>JAMPIV010014351.1:45000-446606 GCA_024509875.1 Oreohelix idahoensis | reverse complement strand
TCCAGCTTGACTTGCATTTAAAGGATCATCACATCTGATCCCAAGCTAGGAGTAAGAAGCGTGTGACATACTGTTGCATTCCCCGCCATCCAAGGGAGCATTCCAACTATGCAGAGCTAAAATACTGTGCTCTGGTTCTGGGCTCTCCTAAGGCATTGTCACGTCCTGCACAGAGCTACTTCTCAGCTCCCCCTGCCTTTCACTGGGTCCATAGAGAGATCTTTTTGAATGCAGTCGACCAGGTCAAAGCGAAAGAATTACGTCTGGGGGCTCAAGTGACTTCTCCAAGCTTAGTGTGCAATGTTGGGTTCTCAACAAGTTTCACCACACGGGGAATCCCTGGAAGTATGTAGATGATTTCAAGTCATTGAGGGAGTAAATGGCCTCACAAACAGAGGTTCACTTCTACATATGTATCTTATAGCGTTGTGCAAAGCTGGTGGTCATATAAGGATGACTCCAGATATGCCTCCATGCATTGAAACAGTGTATATAAAGTGATATCGGATCAATTAGCTTGTATATGATGAATGTCATTCAAATCATTCTTATTTCTCCCACGAACAAACATCTTTATATAATTATCAATCTACTATATAATTAATTTTAAAATTTAAAAAAAAAAAACCGAAAACATTTATATTTTAAAATTAAAAACTAAAAATTTAAAACAAGTTTGACTTTCACCTGGATTCAATAAATATGTGTTCTTACCTTCAGAATGGTCAGCTTCCCTGTTACTTCATAAATCAAGTTTGAATTTTACTATGCTACAAAAAGGTTCAGTCTTACATTTGTACAGCAAACTTGAGTCTTACTTTTTTCATGACAAGCTTCAGCTTAACTTTGAGTATGGAAAAATCAAGTCTGACTATATTTGTGAGATTCAGCTTAACTCTTTGACTCTGTAACAACACTCAGAGCATTGGTCAGATTTGACGCCTGTGCCCAAACACAGTACTGAGAGCGTTGTTTTTTTAGTTTATCATGAATAAACCCAAAAAAATTGTGCCCAAACAACACTGAGAGCATAGTTTTTAGTTTATCATGAATAAACCCAATAAATTGTCCGTTTAATGCAGTTTATATTTTAAAACACGTAAAATGACTTCTGCTACTATTTAAATAACTAATTTGAGTGTAGTTAATTAAGCAGCAGCACGTGTGCATGTTTGTGATATTATTACAATTTGTGTGACGATTCGCGTGTTTTGCATTTTTCGTTGTTATTTGCTTCAGAAACATGTCAAGCTTTACATATACAAGCCTCCTAAGTAAATAATTGTGTTAAACTACTTAGAAACATTGCTGACACTGACGATGATTGTTTAAACCTCAGAAATGAGGTATCTGAGGAAGGTGGTTGAAGTAACAAGAAGAGACATGGTACGCAACCAGACGATACGTCAAGGCCTTAAATCCTACCCCCTGCAGACCCAAGTAGAACAGTTCCAATTACGATGGTTTGGCCATGTCTGCAGAATGGGAGAAGATCGGATACCACAACAAGCATGGGAAACAAAGAGCCAAGGATCCAGACCCCGAGGACGACCCAGAGTCCGCTGGGAGGACAACATTAGACAATCTTTGAAGGATCGAGGACTAGAATGGAACCAGGCCAGGAGGAAGACAGCCGATAGGATAGTCTGGCGCTCTCTCTTCCAAACCTCTACACCTCACGGTAGAAGGGGAAAAGACTAAGACGATGATTGTTTGGTAGTCGCAGTTTGTTGTCCAAATAATGAAATCTGTGTAGAAAGGCTAGACACATTAGATTTAGCTGATGAGTGGGGCGGGGTCCTATTCTGGCCAATTAAAATAGCAACAGAACTAGACCTTCAGTAACATCTAATCACTAGTCCCAGGTAGAAAGATGAAGCTAGGGATACTATTAAAAACCTTAAACAATTGTAAAAAAAGTTTTATAGATGATGTTATTCTTCTTTTATTTTGTTTGAAAATTATGAAATGGCAATATATTGCATTATTTTTTTTTAAATTCTTATAAAGGGACCACAGTAAAACTTGGAGTGTGAATAACACAACAATGTACTAATTGTGGGCCATAACCAGTGTTTCATAACTTTTTTGTAAATGGATTTAAGCCTATGATGTTTGAAGACTAACAAATAGAAAAATTTCACTGCCTGCAAAACAGTAAGTTGTCTTTGGTGAAAGCTTGCATTCTAACTGTGAACTCTTGTAGTTTTTTTTTTTCAATTTACATGCAACGTTTTTAAAAAAGTAATATTGAAACGTACTTTAATCAATACTATAAAAGACACTATATAATATAATCCTCAATCTAATTCCCTAGTTTGATAGTATATAATATGTACATGTTTCCACAGAAAAAAAATTTTACATAAAATTGTACACTAAAAGATAGTACACTTTCAATCACCGTCTAGAATTTTTAAAAATATAAAGCCCGGTCACAGTGTCCGTGGAAAATAATTATGGAAAGCAAAGACGAGTTAACTCTCATTACTGACAAAATAGATCTTACTATTTTCTTCATAAACTTTAGCTTTCCACTACGGCAAAATGAAGTCTTACTTTATTTATGATAAACTTTAGCCTAAACATTGTAAAATGGCACAATTAATAAGTTTCAACAGATAAATGCTTTTTTTTTCCATGCCTACCCTTTAAGATATGAAAAACAATTAAGCTTACTGTTTTTATTATAAAACTTCAGTTTAAACTTCAAGTAGGTGAAAATTTAAGTCTTACTGTTTATGAAAGTTTTCAGCTTAACTTTGATTATGGAAAAATTTAGTCTTTTTTTTTTCTCATACTGACCTTTCAGTTTAACTTTCTGGATAGAAACAGTAAATTTTACTATATTTAAGATAAGCCTTCGCTTAACTTTCATGTGACAAAGTTAAATCTTAACTTTTTTTTTTTTTCATGATGCCCTTGAGCTTAACTTTGAGTATGGAAAAATGGAAGTCTTACTACTTTTATGGACAAGATTCAGCTTAATTTTGAGTATTTGCAAAATTAAGTCTTACTATTTTAAATTCTGATAAGTTTCAGCTTAACTTTGAGTATGGAAAAAATTAATTAACTCTTTAACAGACTGTAGTATTTATTCACATGATAGCGGTGACGACTCTGATTTTCAGCAGGAGCCTGATATTGACTCCTCGGACGCCCACGACGACCGTTGCCTCAATTGGCTGTGAGTGGTGTACCCGGAAACGGGTCCTCCCAGTACTGAGGCACAGTTAAGTCCCCGATGTCGCTTACTGGTGCAGAGTTAAGAGAGATGGCTGAGCAAGATGCAAACAACAACAACAACATAAATTGGCTCAGCATCACAATCCCCCGTGTGGTGCAGCATGTTGAGAACCCAGCATTGCACACTAAGCTTGGGGGAATCACATGGGCACCAGACTTAATATTGGCTCTTGACTGGATGGCATGCAGGAGATTTCTACAATGGAGAGATGGCAGGCAGGGCCGGCTCTACCGACGTTGCAACACGTGCATTTGCACAGGACGGCAAGCTTTGGGGGGCGGCAAAAAATCTCTTTACTTATTTTTACAATCCCACCATAATATTCTGCCTGGGAGCCACGCTGGTGTAATGGTTACCACACTGCGCTAGCAATCAGGTGTTCAAGGGTCAAGCCCGGGCGTGGGCATTTGTAGGAGTGTCATCGATTTTGACTGAATAACCTGAACGGCTCCTGAAATAAACCCTCTGTGGATGGTGTCACGGAGTGTTCAACGGTTTCGTCTAGATTATTCGCTTGGTCGAAACCACAGTGGTTCCCAGAGGATTATATTTCTGTGTTCAGTGGTCAACTGAAGACCGCCACGATAAATCTTCCGGCATGACTGAACGAGAGATGGGAATTAATTAACTTGGCGTGGGAATCAGGAATTTATTATTTTATCGACCATTCTATGTTGGCGGCTCGAATTTTTCAGTTGTGTTCGAGTGTGCATTCAAGGAAGTTGATTTTGCTCAGTGTTAGTGTGCTATGTGTTACAGTGATAAATACGTTTTTTAAACGTTTTATGGAAATTAGTACAGTGCTTCAGCCTCCATTCATTATTAAATAATACATTTTATTGTAGGGTTTATTAAAAGAGTTTTAATATTCAAATAGATAAAAGAAAAAACTATCAGGTGCCGAGTATCGGAAACGGAAACTGGAAAAAGAATGCGATATTCAAAAACATAGCGGGGCTGTACATAAATATCTAAAAACTGAACTAGCTGATGTAGGACTGAAGAAAATAAGCAAATGTACCGAAACAAATGATTCTGAGCTCATGGCAAGTACTTCTAACATAGATATTACTAACAATGTCGAAAATGAGACTGATTTGACCGTTTCCAATTCCAGAGATTTAAGTGATGAACTTGAGAGGTACACTGATCCAGCAAGATGGAATCCTTCTTTAAGCGATACCGAAAGACTGGAAATCGTAAAAAAAAGTCCTGCCAGAGAGACCAAAAAATGAGTTCGTTTTTCCGCGCAGCTCTAATGGTCGGAAATTTTCACTAAATTTTTACACTAGGGAGCTAAGCAATGGAGAACATATTAATCAATCATGGTTAGTGTATTCAAAAGAAACAGATTCTGTATTTTGTTTCTGCTGTAAGTTGTTTTCCTGTAATAAAATGTCACTCACTACTGATGGCTATAATGATTGGGGTCATTTGTATGTGAATCTTAATGAGCACGAAAAATCTAAAAACCACTTGGAGTCCCATACAAAGTGGATTGAATTATCGTCCAGGCTTAAATCAGTACAGACAATTGATTCAATGCAACAAAAGTTATTAAATTCAGAAGTTCGACACTGGAGGAGCATAATTGAATGCCTAATTGCTATTGTCCAGTTCTTGAGCCAACAATGCTTGCCATTTCGTGGAACATCTGATAAATTATACGACCCTAACAATGGAAATTTTTTAAAGCTTGTTGAACTGATTGCCATATTTGATAGTGCTATGTGTGAACATTTAATGAGAGTAGCTCGTGGATCGACCCAACATTACCTTGGGAAAAACATTCAAAATGAATTGATTGCTCTTCTCTCTGGGACCATAAAAAAAGAAATAATTTCTATGGTGGAGAAGACTAAATATTATAGCATAGTTGCAGACTGTACTCCCGATGTAAGTCACATTGAACAATTAACACTAATTGTAAGATTTGTTAATACGAATCCAGATGATTGTCACGGATTGACTGATAATTTATTTTACCAACATGTCCCATATTCTTACTCTTTTAATGTTTCTGGTCTCCTCGATTTTTTGCACTTTCGGTTTCTTTTCCTACTGATTTTTACCTACGTTGCCCATTATTCCCTCTCAGACCCCACCCCACGGTTTTATTTCGTTCTGGCTTTCATTATAAATTCAACACTTGGTCAGTAGTGGTCAGCTTACGATAATATTACCTAAGCTGCACCTGGTGTTTGTCTGACTAGGGAACGCTTGTCGCTTGTAACAGCGTTGATCTTGAGTGAGAAATAGTTTCTTTGAAGAAACGAACTGCTAGCCTACTACAGTTGGTAGCGGGAGCAAAGGGGAGACAAAACTCATGTTCATTCTGAGATTTTGTTGTGGCCCTTGATCGCCGCAGGTAGCGCTAGAATAATATAATGTCTTATCTACAAAACTTTCTCGCGGTGGTTGTCTCTGATGTAGACTCTAGAATAACATTTGTCTTACTCATGATTACGTTATACGCCGTACATCAGTGGGAACATACAATGCCAGGGCAAAGACCACTACCGCCTTAGTTAACTGGTGCTTATAGCCTTTTAGGTATCTCCCTGGTGTTTATTGTTTACTCGCAGTGGGTTTTAATGGTTAAAACGTACGATAAATACAGATTACTTACTAGGGCTGTAGGAACCTTAGTAATCCGTTAAGTTGCTTACCATGGGTTACAGAGTCGGGCTAAGATGTAAACGCTGTCACATTACGTTTAAGCGAAATGTCAGGGGTGTAAGATATTTACTTAAAAACTGAAAAAAAAAAAAAATAAAAGGTATTTGATGTGCAGGCGCTATAACCACTGTGAATTACCAGGAGAGATAGTTCCCATATATACTTTCTGACAGAAACTTCTAGGTGGATGTGTGGACATTATTTATTTGGCCTATACATTGTGTAGTTTTAGACAAACCAGTTTATCAAGAACCTTTTCACGGCCAAGCCAGAAAGGCAGCCAAAAAAGCCAGACGATATACATTATTTCATATGTTAGAGTTTCTAGTCCAACTGGTCATTAATTAATAGTCAAATGAATAACAATTGCAATTTTATCACATGTATTGTCAAATTTTGGGAGGTTATTTACTTTTTCCATTTTCCCTTTTTTGTGTCATCGACCCAGGAGTGGGCACATAACCATTTATTATGTGATGGTCCCAAATGCATGTTCTATGTTTTATTGAGAGTAAATATTCTTACTAAGGTTTGTAAAGGATGAAATCGCATAATCCACAGTACAGCTGTGAACTTACAGGTGTTAATGATATCCCTTATGTGATGAGCTATGAAAGAGGACGGAGTAGAATTTTGGCTGTCAGAGCATTCTGCTGATACAGGTACATGTGGTGTGACAGTAGAAATCTAGATTAAGATCTAATTAGAGCCTATGGGCTCAGGCGTAGCATGCTTGATTATATTGTATGAGAGTGCGAAGTTTAACCCGAGAAACAGGATTGAGAGGCTCACTATGGATAGAAGACGCTGCTTTCGCCGAGGGCATGATCTCTATCAACATCCAAATGTATTAAACATAGATAGTTATACATCCAGCATTGTGGGAGCATACTAACTGTTTAGGATGATAAACATTATGTTGTAATTTTAGTTGGTTTTGCTTGATTATAAAGGTTGTCTGTTGGGTCTCAGTTTCAGTGGGAACTTTCATTGCTACTGCAGGTGATGTCCAGCGTTTCCCCCCCCCCCAAGCGTATGAAACGTAAAACATTTCCTCCATCAAACCTCTGTACGTGTTCTTGAAAGCTAAACATAGCTAATTTGCAGCCCACCATGAGGTTCTGTCACCCGTTCATGATCTCCTGACTAGACATACAAACCGCCTGTTTGTTGCCAACTCCCATCCCCCCTAATGGGAAATGTTACGCTGCATACGCATGTTAATGAGCCATAGCATATCTGAAGATCCGTCATTTGGCAGTAGTGGTCTCGCTAAGATCGCCTCTTGAGTATCACCAGTCAATAGCATAGTGGCTTCCAGCAATTTATCAGCCCTCGCGCGCTTCAGCGAGAAACGAAAGCACTCTAGACTTTGTGCTTATTTAATTTTCTTTAGTGCTCAGCTCACATGGGTAAAAGTCCAAACCAGCCAAACCGGATTAAACATCAAGTACGCAGGCAAAATTTCACAGCGCTGGATAATATGCGCAGTGACCGTTGTATCCTAAATTGTGCTGCGGTAGTTGCTTGTGATGGCTAGTTTCTGTTCATCGACATTCAAACTGGGGGTCCACATACCGTATTATGTTGGTCCAGCCGAATATAGACAGTGTAATCTACAGTGACTAGTCTCGTGATGTAGAGTGTGACCACGGTGCATGGATAGCGCCTACAGTAGATTTAAGTAGTACTATTCGCGGATCTGACCTTTTAGTGAAGTATAATCCTCCAATAGGCCTGAAGAAGTACACGGTATAAATCATAGGTTAGGCGGGGTATCCATGCCCGTGGGGTCACGGGGGGGATCACGTGTAGGCTTGTATGGAGGTACTGTGTCTATATTCGGCTGACAGGTAATGACTGTGCGGGGGTTTTGAAATGACCTGAAACCACACACAAGACAAAGTCAAAACTGTAGGATAAACCCCCTACCAATGCCTAACCTCCCATCCACCGCGGCGTGAAATAGGTGCCCAGCGTACTTGTGTTTTAAATCTGACATAAGTTTTGGTACTGTTCGTGACTGTCTATTTCGGGTGTGACTGAGTGCTAACTTGATTTTAAGCACAAATAGTCTGGTGATTTCGATCTGCTGAAGACGCCTGCAGCAATTGATCGAATATGCAGGAAGTGCCACTATCTCTTGGACTGGATGATCAAGAGGACGCAGTAGAGAAACCACTACTAGCCAAAATACGATTTCAACATATGGATATGGACATCGTTATACACTTCGGGAGCTCATTTCCCGATTAGATGGGATAGGCCGTTGAAAAACGGGTATGTTAACTTCAGGTATAGGTGACAACTCGTGCCTTCTGCTAATTGCTTTCAGAAAACCGTGATTTTTGATGATGAAGATGTGCTTACGTTGCGATCGCCCATGACTGGACGTCCCCTGCCGATCGATAGCACACTGGGTATATCCTGAAACTTGAGACCCAAAACAGACCTCGACCTACCTTATATCAAGCTCTAAACAATAAATTTACCAATAAACGTTATAAACCTCCAAACAGTTATGGCCCCACTATGGGATTTATAGAATTTCTTCTATTTCCTTAATCATTGCTCATGATATCTCGAGGCTGTCTTCTTATCCATAGTGAAGTCGCCCTCCTGTTCTACTACCACGTCTATCAATTATCAGCATGCGCCTGTCACATAGGCTAATAATATATATATCTTGTAACAACACATGTACCTGTCAGCAAATGTCCTCTGACAGCAGAAATTCTACTCCGTCCTCTTCCAACTCAACATACACGGTAAACCTTAACCCTGGTAAGTATCCAGCTGAGTGGATATGCGATTCATCTTATACAATCAATAAGTGAGAATTTACATTAACTAATACCGCATATAGGACATTCCATCTTTACAAATGAGTAAGTTGCGCCCCCTTGGGGTCTACAACCCAAAAAGGGGAACACAGTAATAACCATCCAAAAGTGAATACATGGAAAATGCAGCATGTATTATAGCTATTGTAAAAAACGTGTGACTATTATACTTAAGAATATAATATCTTTTAATCTTCAGACTTTAGTTGACAGCTTTTCTGGATTGCCGTGAAAGTTCTAAACTGGTGTGCCTAACTACTCACGTTAGGTCAAATAATTCAATTCCACAACAAACCCACTAGAAGATTTCCTCCCTCAGGAATAAGTAATAAGTGACTACCTCATTTAATTCAAGTGTTATCGCGGACGCACATCCCTAATTCAGTATTTTAAGGGAATGACCTTACACCGATTAGACAATATCTTCCTTAACAGTAAATGACCATTATTTTTAGCTCACTCTTATAACCCATGAGTAAGCGACTTGAATGGACTATGAAGGTTTCTTTCGCCTAGTAAGTATCTGTTATCGTAAGTATTAACCATTAGGGCCCATTGTAAAACAAGAACACCAGGAATACCTAACAGCTTAAGCACCAGTTAACTTAAGGCGTTAGACCGGTGTTACATTATCACTGAATTAATTACCGGGGAAAATTTACCTAAAATAATCAAGCACACTACTAATTAGGTTAATATATAACAAGCTAACATGAATATAATATATGATAAATATATATTAAAATAATATATATAATAATATATATGATATCTATATTATATATATACCCACTGATGTACGGCGTATAACGTAATCATGAGTAAGACAAATGTTATTCTAGAGTCTACATCAGAGACAACCACCGCGAGAAAGTTTTGTAGATAAGACATTATATTATTCTAGCGCTACCTGCGGCGATCAAGGGCCACAACAAAATCTCAGAATGAACATGAGTTTTGTCTCCCCTTTGCTCCCGCTACCAACTGTAGTAGGCTAGCAGTTCGTTTCTTCAAAGAAACTATTTCTCACTCAAGATCAACGCTGTTACAAGCGACAAGCGTTCCCTAGTCAGACAAACACCAGGTGCAGCTTAGGTAATATTATCGTAAGCTGACCACTACTGACCAAGTGTTGAATTTATAATGAAGACCAGAACGAAATAAATCCGCGGGGTGGGGTCTGAGAGGGGAATAACGGGGTACGTAGGTAAAAATCAGTAGGAAAATAAACGGAAAGAGCAAAAAAATCGAGGACACCAGAATATTAAAAGAGTAAGAAAAGTGGGACGTGTTGGTAAAATAAAATTATCAGTCAATCCGTGACAATCATCTGGATTCGTATTAACAAATCTTACAATTAGTGTTAATTGTTCAATGTGACTTACATCGGGAGTACAGTCTGCAACTATGCTATAATATTTAGTCTTCTCCACCATAGAAATTATTTCTTTTTTTATGGTTCCAGAGAGAAGAGCAATCAATTCATTTTGAATGTTTTTTCGCAAGGTAATGTTGGGTCGATCCACGAGCTACTCTCATTAAATGTTCACACATAGCACTATCAAATCTGGCAATCAGTTCAACAAGCTTTAAAAAATTTCCATTGTTAGGGTCGTATAATTTATCAGATGTTCCACGAAATGGCAAGCATTGTTGGCTCAAGAACTGGACAATAGCAATTAGGCATTCAATTATGCTCCTCCAGTGTCGAACTTCTGAATTTAATAACTTTTGTTGCATTGAATCAATTGTCTGTACTGATTTAAGCCTGGACGATAATTCAATCCACTTTGTATGGGACTCCAAGTGGTTTTTAGATTTTTCGTGCTCATTAAGATTCACATACAAATGACCCCAATCATTATAGCCATCAGTAGTGAGTGACATTTTATTACAGGAAAACAACTTACAGCAGAAACAAAATACAGAATCTGTTTCTTTTGAATACACTAACCATGATTGATTAATATGTTCTCCATTGCTTAGCTCCCTAGTGTAAAAATTTAGTGAAAATTTCTGACCATTAGAGCTGCGCGGAAAAACGAACTCATTTTTTGGTCTCTCTGGCAGGACTTTTTTTTACGATTTCCAGTCTTTCGGTATCGCTTAAAGAAGGATTCCATCTTGCTGGATCAGTGTACCTCTCAAGTTCATCACTTAAATCTCTGGAATTGGAAACGGTCAAATCAGTCTCATTTTCGACATTGTTAGTAATATCTATGTTAGAAGTACTTGCCATGAGCTCAGAATCATTTGTTTCGGTACATTTGCTTATTTTCTTCAGTCCTACATCAGCTAGTTCAGTTTTTAGATATTTATGTACAGCCCCGCTATGTTTTTTGAATATCGCATTCTTTTTCCAGTTTCCGTTTCCGATACTCGGCACCTGATAGTTTTTTCTTTTATCTATTTGAATATTAAAACTCTTTTAATAAACCCTACAATAAAATGTATTATTTAATAATGAATGGAGGCTGAAGCACTGTACTAATTTCCATAAAACGTTTAAAAAACGTATTTATCACTGTAACACATAGCACACTAACACTGAGCAAAATCAACTTCCTTGAATGCACACTCGAACACAACTGAAAAAATTCGAGCCGCCCAACATAGAATGGTCGATAAAATAATAAATTCCTGATTCCCACGCCAAGTTAATTAATTCCCATCTCTCGTTCAGTCATGCCGGAAGATTTATCGTGGCGGTCTTCAGTTGACCACTGAACACAGAAATATAATCCTCTGGGAACCACTGTGGTTTCGACCAAGCGAATAATCTAGACGAAACCGTTGAACACTCCGTGACACCATCCACAGAGGGTTTATTTCAGGAGCCGTTCAGGTTATTCAGTCAAAATCGATGACACTCCTACAAATGCCCACGCCCGGGCTTGACCCTTGAACACCTGATTGCTAGCGCAGTGTGGTAACCATTACACCAGCACGGCTCCCAGGCAGAATATTATGGTGGGATTGTAAAAATAAGTAAAGAGATTTTTTGCCGCCCCCCAAAGCTTGCTGTCCTGTGCAAATGCACGTGTTGCAACGTCGGTAGAGCCGGCCCTGCCTGCCATCTCTCCATTGTAGAAATCTCCTGCATGCCATCCAGTCAAGAGCCAATATTAAGTTCTGGTGCCCATGTGATTCCCCCAAGCTTAGTGTGCAATGCTGGGTTCTCAACATGCTGCACCACACGGGGGATTGTGATGCTGAGCCAATTTATGGCCATTTGATCTTATAAAATATGCTCTTAAAAAAATCTTAAATAATATGAAACCACAAAACATGTCCTCTCTACACGAGGCATTTAATAGAAGATTCTTCCTGTCAGAAATGACGTTTTGTGTTGTTAAAATTAGAAAACAGCTCTAGAAAGGAGCAAAATATACGAAATACGATTTATCGTTGACCAGGTCAAATGGGTCTAAACGGAAAGCCGATCTGTCGTTGATTGGGGCTTAAAGAGTTAATTTTTCCATACTCAAAGTTAAGCTGAAACTTATCAGAATTTAAAAAAAAGTAAGACTTAATTTTGCAATACTCAAAATTAAGCTGAATCTTGTCATAAAAGTAGTAAGACTTCATTTTTCCATACTCAAAGTTAAGCTCAAGGGCATCATGAAAAAAAAAAAAAAAAAGTTAAGATTTAACTTTGTCACACTGAAAGTTAAGCGAAGGCTTATCATAAATATAGTAAAATTTACTGTTTCTATCCAGAAAGTTAAACTGAAAGGTATGAGAAAAAAAAAAGACTAAATTTTTCCATAATCAAAGTTAAGCTGAAACTTTCATAAACAGTAAGACTTAATTTTTCCCTACTTGAAGTTAAACTGAAGTTTATAATAAAAACAGTAAGCTTAATTGTTTTTCATTCTTAAAGGTAGGCATGGAAAAAAAAAAGAAATCTGTGAAACTTAATTGTGCCATTTTCAAAGTTAGGCTAAAGCTTATCATAAATAAAGTAAGACTTCATTTTGCCGTAGTGAAAGCTAAAGTTTATGAAAATAGTAAGATCTAATTTTGTCATAATGAGAGTTAACTCTTTGCTTCCATAATTATTTTCCACACTGTGCCGGGCTTATATTTTTAAAAATTCTAGACGGTGAAGTGTACTATCTTTTAGTGTCAATTTTATGTAAATTTTTTCTGTGAACATGTACATATTATATATCAAACTAGGGAAATAGATAGAGGATTATATTATATAGTGTCTTTTATAGTATTGATACAAGTACGTTCAATATTACTTAAAACGTTGCATGTAAATTGAAAAAAAAAACTACAAAGTTCACAGTAGAATACAAGCTTACCAAAGACAACTTACTGTTGCAGGCAGTGAAATTTTTCTTGTTAGTCTTCAAACATCAAGGTAATCCATTTACAAAGTAATGAAACACTGGTTATGGCCACAATTAGTACATTTAGTGTTATTCACACCAAGTTTTACTGTGGTCCCTTATAAGAATTTAAAAAAAAATAATGCAATATTGCATTTCATAATTTTCAAACAAATAAAGAAGAATAACATCATCTAAAAACTTTTTACAATTGTTTAAGGTTTTAATAGTATCCCTAGCTTCATCTTCTACCTGGGACTAGTGATTAGATGTTACTGAAGGTCTAGTTCTGTTGCTTTTTAATTGGCCAGAATAGGACCCCGCCCACTCATCAGCTAAATCTAATGTGTCTAGCCTTTCTACACAGATTTCATTATTTGACAACAAACTGCGACTACCAAACAATCATCGTCTTAGTCGTTCCCCTTCTACCGTGAGGTGTAGAGGTTTGGAAGAGAGAGCGCCAGACTATCCTATCGGCTGTCTTCCTCCTGGCCTGGTTCCATTCTAGTCCTCGATCCTTCAAAGATTGTCTAATGTTGTCCTCCCAGCGGACTCTGGGTCGTCCTCGGGGTCTGGATCCTTGGCTCTTTGTTTCCCATGCTTGTTGTGGTATCCGATCTTCTCCCATTCTGCAGACATGGCCAAACCATCTTAATTGGAACTGTTCTACTTGGGTCTGCAGGGGGTAGGATTTAAGGCCTTGACGTATCGTCTGGTTGCGTACCATGTCTCTTCTTGTTACTTCAACCACCTTCCTCAGATACCTCATTTCTGAGGTTTAAACAATCATCGTCAGTGTCAGCAATGTTTCTAAGTAGTTTAACACAATTATTTACTTAGGAGGCTTGTATATGTAAAGCTTGACATGTTTCTGAAGCAATAACAACGAAAAATGCAAACACGCGAATCGTCACACAAATTGTAATAATATCACAAACATGCACACGTGCTGCTGCTTAATTAACTACACTCAAATTAGTTATTTAAATAGTAGCGGAAGTCATTTTACGTGTTTTAAAATATAAACTGCATTAAACGGACAACTTATTGGGTTTATTCATGATAAACTAAAAACTATGCTCTCAGTGTTGTTTGGGCACAATTTTTTTGGGTTTATTCATGATAAACTAAAAACAACGCTCTCAGTACTGTTTGGGCACAGGCGTCAAATCTGACCAATGCTCTGAGTGTTGTTACAGAGTCAAAGAGTTAAGCTGAATCTCACAAATATAGTCAGACTTGATTTTTCCATACTCAAAGTTAAGCTGAAGCTTGTCATGAAAAAAGTAAGACTCAAGTTTGCTGTACAAATGTAAGACTGAACCTTTTTGTAGCATAGTAAAATTCAAACTTGATTTATGAAGTAACAGGGAAGCTGACCATTCTGAAGGTAAGACACATATTTATTGAATCCAGGTGAAAGTCAAACTTGTTTTAAATTTTTAGTTTTTAATTTTAAAATATAAATGTTTTCGGTTTTTTTTTTTTAAATTTTAAAATTAATTATATAGTAGATTGATAATTATATAAAGATGTTTGTTCGTGGGAGAAATAAGAATGATTTGAATGACATTCATCATATACAAGCTAATTGATCCGATATCACTTTATATACACTGTTTCAATGCATGGAGGCATATCTGGAGTCATCCTTATATGACCACCAGCTTTGCACAACGCTATAAGATACATATGTAGAAGTGAACCTCTGTTTGTGAGGCCATTTACTCCCTCAATGACTTGAAATCATCTACATACTTCCAGGGATTCCCCGTGTGGTGAAACTTGTTGAGAACCCAACATTGCACACTAAGCTTGGAGAAGTCACTTGAGCCCCAGACGTAATTCTTTCGCTTTGACCTGGTCGACTGCATTCAAAAAGATCTCTCTGTGGACCCAGTGAAAGGCAGGGGGAGCTGAGAAGTAGCTCTGTGCAGGACGTGACAATGCCTTAGGAGAGCCCAGAACCAGAGCACAGTATTTTAGCTCTGCATAGTTGGAAAGCCCCCTTGGATGGCGGGGAATGCACAGTATGTCACACGCTTCTTACTCCTAGCTTGGGACCAGATGTGTCGATCCTTTAAATGCAAGTCAAGCTGGAGAAACTGAAGCTCGTGTCTTCAACTCAGCATGTTTCGGGATGGCAAAAAAGCCACAGGATCTACAGTATAGATAATACCAAGCAGCCTTCAACTTGGTATTGGCTGCAAAAGAATGAGAAGCTCAGCAGCCCTAGTTAAAGAACAACAATAATACACTTTTTGAGATATTTCAACCATGTCACTATTGCCAAGTGAATCCAGTATTTTAGATATCCATTTATCCAGGGACCCGAGCATCGTGCAAATGAAATTGCATAATGGATCGAACATGTACACATTCTAAAAATAAAACATCATCAGGAAAATTACCACTATAAAACATATTTACTTGTACTGTAATAATAGTACCCACACTGTTTTAGATCACTGTATCACCAAAATCTTTCATTACACTGCAGTGCATGTACTACTTGTATTAATTATTTTTTTTATTACAAACGATTCAAAAACCAGCGCAACTTAACATGTACTTGCACAGATGTAGCCCACTATTAAAATAATGAGGAATCCTCTTTTGACAAAACTGGATAGTCTCCTTTTAGATGCTAAGTCCCGCATTCTCTTCAACAGCAGAAGCTGTGTAGGACAGCTGTCATCTTCTTGCTCGTACCAAGCCATCGCTGTGTCTAGTGCTATAAAGGCCTCTTCCTGGTCGACGTTTGATTTTCTTCAAATCAGTACCTCTGTTTCTGAGGTGTCCCATCATCGGTCATGTATTTGGTTTTCTTCTTGCACAAAAGACAAAAAAATTTCTTCTTCGAAAACCAGAATCATTATCATCTTCTAGCCACATGTGTGCATCATCTTTGTCCCTACAGTCCGAAAATCCGGGCAATTGCAAACAGTTCCACAACTTCATTTATAACTCATGCATTTGTGTCCACTGAAGTTTCATTTCCTTCCAATCTATTCCAAGCTTGTTAAGATTATTGTGACAGGGTGGTCCAAGCATCAGCTAACATATAGCAAGCAGTGAGATTAAGCACCACACTTTCTTCATCTTCAGCCAACAATAAACGACGCAGGACTTCCTTCTTGTACATCTTTTTAAGCTTTGCTATAAACATGATCCATTGGTTGAATCAGACATTGAGAGGCAGAAAAAATTACTTTATTTGCATCAACTGTTTCAATGTATCAAGATGGTGCATTGGAAGAATTCGTTTCAGTTCTCTCACCTCTTCAATTTGGGATGAAAAGATTTTGTATACCAATCAAGAAATATTTCCTATTCATCCAAGCACTCTTCTCAGGGCACAATGGGAGACAATCCACGTGGTTTTTTGGCTTCGCCGGCTCATTTTCCACTGCACTAAGTGAACGATGACTTCCATGGCATTCGCGGCTACCAAAATTGCACTTTTTAAACCCAGGGGCAGAAATTTTTGAGGCAATGATTTCCAGTATTCCATTTACACATCATCGAGTGAATAACCTTCCCTGTTTCTTTTTTTTTGCATCTTAGGATATGTTCCAATTCTCGTATGCTTGTCTTAACCATCCCTGGCTAGCCTTAAAAAGTTTTTGATTGTTGAACTGAAGTGCCCAGTTTCACACAAATCTTCCCTTTGCTTTTTTCTTTGCACAAACATATATACAAAGTCTTCCAATTTCAAATCTTTCAATATCTCATGGTTTTACGTTTCTTGACCATTTTCATTATCCAATTTCGATGCTCATAATTTTCCCTGGCATGTCAGAGACGGTTTCCCAACATTGCCTAGTGAAGATCCAGTTTCTTCCTTCCCTTGATAATTTCTGTTTTCGTTTCTTTTGCCATTTCTCTGCTTTGGGCCTACTGGAAATGCTTTTGTACACCAAAATTATTCTGCCTGTCTTCCATTTGAAAACTGTCAGCCAGTCTGCCTGTGCACACATTTTTAAACCAGATATTACCTGACTTTATGCAACTGACATTCGTAAGCTTAGCCCATTTCCTTTGTTCGCAACATTTGAAGCTTGCCGCATTTCAGAAATGTCTAACATGGGTTCCTCTGATTTTTTTTTTTTTTTTGGAAAAAAGTTTGGATGTTCGGATCGGATAAATGGAGTTCTACTGTATCCAGTCAGTGCAAGAAAGCAGGATCAATGTCTTCTTTGAAGTCAGGCAATCAGTCAATACCCTTTAGCTTCCTAAGGAGCATAAGTTCCTAGTCCTCCTGTCATGTGCCATCAGCTCAATTTCTTTCCATGTTTTCCTCATTATTTTCATCTCTCTCCAGTTCTCTTTTCCCTGTTTTTTTTTTTGAGTCTACCAGTTCTCTTTTCCTTTTGTTCTTTGGTCTATCAGTTCTCTTCCCTGTGTTTTTTGGTTTTCCATTTCTCTTTTCATTGTGTTTTTTGGTCTTCCATTTCTCTTTTCCCTGTGTTTTTTTGGTTTTCCTTTTTTTTTTTCCTTTTTTTTTTTGGTCTTCCTTTTCTCTTTTCCCTGTGTTTTTTGGTCTTCCATTTCTCTTTTCCCTGTGTTTTTTGGTCTTCCATTTCTCTTTTCCTTGTATTTTTGGGTCTTCCATTTATCTCTTTCCTGTGTTTTTTGGTCTTCCATTTCTCTTTTCCCTGTGTTTTTTGAACTACCAGTTCTCTTTTATCTGTGTTTTTGGATGTACTTCTGCCACTCTGACCCTAGGCATTCCAGAACAAGGATTGCCTTGTAATGCTACCAGCAGATTTCCTCAGTATGTGTCCTATCCATCGCAAGCATCTTCTTCTCATCTCTTCTTCCCCTGGCATGTGTCTGGTTTTTGTCATCAGCTCCACATTGTTGATCTTGCTGCACTACTTCAAGCCTTCTATTCTATGCAAGCACCCATTTATGAAAGTCTGTAGCTTTTTGGTTGTTCTTCTTTGACGAATACTGATACAATGTCTGAAACAAAATGAAAACAGAGTAAAGCAAATTTTCTTACATTGTTATTGTTGTTCAAAATCGACATCATTGCACTCTGGGCAAAACCATAGGTGCTCAGTCTCCCTCAGCAAATGTCAATGGATATGAATCCTAATTGTTCCTGTTGCATATTGGTTGTATATACGCCAGATGCATCCTCTCATACTTTCATCCCTGCCAGTCTTTTGCCTAATGCCAAACTCCAGCACTCTTAGCCTTGATGATTCATCGATTGCAGTGTCATTCTCTAATAGGTGATCATTAAATGTCCTCAGTATCTCTCCCGTGTCCATATCCAATGTGCCTACTATAGATGCTCTTAAAGCTAGTCTATCAGCTCTTTCATTGCCCCATACTCCTGCATAACCGGACAGTAGATCCACACCAGTTCTTGAAGATTCGAGGCTTCTGTGGAGGTTTTCCATTCATGCTGTAGCCAACCATATGTTGCACAACTTTATTTACACCATCTACAACTTAATGAAAAAGAGCATGCAGAAACGTTGCAGCAATTGCAAAACAGTTGTAAATACGTGCCATTAAATGTGTTGTGTACAAGCACAACCAGTTAGGATTAGTGTTAGAAACATGTTGACTATTCATTCCAAAGACAATCACTCACAACTGTACATTAGGGCAACTGATGCCGTATCTTACCTTGGGTAGTCCCCCAGGGTCTCTGAGAAGACAGAGGACTAATAGGACAGCTGTTCTGTCAGGAATGTTGTAAAGAGGTGGCTGGGATGAGGTTTAGCATAGTGCTGGCATTCTCATCATGTAAAAGGAATTGCTACAAAAATCACTGCAGCAAGAATACATGCATGTTTTTGTGCAGGCTTCCTACTAGGAGACTAAATTACAGTGCAGTCATACCTCGGAGATATTGCGAGTTTGGTTTCAGACCACTGCAATAAAGCGAATATTGCAATAAAGCGGGTCACACCCATTTTTTTGGCTTCCCAGTGCATATAAAAGCCTAATATCATGTTTACGCTATGATTATTAAGTGCGCAATAGCGTAAGGTGTGAAAAGAACAATGTACTGTAAGATTAAATACTTTATTGCTAAAAAAATGCTAATTTTCATCATCTGAGCCTTCAGCAAATTATAATCTTTTTGCTGGTGGAGAACCAAAATCTATCGGAAGAAGACGGCACGTTCTAATAAATAAACATGAATAATTTGAAAAAAAAGCGCAATATCTGTGAAGCGCAATAAATCGAGGTATGCCTGTAGGGGTTTCAAGCTCCGTAAGGAGTGAAAAGAGGTTTACGATAATAATGACACCATATCTTGTCATGCAGTTCTAACAGCATGTGCATTGTGTTCCTCCAAAGGTGGAAGCTAAATCAGTAGACCATATCAAGCAAGTGAACAAGGGCTTAGAGAACAAAATCATTGAGCTGCAACAGCGATTGGATGAAAAAGTAAGCTACAGTTGTAAACCAAGGTGAAGAGGCTTGAATTTCATATTTCTGTTTGTAGGTGTGGGATACAGTGAACCAAGGGGATTCATTCATAACCCTCCACTCCCAAAGGAGCATAGGCCTTCAACAAACACATGCCAAGTCCTCCTGTCACGTGCCATCATCTCAAGTTCTTTCCATGTTCTCCTCATCATTTTCACCTCTGTTTCCAACTCTCTTCTCCATGTACTTCTTGGTCTTCCTCTGCCTCTCTTGCCCTGGGGGTTCCAGAACAAGGACTGCCTTGTAATGCTATCAACAGGTTTCCTCAGTGTGTGTCCTATCCATCGCCATCGTCTTCTTCTCATCTCTTGTTCCACTGGCACTTGTCCAGTTCTTGTCATCAGTTCCACATTGGTAACCTTGTCATACCATTTTAATCCCTCTATTCTACGCAAGCACCCATTTATGAAAGTCTGTAGCTTTTTGGTTGTTGTCTTTGTTGTTCTCCATGTCTCCGAGCCATACAATAGGACTGACTTCACATTTGAGTTGAAGATTCTTATTTTCGTGTTGGATCCTATTTCTCTTGATCTCCATATATTTCCCAATGCAATGAAAGCTCCTCTTGCCTTTTGTATTCTTATTTTGATATCGCTGTCTGTCCCTCCAACTTTATCTATATTACTGCCAAGATATGTGTATGATTCTACATCTTGTATTGGTGTTTCTTCAAGTTCAACCCTGTTTTCATTACCTGCATTTATTCGCATTATTTTTGTCTTTTCCCTGTGTATTTTCAGACCCAATTGCTGTGACCTCTCATCGAGTGTTTTCAATTTGTCCTGCATCTGATTACGGTTATGGGACAGGAGAGCCAAGTCATCAGCAAAATCCAGATCATCCAACTGCTTAGTCAGAGTCCACTGGATTCCATTTCTGTTGTGTGTTGTCGATGATCTCATAACCCAATCTATTGCCAGCAAGAAAAGAAATGGAGACAAGAGGCATCCCTGTCGCACTCCTGTTCTTATCCCAAATGGTTCTGTAAGCTGTCCTTCATGAAGAACTCTGCACGTCATGTCTTCATAGGTTTTCTTTATTAAATTAATGATCTTCAGGGGAACTCCATAATGCCTCATCAATTTCCAAAGTGATTCTCTGTCCACACTGTCAAATGCTTTTTCGTAGTCCACAAATCCGATGTATAGTGGTGAATTCCATTCCAGACTTTGTTCAACTATTATTCTCAAAGTGGCTATCTGGTCTGTACATGATCTGTTTTGTCGAAAACCTGCTTGTTCATCTCTCAATTTCTTGTCTATGGACTCCTTTAATCTCTCAAGGATAATCCTGTTCAATACCTTTCCTGGCACTGATAGTAACATTATTCCTCTATAATTTGTGCACTCTTGTAGATTTCCCTTCTTAGGCAACTTAACCAGATATCCTTCCTTCCATTCTGCTGGTATCTCTTCTTTTTCCCAGACTTTACCAAGTAATTTATATAACATCTCTGTAGCCGTGTCGATATCTGCTTTGATGGCCTCTGCTGGAATGCCATCAGGTCCAGACGCTTTTCCATCTCTTAGAAGCTTTATGGCTTTCTTTATTTCTTCCTTCGTTGGTCTTTCACCGTTAATTTGTAGCTCTTCTTCTGCTGGCTGGATGTCCGGCGGGTTTTGTGGAGCTGGTCTATTGAGAAGGTCCCCAAAATATTCTGTCCACCTCTTCATTTGCTCTTGTATATTGCTGAGCAGTTTCCCATTCTTATCTTTTATGAGAGAACTTGTTTGCTTGTATTTCCCTGTTAGCTTCTTTGTGCTGCTATACAGTTCTCTCATATTTCCTTTGGCTGCAGCATCTTCTGCCTCTCTTGCCAACTCCTCAATATACTTCCTCTTGTCTCTTTTGATACTTCTTTTTACTTCTTTGTTTGCTTCTGTGTACACTTCTTGAGCCTTGGCTTTGGAACTTCTGGTTTTGCTTGTGTTTAACTCTGCTTTCTTGTTTTTTTTCTATCTTTTATCTTATTGATGGTTTCTGTTGTTATCCATGCTTTTTGTTGTCTTTCCCTTTTCCCCAGTATTTCTTCACATGTCTCCTTCCATACCGTTTTGACCTGCTACCAATAGTCTTCTGTATTCTCTACATCTTCCAACTGTTGGAGCACTTGGAATTTGTTGGATACTGTGACCGCAAATTTGTCTCTTGTTTCTTGATTTCTTAGCTGTCCTACATTAAACTGTTGTCTATAATTTTTGCATTGTTGCATATCTCTTGAGTTTCATTTTTACTTTGGCTATCAGAAGATGGTGATCTGATGCCACATCTGCTCCTCTATATACCTTTACATCCTGCAATGATGATCTAAACTTCTTCTTTATGCATATATGATCGATCTGATTTTCTGTTCTATGATCTGGTGATATCCATGTTGCCTTGTGTATTCTCTTATGTGGAAACATGCTTCCTCCTATAGCCAGTTGATTTGAAGCACAGAAGTTTGCGAATAGTTCTCCATTTTCATTCATTACTCCTAGCCCATGTTTTCCCATGACTTCTTCAAATCCGGTATTGACTGTACCTATCTTTGCATTCATGTCACCCATCAAAATTGTGATGTCTCTTCTTTTTACTTTATCCATAATTTCCTGTAGTTTAGTATAAAATGCTTCTTTCACAGACTCTTCTTTGTCATTAGTTGGTGCATAACATTGGATGACATTGACATGAATTTTCTTTTTAGCTGTTTTGAAAATAGCTGTTATTATTCTGGGTCCCACAGCTTCCCATTCAATGAGTGCTTTCTGTGCTTCTTTAGATAACATAAGAGCTACCCCTTCACTGTGGTGTGAACTTTCATCTTCGTGTCCTGAGGACAGCACCAATTCACCTGTGATGAGTTTCTTCCTGTCTACCCCCTTCCACTTTGTTTCACACATTCCCAGAACCTCGATTTTGTATTCCCTCATTTCTGCTGCTACTTGTGCCACTTTCCCTTGTTCGTTCAATGTCCGAACATTCCAGGTGCCAAATCTGGAAGTTCTCCTAGAAGAAAGAAGGTTAGTCAGCAACACAGACTCCTTTCGGCTTTCTCTGTGTTGCATCATACGCCTCCCCGCGAGAGGACCTTCCCCTGTCTTGGATGGCTGTGTTTTATTTTCTTTATTTGACTTGTCCATATTTGTTGAAGTTTTTTGTGGTTTAAATTTTTTTTTTTCAGGATGGGGTAACCGGCCCCATGCCCAACCCTCCTTAGTCGCCTTCTACGACATGCTTGGCAGGGGACAGTGTTACTATTCTTTGCTCCCCTTTCGGGCCCCGGTAACACACGGGTGAACCAAGGGGATAGATATGAAAATCTCAGTGGAACGTTTCTTTCTTCCACATCTTCTCCTGTTATGCAGTCTACTGTTTGGTTTTTTTTCTTCTTGACATCTTTGTTTTTCTTCTACATCTTTGTTTTTCTTCTAAATCTTTGTTTTTCTTCTACATCTTTGTTTTTCTTCATCATCTTTGTTTTTCTTCTACATCTTTGTTTTTCTTCTACATCTTTGTTTTTCTTTAACAGCTTTGTTTCTCTTCTGAATCTTTGTTTTTCTTCTACATCATTGTTTTTCTTCATCATCTTTGTTTTTCTTCTACATCTTTGTTTTTCTTTGACAGCTTTGTTTCTCTTTTACAGCTTTGTTTCTCTTTATTTCTCTTTGACATCTTTGGTTTTCTTTGACATCTTTGTTTCTCTTTGACAGCTTTGTTTCTCTTTGACATCTTTGTTTCTCTTTGACATCCTTGGTTTCTCTTTGTCATCTTTGTTTCTCTTTGACATCTTTATTTCTCTTTGACATCTTTGTTTCTCTTTGACATCTTTGTTTCTCCTTCACATCTTTATTTCTCTTTGACATCTCTGTTTCTCTTCTACATCTCTGTTTTTCTTCATCATCTTTGATTCTTTGACATCTTTGTTTCTCTTTGACATCTTTGTTTCTTTTTGGCATCTTTGTTTCTCTTTGGCATCTTTGTTTCTCTTCAACATCTTTGTTTTTCTTTGACATATTTGTTTTCTCATTGGCATCTTTGTTTTTCTTTGACATATTTGTTTCTCTTTGACACCTTTGTTTCTCCTTGGCATCTTTGTTTCTCTTTGACATCTTTGTTTCTCTTCTACATCTTTGTTTCTCTTTGACATCTTTGTTTCTCTTCAACATCTTTGTTTCTCTTTGACATCTTTTGTTTCTCTTTGACATCTTTGTTTCTCTTTGACATCTTTTTTCTCTCTCTTTGGCATCTTTATTTTCTTCAACATCTCTGTTTTTCTTCATCATCTTTGTTTTTCCTTTGCATCTTTGTTTTTCCTTCAATCTTTGTTTTTCATCTACATCTTTGTTGTTCTGTGACATCTTTGTTTTTTTTGATATATTTGTTTCTCTTTGACATCTGTGTTTCTCTTTGGCATCTTTGTTTCTCTTCAACATCTTTGTTTTTCTTTGACATATTTGTTTTGTCTTTGCCATCTTTGTTTCTCTTTGACATCTTTGTTTATCTTTGACACCTTTATTTCTCCTCAGCATCTTTGTTTCTCTTTGACATCTTTGTTTTCTTCTACATCTTTGTTTCTCTTTGACATCTTTGTTTCTTTTCAACATCTTTGTTTCTCTTTGACATCTTTGTTTCTCTTTGACATCTTTGTTTCTCTTTGACAACTTTTTTTTCTCTCTCTTTGGAATCTCTATTTTCTTCAACATCTCTGTTTTTCTTCATCATCTTTGTTTTTCCTTCGCATCTTTGTTTTTCCTTCAATCTTTGTTTCTCTTCTACATCTTTGTTGTTCTGTGACATATTTGTTTTTCTTTGATATATTTGTTTCTCTTTGACATCTATGTTTCTCATTGACATCTTTGTTTCTCTTCATCATCTTTGTTTCTCTTCATCATCTTTGTTTTCATCTACATATTTGTTTCTCTTCAACATCTTTGTTTCTCTTTGACATCTTTGTTTCTCCTCAACATCTTTGTTTCTCTTCATCATCTTTGTTTTCTTCTACATCTCTATTTGTCTTCATCATCTTTGTTTCTCTTCATCATCTTTGTTTCTCTTCATCATCTTTGTTTTCTTCTACATCTCTATTTGTCTTCATCATCTTTGTTTCTCTTCATCATCTTTGTTTCTCTTCATCATCTTTGTTTTCTTCTACATCTCTATTTTTCTTCATCATTTTTTTTTCTTCATCATCTTTGTTTTTCATCAACATATTCTCTTCTTGCACATTCATCTCCCTTTCTCAATTATGTATCTGTGTCTTGGTTATCATTTTTATCTCTGTCCGTAGCTCGATATAGATTATGATTGTGCATAATTAATGATTTGTTTAGGCCAAGCAAGCTGCGCAAGCCAAGATTGTGGAGGCAGAGATGTTCAAGATCAAAGATGAGTTAGACCGATTAAAGAATTTTGAGAAAGTGGCTAACATTACATCTAACAAAGTTTTGGATTTGGAGGTGAGCCAACTTATTTCTATCTCTTGTGTTATCTTTCTCTTCTAGTTGTCTTAGATGTAAAACAGAAATCAAGAAGAGAATAGGAATGGCCTAAGCTACATCCAACAATGAGGCAAATACTGATATCTATACAACTAACTGACAAATTAAAACTCAGAACCATCAAATGCTATGTATGTATGTATACACACATATGTGTGTGTGTGTGCGTGCGCGTGCGTGTGTGTAATTAATGTCCACATTTCAAAGGCCTTTCTTCTAAATGCTTGTTCATTGTCCATGTATCTACATCATACAGTAACGAAGAATATATATTAATTATATATATATATATATATATATATATATATATATATATATATATATATATATATATATATATATATATATATATATATATATATATATATATATATATATATATATATATATATATATATATATATATATATATATATATACAAGCATTTAGAAGAAAGGTCTTTGAGATGTGGAAATATAGAAGAATTGGAATGAGAAGAAAACAAATGAAGAGGTCCTGGAAAACCTAGAAATGAAAAGAGAATTAATGGAGAAGATCAAAATAAGCTAAAATATTTTGGTCATATAAAAAGGCATAAAACCTTGCTGAAGACCATAAAGGAAGGAAGAGTTGAGGGCAAACATGCAAGAAAAAGACATCACTTTAATGGGAAGATAACATCAAGAGATTGACAGGAAAGAGTTATCAGAGTGCACCATCAAGACAAGAGACAGAAAACATTGTTGGAGTTCCATTTCAACTGACCTTCATTTTCATCATCCTGTGTCAGATGTCTTTGACTTATATTTCATTCTCAAGTTCTGAGCTTATCAGCCCATTCTTAATCTTTTAGTTATGACTTTCATGCTTTCCTTTGCTTCTATTTACACTTCACATGTCGACTCACTTTACTGTACCATCTGCCTTCCTTTACACCTTTATGCCCTGCCTCACATTATTATTTCCATGTATTTCCTGCTGGCAGCATAAATGAAAAAAAAATTAATGAGTCTAACTAGGATGAAGGAGAAAGAAAATGGCCAACGTTACTGCCACAAAAACTTTACCAGGGTCAAACTAACAAGAAAGAAAGCAATTACTAAGCAAGATACATTAAAAAATTAATGTAAATGACATGTCCAGTAAATGGAAGAAAAAAATGAGTCTGACTAGGATAAGGAGGAAGAAAATGGCCAATGTTACAGCCACAGAAACTTTATCAGGGTTTAAACTAATAAAAAAAACAAACGAGAAAGAAAGCAATAACTAAACAAAATACATTTTAAAATTGATGTAAATGACATGTCCTGTAAATGGAAGACAACTTAGGACTATTGCACACTCAGGCATTGTCTTATGTAGTCCCCGGTTTCTCTGCAGAGACAATGAAAGAATTGGACTACTACACCCTCAGGCATGATGTCATATTATAGGTTGTACATGAGGCTGGCATCCCCATCATGAAGAACAAACTGCTAGAGAAACCACTGTTTCTATAGCATGTGATGCAGCCTTCCTGCAAGTGGACCAGCTGCAGTTGTGGCTCTTATTGGATGATGAAGGCTATGGACCCCTTCGGTTGTCCAATTAGGCTATGGACGTTTTTGATTGTCTGATAAAGGCTATGGACCCCTTCAGTTATCTAATTAGGTTATGGACATTTTTGAGTGTCTGATAAAGGCTATGGAGCCCTTCGGTAGTCAAATTAGGCTGTGGACCTTTTTGGTTGTCTGATGAAGGCTATGGACCCCTTCAGTTGTCCAATTAGGCTATGGACGTTTTTGATTGTCTGATAAAGGCTATGGAGCCCTTCGGTTGTCAAATTAGGCTGTGGACCTTTTTGGTTGTCTGATGAAGGCTATGTACCCCTTTGGTTGTTCAGTTAGGCTATGGACATTTTTGATTGTCTTTTGAAGGCTATGGACTCCTTCGGTTGTTCAATTAGGCTATGGACGTTTTTGATTGTCTGATAAAGGCTATGGGACCCCTTTGGTTGTTCAGTTAGGCTATGGACATTTTTGATTGTCTTTTGAAGGCTATGGACTCCTTCAGTTGTTCAATTAGGCTATGGACGTTTTTGATTGTCTGATAAAGGCTATGGAGCCCTTCGGTTGTCAAATTAGGCTGTGGACCTTTTTGGTTGTCTGATGAAGGCTATGGACCCCTTCAGTTGTCCAATTAGGCTATGGACGTTTTTGATTGTCTGATAAAGGCTATGGAGCCCTTCGGTTGTCCAATTAGGCTATGGGCCTTTTTGATTGTCTGATGAAGGCTATGGACCCCTTTGGTTGTTCAGTTAGGCTATGGACATTTTTGATTGTCTTTTGAAGGCTATGGACTCCTTCGGTTGTTCAATTAGGCTATGGACGTTTTTGATTGTAGATAAAGGCTATGGAGCCCTTCGGTTGTCCAATTAGGTTGTGGACGTTTTTGATTGTCTGATGAAGGCTGTGGACCCCTAGAATCCACTCATGGATCCCCCGTGGACCATGGGGCAAGAAACCCTGCTCTAAGGAAAGAAAAAAAAATCACATTCTGCAGCTGGGAGTTTCATTATTGTCACCTTCAAGTGTAATATTGTAACAGATTCTGGTGTGATGTCATCCTCAGGAGGAACTAGACAGACTAAGAGCAGAGCTGGAGAAAATGCAGGAGGAGAAGCAAGGTTTGATCACGGAGAAGGAGGAGCTGAGGCTACAACATGATAAGGTTAGTGCCTGAGAATACAGTCTCTCATCTGCATTCATTCATTCCTTCCTTTATTCTTTCCTTCATTCCTTCATTCCTTCATTCCTTCATTCCTTCATTCCTTCATTCCTTCATTCCTTCCTTCCTTCCTTCCTTCCTTCCTTCCTTCCTTCCTTCCTTCCTTCCTTCCTTCCTTCCTTCCTTCCTTCCTTCCTTCCTTCCTTCCTTCATTCATTCATTCATTCATTCATTCATTCATTCATTCATTCATTCATTCAATCCTTCAATCCTTCTTTTCTTTATTCCTTCCTTCCTCCCTCCCTCCCTCCCTCTGTCCTTCTGTCCTTCCATCCATTCATCCATCCCATAGCCTTCAACACTGTTTGAGCATAGCCCTTCATCAAGTTCACACTAAGCCCCTCCTACGTTTATCTATTCAAGGTCATTCCATATCTTCTTTAACCTTTTCAAGTCTCTTATTACTTTCTGTTTGGTTTCCCTCTCAGTCTCAAACCTTGGAGATTCCTGAACAATGTCTGCCTGATATTGCCGTCAGTTAATTTCCTCACTATGTATCTTATACAATGCCAGCAGACACTGATAAATCCAGCTGATAATAATATTAATGGTAACGACTGATGATGATAATGATCATCATCACCATTTGCTGGAATTCGGCATCAAACGTAAGACCAGCAGGGATGGACGTGTGAGAGGACGCATCCGCCGTGTATACAACCAGTGTGCACCAGGAACAATTAGCATTCATACCCTTCGATATTTGCTGTGGGAGACTGAGCACCTGTGGGTTTGCCCAGAATGCAATGACGTCGATTCTGATTAACAATAACAACAATCACCATTAGCGGTACCTCCTCATGCTTAAGAACCATCACCTCACATCATCATCATCTCCACTACCAGCACCATCAATACTTGAATCATTGTCAAATTGTTATCTCACCACCTTACATCTGCAGTCTCCACTTACTCACTACTCTTTACTCTCTGTACAACATCCACTGCCCCCACACCGTCCATTGGTCCACTACCTGCACTGTCTCTCCACTTTAATTCCACATTTGACACACCCTCCACAAACTCCACTGTTTCCAGAACCTTCATTGTCTCCACTGCCTGAACCACATCCACCATTTATCACTGTTTTCACAACCTCAACTGTCTGCATTGTGTGAACTATCTCCAGATGATTAGCGACAATGCTGAGGAAAGGCGGACTCTGATGGAACAACTAGAGAGAGCTGAAGCCACCATCACACAACTTAAAGACAAAACTGAGGGTTGGTGGCTTTTATTTTTTCCTGCTTAAATTAAGATTTAGACTGGTAATGCATACAAAACTGAGTGTTAGTGGCAGTTGTTTGTTTTTTAATTTTACTACTTTTATTTAACTTCACATAAGGTTTATATATTTGTCAGTTTCAAATATTTGACACTTAAAGTCTCTATGTTCCACTAATCGTAGAGAGCTAAAACTTTGCATGCAGCTCTATTTCATAGTACATTTTACTAACTTATTATTTAATTGGACTGACTTGACATTTGAGCTGAAGATTAAGATTTTTATGCTGAACTTAATGTCTTGATTTCCATGTATTTCCCAGTGCAACAAAAGCTCCTTGGTAAACTTAAGAGCACAGCATTAACAAAGAAATGAACAGATATCTTATACTGAAAATGACCAAAACTTAAAAATGCCAATTTTTTTTTTTTTTAATGCTCAGGGTCAATTTTTTGGTCTTGAAGTTTTTTCTTTTAGGGTTAGTTTCTGTGCATCTCTAAGACTGACTTACACCCTGATTTATCTACAACACGTCTTCTATATGTAGGCTATTCGAGGGAGAAACTTGAGATGGAGAACCAGTTACTTGTTGGAGAGTTTGAAATAGAGAGAGCTCACCACCAGAAGCTGATCAATGAGCACACTCATCTTCAGCAGCGATTCCAGTCTCTGCAGGAGGAGATTGAGGTTAGTTTTGATTGGATGGGAGGTGGAGAGGATTATAGGGAGAGCTACGACAAAGATGGTTTGCGCTGTGGTTGTAGTTTTGCCTGTTTTTCTAAGATTGTTGTTTGCCCTTACTTAACCCAGTAACCTGAGGATCAGTGTACTCTCTCCCTCTTTGACATGTTTAGCTTGGTTAAACCTGTTGGGCCAAGGAAAATTCTCTGAATATTTTGGCAGAAAACCATCACCAGTCCCCATCTGTTTACCGAGATTAATCAAGAAGATATGCACACTATCATAACTGTTAGATGCTGGAAAGGATTTGGCCATGTTCTCAAAAGATACTTTCGCACCATGACCAGAACTGCTATGCTATAGACCCTTGAAGGATGGTTGAAAGAAAGAGCTGGCCAATTACAGCTCGATGGAGAACTGTAAAGGACAGGATGAAAAGCATCATTTGGAGTTGGGACACCACACGAAGGATGGCCACAGCCCAAGCAGAGTGGAGATATCTTGTTCCTGCTCTACTAGATGGCACTGGACATGATGGCCAATGATTACTTTCAGTCAGTGGCTAAGGATCTAAGAAGAGAAGAAACCTGCAAGGCACACAAGGCACCACCATCATAGCTCTTGGGATGGGTGGAGAACACACAAGGCACCATCATCATAGCTCTTGGGATGGGTGGAGAACACACAAGGAACACAAGGCACCACCATCAGAGCCCTTGGGATGGGTGGAGAACACACAAGGCACCACCATCATAGCTCTTGGGATGGGTGGAGAACACACAAGGAACACAAGGCACCACCATCATAGCTCTTGGGATGGGTGGAGAACACACAAGGCACCACCATCATAGCTCTTGGGATGGGTGGAGAACACACAAGGAACACAAGGCACCACCATCATAGCTCTTGGGATGGGTGGAGAACACACAAGGAACACAAGGCACCACCATCATAGCTCTTGGGATGGGTGGAGAACACACAAGGAACACAAGGCACCACCATCATAGCTCTTGGGATGGGTGGAGAACACACAAGGAACACAAGGCACCACTATCATAGCTCTTGGGATGGGTGGAGAACACACAAGGAACATTTGCAACCCTTTGTTTCATTGGAATAGAAAATAATGGTTGATGAATAGGATAAAAGTTATGAAGAAAAAATTGATAATTAGAGTATGAATTGAGACTTGATGTAGGGAAACAGCTTTTAAGGTACTGACACAAGCTGTCCATTCTCCGGTGCTAAGTGTGGTGTTGGTGCGTAATGTTCTCATATATTACTGCATGTATGAGAAATGTGCAACCTGTATACTGGCACATATAGTTGTCTAGGTGTATGAGAAATGTCCTCGCAGATCACCATAGCATGGCTACCAAAGAAACATTTAAGTAAATATGTCCTGAACACTTAAATACTACATAAATGTAGATAAAGTAGCATTCTTCTTCTTCGTTCGCCTTCAGATTTCCACATTAATGACTCTAATAAAAGCAGTAGTCAGCTCAAGGTTCCTGACATCTAGTTTGCCCTGAGACTTCCACATTAATGACTCTAATAAAGGCAGCAGTCAGCTCAAGGTTCCTGACATCTAGTTCACCCTGAGACTTCCACATTAATGACTCTAATAAAGGCAGTAGTCAGCTCAAGGTTCTTGACATCTAGTTCGCCCTGAGACTTCCACATTAATGACTCTAATAAAGGCAGTAGTCAGCTCAAGGTTCCTGACATCTAGTTAGCCCTGAGACTTCCACATTAATGACTCTAATAAAGGCAGTAGTCAGCTCAAGGTTCCTGACATCTAGTTCACCCTGAGACTTCCACATTAATGACTCTAATAAAGGCAGTAGTCAGCTCAAGGTTCCTGACATCTAGTTAGCCCTGAGACTTCCACATTAATGACTCTAATAAAGGCAGTAGTCAGCTCAAGGTTCCTGACATCTAGTTCACCCTGAGACTTCCACATTAATGACTCTAATAAAGGCAGTAGTCAGCTCAAGGTTCCTGACATCTAGTTCACCCTGAGACTTCCACATTAATGACTCTAATAAAGGCAGTAGTCAGCTGAAGGTTCCTGACATCTAGTTCGCCCTGAGACTTCCACATTAATGACTAATAAAGGCAGTAGTCAGCTCAAGGTTCCTGACATCTAGTTTGCCTTGAGACTTCCACATTAATGACTCTAATAAAGGCAGTAGTCAGCTCAAGGTTCCTGACATCTCCAAACAGTTTTTCGTTGAGAGAAGTGTGTTGTTGCCATATGCCACTACGTTCACTGCTGTAAGTTGGGCAGGACTGGAGCAGATGTTCGGCTGTCATGGGGCTGGTGCCACAGGAGCAGAGATATGTTGGACCAGTTCTGTACCTGTGATATAGATGGTACCTCAACCTATTTTGACCAGTACGTAAGCGGAAAATGATGACCTGGTCTCGCCTTGATAGCTGGTGATAGGATCATCTGTTATGTGACCTAGGTGTTCCACTGCAAACATTAAACTGATCCCATGGAGAGCAATTACTTATAATATAAATCCTAGCTTCCTCAACCACTGAAGCTATCATGCACTTCACCATGAATTATCCTATTTGTAGAACTATTATTGTGTATACCATATCCGTTCAGGACAACCGAACACAAGTCCAGCTCACTTACCACCCAGTGAGCAATTCTCCATTCATAATCTCCCCTGAAAATTATCTCATCAAAACTCACAACATTTATTCGACTGACATTAACTCTGGAGCTGACTTGCACCGTGCTTTCTGGACAATGCTTTCTACTTCTTGCATTGTTGGGGGCTTGGTGTTGAATTCAGCTCCTGGCTGTTTAGGCCATAAAAGGCCTGCCATGCTGCTGAGCGGCTCATCTTTGTGACCATCTGAATAGGTCATTCTAAGGTGTTCTTCCAGATCGTCTTTCTCGATGTTTAGTGTTCGCGACCGTGACTGTTCAAGCAGAACTTTGGCAAACTTGAAGGGCTCCCAGTAGAATCTCTCCCTCTCCCTCCCTGTTTTCCTTCTTTTCCTGCACAACCTTTCTGCTCTACAAAGAGCATTATGCTGGCCTTTCAGGTGCTCCCAAACCTGTTGTAATCCTTCCTTCTCTGTGGCCACGGCGTTCTTGAACTGTTTTCGAACATGTTTCTTCTGTTTCTGGGTTACTTTCCATTGCCTCCCTGACTCCAAATACTTTGCGACAGTGAAGATATATTATGTCGCTGAAGATTTCCAGCTTTCTCTCCAAGGTTATCTGCTTCAGGTTGTTATATATGTATGTATTTATCATATATTTATATATATATATATATAAAAGGAATCTGTGGTTCTGTCTTTGTTTCGTCAGAGATGTCAGAAGCCACAAGTGACACGTACTAAAAATAGGGAACATGTTTTATTTTCAGAGAATCCGGCACATCTCATGGAAAGATAAGAAAACAAAAACAGAGATCCTAAAATAGCTAGAGATGAAAAGAGAATTAATGAAGGAGATCAAAGTTAGAAAGATGAAATATTTTGGTCATATAAAAAAGACATAAAACCTTGCTGAAGACTATAACGGAAGGAAGAGTTGAAGGCTAGCGTACAAGATAACAACGGTGCTATAAGTGAGAAGATAACATCAACAGATGGACAGAGAAAAGTTTATCAGTGTGTATCATCAAGTCAAGAGACAGCAGACGCTGGACACCCGTTGCTGCTGGCCTTTGTTATGGAGATGGCAGCTGACGATGGTGTTATTTTATGTGTTTTATTTCTTCAACTTCCACCATTTGTGTAATTTCTTTACTAGGCCATGACGGGCAAAACCAAAGGTCACCAACGAACCTCATCTGATACCAGTGCCATCAGCTCAGATTCTGAATACAGTCGTGCTCTCATTTCTGATGTTAATCAAGGGGAGCAAGATGAAGAGGTTAGTGTAGATGGATGGGGAAATTAGTTTGGTTTTAAGGACCATCTTCATTGCACATGGACAACTCCATCAGTGCTCCGATCTCCTCCCGTAAATCACACAAGGAGGATCTCAGCACAGTGCACAAACTCCATAGCACCAGTGAGAATCCCAATGTATGTATAAGAATCGCACATTTTATAAATTTTTTTTGTGGTGAGTAGGTTTCTAATTTTTAAATTTTGCCAGGGCAGCGGCGTTATGGTCTACTCTTTACGATTTCCAACTGCCGTGGGATTTTTAACGTGCACAGCTTGCACACAGGAACTTCTATTTTTTTTGCCCGTATCCGAGAAGGCTAGGTATCCAATCTCACTACCCAGGAAACCAGGGGGGAGTGTGACATCATTAGGACCACTGGTTCTGATCAAAAAATTTCCATAAATCATATTCCCTCTACTGGGAATCGAACCCGGAAAAAGAAGATGGGGAGTGTGTGTGTGGTATGTATTTATGTTATGTATCAGGTGTGCATTTACATATGTTCTAATGTGTACATTTTCTCTGTGTGTGATATAATCATCACTTTACTTTGCACTCCTTACGAAACATGAAGGACACCACCTCAGCTTGTCCCTCAGCCGTCACCAAGCATGAAAGACACCACCTCAGCTTGTCCCTCAGCTGTCACCAAGCATGAAGGCACCACCTCATCTTGTCCCTCAGCCATCACCAAGCATGAAGGACACCACCTCAGCTTGTCCCTCAGCTGTCACCAAGCCTGAAGGATACCACCTCAGCTTGTCTCTCAGTCATCACCAAGCATGAAGACACCACCTCAGCTTGTCCCTCAGCCATCACCTAGCATGAAGGCACCACCTCAGCTATCACCTAGCATGAAGACACCACCTCAGCTTGTCCCTCAGCCATCACCTAGCATGAAGGCACCACCTCAGCTTGTCCCTCAGCCATCACCTAGCATGAAGGCACCACCTCAGCTTGTCCCTCAGCCATCACGTAGCATGAAGGCACCACCTCAGCTTGTCCCTCAGCCATCACCTAGCATGAAGACACCACCTCAGCTTGTCCCTCAGTCATCACCAAGCATGAAGGATACCACCTCAGCTTGTCCCTCAGTCATCACCAAGCATGAAGGATACCACCTCAGCTTGTCCCTCAGCCATCACCAAACTATCACAGGCTGTTGTAGCGGTGGTTTTTGTGGCAGTTTGTTTTTCATGATGAGGTTGACAACCTCATGTACAACCTCATAATAGTCACCTTGTACGACATGCCTGATGGGGCGGTTGTCCTATTATTCTTGTGTTTCCTCAGAGACCCCTGAAAACGACACAGGGCTGTGTGGGGTATGCAGGGTCAGTTTTGTGCTGCTTACAGCCAGATTCGACATGCTACCATCTCCTCGCTACCAGCAATATTTGTTTTTAAGTAATTTTTATCTGCTACCCTTTCACTGTGGTGTGAATTTTCACTTCATGTCCCGAGGACAGCACCAATTCACCTGTGCTGAGTTTCTTCCTGTCTACCCCCTTCAACTTTATTTCACACAGTCCCAGGACATCGATCTTATATTCCCTCATTTCTGCTGCTACACACTGAGGAAACCTGTTGATAGCATTACAAGGCAGTCTTTGTTCTGGAACCCCCAAGGCAAGAGGGGCAGAGGTAAACCAAGAAGCACACGGAGAAGAGAGCTGGAAATAGAGGTGAAAATGATGAGGAGAACATGGAAAGAACTTGAGATGATGGCACGTGACAGGAGGACTTGGCATGTGTTTGTGGAAGGCCTATACTTCTTAGGGAGTGGAAGGTTATGAATGAATGAATTGTAATCTGCTCAGTATTTTACTTTTGTTGTGGAACATGTCACAAGCTTACCAGCTTCTTTCGTGCTTTCTGCACAGCAGAGGAGATGATTATTATTGATCTTGGCAGTTCAGGTTGGGTACAGAGGAGCAGCATAGAGCAATACTTGGATTGATGTCCCTGATTGTAGAATTCAAAAATGTTATCAAAATCATCATTATCATTGCCACCGCCACCAGCTGTCACCATCACCATTAACAACAACACAAACCAACAACACCACCACCACCGACAACAAAAACATCAATCACCGTTATTATTATTGTTTGCTGTTTATGGAGCCCACGCCAAAGCATTCATGTCCTCTCGATATGAGTATATACAGTAGCGGACATTTTTACTTCAACATGTGACTGTAAAGGGCAATTTTTACTATCTTGCAATATAATACATTTATATTCTTATGTTCGCAAATAGTTTGGTAAGCAAAGTATTTCCTTTTTAAGTGCTTAAGGAGAAGTCATTTTTGGGTTGCTTCCCTTGAAAATAGTTCTGTCATCTTCGATCGGACTCCGCAGACGACTCTAGGCCTACTGCGATTTATTCTGTGGCTGGGTAGGAATAGATTGTTCTTGCTTCAGTATATCTATGGCCTGAATTTATACGTAGTGTTTGTATGAGTAGGACGAGTCTGTCTGATATATGGATATCTTTGCATTTCTAAGTCGAACTAATTTGGTTGTCGCTAGAAAAGGTCAAAGGCTATGCAGCGGAAGTATCGCTAGCAAGGGGTGTGATCCATGGCTGTCATCCTGTGAGGATGCCGAGTTTTGTTGTAGCAGGTTTTTTGCCGAAATAGTGATCTATATATGGATGGGGAAAAGTGATAATCATTTAGACATGTTGTATGTACTTTACCCCAGTGTTTATTCTCTTTTGCCAAGGAATGGCAAAGTTATATTTCGCATAAAAAGGTAAAACCACAATTTATTATGAACTTGGGCTTCGCCATCGTTGTTGATAAGCAGATGCACAGTGGTACTTTTGAAAAGAATATCCATTCAAAGGAAGAAGACATTCCTATGTATCAGCACTGGATTGTATGATATTATTCAATTACCTCTATGAGAGAAGCTATGAAGAAATGAGGACATTTAATGAATGACTAATTTTGGTCTATATTCTATAGTGAGTGAAGCTCACGAGAGAGAGAACAGCCATGTTGAAATTCATATACTTTGTATTTATCGAGTGAGAAAAAGGGATGCCTGTACTATCGCTCGATGAACCAAGAGATCACTGCTACATGTGAGAACCCATGTCTGGGATTCCTATATTATGAAATATATATATATATTGAACTTTACGTGAAGGAATATTCGCTAGACGAGGTTAGGTCTAGGAGCCTTCCTATGTATTGGTTATGGTCTGACGTGCCCAGTCAGTAAAGCCAGATGATTTACATGATGGAACGCTGAATGCTTATTTACGAATGCTCCATTATGATATTTGCCAAGCATGAATGCTAACTTAAGATGATATTCCTGTGATCAACATTATGCTGTCTATGTCGACATTTGTTCCTGTAACCATACACGTACTGTCCAAGTGTGCGTCCCATTAAATGTTATAAAAAGACCACCGTAGTTCCAGTACTTCTTGAATTCGAACAGTGTGAGTATGAGTGATGTACTACCAACCTGTCAACTCTATCGAATCATTCTACCATTCGCGTACTGACATTCAGATACACACTCATTGTTTACACTCACATTCTTGTCGGAGCCTCATCACGTTCCAGGACAAGATGACCTGTATGACCAAAACTGTGCTGGGTTTGATGAGTTGACAATCGTTACACTTTACTACACCAGTCCCAACATCTACATTTATCCACTGGTGGACATTCACATCATTTAGCAAATAAAGCATGATTCAACAACTAGTAGCCAGTATGAGTTAACAACTACACACAAAGAAAGAGTTTTAACAACTGGTGGCCAGCTTCCTGGGTCAACCTGCACAGTGACCATATTGAGAAGTAAACTACTGAGACCAGACGTTCCTTGGGGTCTGTTACGACACACAAATACATCAGCAGTACAACTCTACAGTGATGTCAGCGTGACCTGTCCTGTCGAGAGTATGCAGTAACTAGGTCAGGGTTTGTTGACATTTGGTTCATTGGACATTTGCCATACAACTGACAGTGTTACACAGCGAGCTTGGTTGAAACATAGAACATTACACATCAGGACTGGAGAATATTTGACAGTGTTTGCGAAAGAAAATGTTATTGAACTGAGAAGTCCTACATTGATTGTTATCATTCAAATCAACGATGGAGCTTCTATTTCTGTGTTGAATTTAAAATAATTAGACCAGAAGTATTTGTTTAATAAAGTACCACAGTACTGTACTATTAGGCAGTGTAACTGAGCCTTCATTCCAACACATTCTTTCTGCAACACTCTATTTACATCATATTGCCATACTATTTATGCATTTATGTATTTATGTTTAACTATTTATATGTGATATTTGTTTGTATCCAGCGGGTTGTTGTTTCGGTTGGGCGGTGTCACACAGCAGAGTATCCCACGTAATAGAGGGTCTGATGTGTGCGTTTCTATAGGTGCAATTTTCTTCATTGGAAATTTGCTGCGACAGCTGTTGCTATTAGTGTTAGCTGTGAAGTCTGTACTCATTGTTGTTTTTGTAATATTCCTCTGTTCTTTAGTTTGTTTTGATTTGTTTGTAATTTGTTGGTCTACCCTATTCTATCTTTCAGTTCTATTCTCAATTTATATTTATATACTGTGGCGTTATTTGTATTTGTTATCCTCTTGCGGTTTATCTTTTATTGTTTTTCCAATTTTATTTATTTCATTTCCGCAAATGTTTTCATGTTTTTCTGTATAACTGTTTTGTTTTGTGCCTGATCGACATACACTATTTAAAATATAGTTGATCATATAAATTGATGTACAAGAATCAACTGATAGTTAATTGCTATTACTAAAGGTACACAGTTGATGATATAAAACACTATTTCTGGTGCACTGCACTTATATTATAGAGTGAACCAGCAACTTATAGCTGTTATTATATAAGGATTTATACAAGACCTTTGTAAGGCTTGTTTCCCACAGTGATTGGGATAGTTAAGTACTATTTTTCACAGGTTACAAAGTTATCATACAAAGTCTTTGATTAAGACTAAGAAAGTAAATTTATTTACTTTTGCAAATTACTGATCTTATTAGACAAGATGTCTACCTTGGATTATTTTATCACACAAGGCAGGGCTCTTGATAAGACTGGTCAGCAGTTAGAAGAATGGGCAGTTGCTCAATATGACAAAGCATTGGCTGCTGAAGAAAGAAAAGCATTGATTGAAGAAAAGAAATTAGAAGCTGAGGAAAGAAAATTACAAAGAGAGGATGAACAAAAGAAATTGCAGATACAGACTGATGAAAAAAGATTCCAGATGGAAATGGAAAAAGAGAAAAGAAAAGATGAAGCTGCTGCTGAAGAGAAAAAATTACAGGCTGCTGCAGAAGAGAGAAAATTACAAGCTGAAGCTCAAGAAAAAAAAGCAATAAGAGAACATGAACACCAAAAAGAACTTTTAGCATTTGAGTTAGAAAAGTTAAAGTTAACAAACATAAGTAATGTTAATCAAGCATCTAGTGGTAATGGTAAACCCTTTACTTACAAGGTCAAGGTACCAGCGTTCAACCCTTCCAGTGATGACATAACATTCTGGCTAAACAGATTTGAACGCTCGTGTCGAGCACATAATGTGGACAAATCACAATATGCTAACCAGTTATCAGAAAATCTGAAAGGTGATTCTCTGACTAGTTTAAGTTTGGTTGAAGAGGCTGACAAAGATAACTATGATGTTATTAGGGCAGCCTTGTTAAAGAAGTATCAGTTGTCTGAAGAGGGTTATCGGAAGTTGTTTAAGACAATGGTGCCTGAGGCAGGTGTAGAATTCTCAGAATTCATTGCAAGAACACGTCTTACATTTGATCGTTGGATTGAGCTATCCAAAACAGAAAAGACTTATGAAGCCCTTATGGACTTGATACTCAGAGACAAGATTATGTCAAGTATAAATAAACCTTTCCTCGAATTCTTACATGAGCGTAAACCTAAGTCTCTAAAAGAAATGGAACAGTATTGTACCCAATACGTCACTGCACATCCGGACGTAGCCATTAGCAACAGTAAGGTTAAAGAAGGTATGCCAGTTGCTTCTGCAACACCATACAACCCTAATCACTCTCACAAATTCCAAGGACCTCAAAATAGGTTTAATAAAAAAGGTAACTATTACAGTTATCAGAACCAAGGTAACCAATCATTTCAGGGTTCTTCTTCGAATACCTGGAGAAGAGCTGACAGCCCTCGATTCAGGGGTGGTCATAATTACAGGAACTTTCGCAAAGGAAGTCATTCTAGAAACTATCCAAGTTTTCCTTCATGGAGACAACAGGATCATAATTACCGAGATACTCATTATAATGAATATGATGATAGTAACCAAAGGAGCTATGATTCAAACCCGAGTAGAGGTTATAATAGTGGAAACAATGATAAGTACAGAGGCAATAATAACAGAGGTAGAGCACAATTCAAAAAACATAAAGCTCATTACCAGGCGAACTCTGCACAGCAAGAGTCCCACGAAGCCTATAAACAAAATAAAGATAATGATGACTCTAATAATATGGCATGTGCCGCTTTTGATTTTGGGAGAGCATCTCAGTGCCCCCAATGCAAAACATTATTTGAGCCAACCACAGTGTCTACTTTAAGCTGTGGCCATCCTCTTCCCGCTCTTCCTGCGTCAATCGCGCATGATGGGAGAGGTTCTCTTGTCTTACACAAAGGTTTAGTAAATGACAATCCAGTCTCAGTACTTTTTGATTCTGGATGCACAACTATTGGGGTTAGGCAGTCACTCATAGATCCTTCTCATTCTACAGGCAAAGTAGTCAAATGCGTAACATTTGGCGGCACCATAGAGAAATACTCTACCGCTATCATTAGGATTGCTACTCCTTTCTTCACAGGAGATGTACACGCATGTCTTTTGCCGGATCCGATCGCTGATCTTATCATCGGTCGCATTCACGGAGTCAAAGAATGCACTCCGGAGCAAATTTCCGTTTGGGAAAATCAAAATATGCAATCTGCTAATGCAGTAGTCACTAGAGCTCAAGCTCTCAATATGCCTGAAACTTCATCTGTTGAAGATAATGAAGTGCATAACCAAGATGATCCCTTGGTAATTTCTCGTGACTCGTTTATAAAACAACAAGAAGAAGATCCGACTCTTAAGAAATTCTTCACTCTTGTAACAAAAGGTGATCCGAATAAAGATTCAAATTGTAAATCTTGGATTACAATGAAGAATGGCGTACTTGTACGTATGGTGCAAGACTCCACTAAGTCAAGTCATTCTCAGATTCTTGTACCCAAGAATTTGAGAGTTAAGATCTTACAACATGCACACGACTCTCAGTGTGCTGGTCACATGGGTTTTTCCCGTACAAAGTCAAGAGTTCTTGCGGCTTTCTTTTGGCCTTTTGTGAACAAGGACATACGGATCTATTGTCGATCCTGTAAAGTATGTCAAGAAGTCAAATCCAAAGGTCCTCGTCATGCTGCGCCTATTCAGGCTGCAGATATTCCTATTCGTCCATTCCAGAAAATGGCGATAGACATCATTGGTCCATTCAAGATCAAATCTGCTAGAGGACATCAGTTTATCTTAACGTGTGTAGACATGTGCACACGTTGGCCAGAGGCTATCCCTCTAAAGAGCATTACTACCGCTGACATTGCAGATGCTCTTTGGCTTATATTTTCTCGGCTGGGATTCCCCGGAGAAATATTATCAGATCATGGCACCCAACTGATATCGGATACCATGTCTCAAGTAATGTCTACTCTACAGATAGAGAGATCTTTGAGTAGCATCTATCATCCTATGTCCAATGGGATGGTCGAGCGACTAAATAGAACACTTAAGAACTTATTAGGGAAGATAACTGAGGATCATCCTCAGGATTGGGATAGGGTTTTACCCGCGGCCCTCTTCGCGTACAGAGAGGTCCCCAATGAACATACAGGGTTTTCGCCCTTTGAACTTGTCTTTGGCGCGCGACCGCGCGGCCCAATGTCTTTGCTGCATGATCTTATAACAGCTGACAATATTGACGATGACACAAAATCTTCTTACGAGTATGTCATCGCGCTGAGACAAAAGATTATCGAAGCATGCAAATTGGCAACGTCCTCTTCTGAATTTGCTAAGCAGAAGGCAAGACAATTTGCTAATAAGAAGAGAACTTTACGACAACTTTGTCCTGGTGACAAAGCATTTGTTTTGCTACCTTGTCGTGAAAATAGACTCCTTATTAGTTGGAAAGGTCCGTACGATATAATATCGAAAATTTCAGATGTTGACTACATCGTCGATATTAACGGGAAGCATAAAACCTTCCACATCAATATGCTTACGGAGTTCCATGAACGTCCTGACTATCTACAGCCTATTTTCCAGGCAACGGACGATTCTCATGTCAAACATGGTCATTACTCATCACTGTCTGTAATACAGGATGAGGAAACAAGTTTTTCGGATGTTAATCTCCCGCTTCCAATGATCCCACTTCATTCTAGTGAATCATGGAAAGACGTTACTGTTTCTCCTGATTTGTCTCTAGGAGAACGGCGACAAGTTTCGTCTATGTTACAAACATTTCAGGATGTCCTCACTGACATCCCTGGACAAACTCATGTCATTGAGCATGACATTGTTCTAACTGAACATACTCCAATTAGGGTTAGGCCTTATCCTATCCCTATACATTTCCAAACACAGGTTGAAAAGGAGTTGGATGAAATGATAGATTTACAAATAATCGAACCATCCACTTCTGCATATTCTTCGCCGATGGTTATTGTTCGAAAAAAAGACAATAACATACGTCTTTGCGTTGACTATCGCAAATTGAATCAAGTTACGAAGTTCGATGCTGAACCTATGCCTTTACTAGAAGAGTTACTTACTCGTCTTTCTAAATCGCATTTTTTTCACTAAACTTGATTTGTCTAAAGGATATTGGCAAGTTCCATTATCCGAACGCGCCAAACCTCTTACCGCTTTCTCTACTCCCAGAGGCCTTTTCCAATGGAATTTTATGCCTTTCGGCCTTATGAACGCACCAGCTACATTTGTACGCATGATGCGTCGAATCCTATCGTATCGGTCAGATGTCATTGCTTATCTAGACGACATCTGTCTTTTCAGCGATACTTGGGAAGATCACTATTCAGGATTAGTTGAATTATTATCAACTCTGCGTGAGTATAACCTGACAGCAAAACCATCTAAAGCTTGTATTGGCTTTAGCGAAATTGCTTTCTTAGGCCATCGAGTAGGTCACGGTTTCTTGAAGACAGAAGACCATAATATCACTAAGATACTTAACATCTCTATCCCTAGGACTAAAAAAAGCAAGTGCGAAGTCTTTTAGGTCTCATACAATTTTATGGACGTTTCATTCCGAATCTGTCCTCTATCATGGCACCTCTCTCTACACTATTAAAGAAAGGGTCGCCTAACATGGTTCACTGGTCTCATGAATGCCAATCTTCACTAGAGAAGATCAAAACTATGTTTTCATCACCACCTATTTTAGTGTTACCTACAACAGATAAGACATTTGTTCTTCGTAGTGACGCTTCATCCACTGGGATTGGAGCGGCACTAATGCAAGAGTACTCTGGAACTCTGCATCCTGTAATGTACATATCCAGAAAACTTAATGCTGCAGAAAGGAATTACTCGGTTTTAGACCGTGAATTATTGGCAATGGTTTGGTCAATTCTCAAACTCCAAAGATTCCTTCTGGGCGCGCATTTCGTAGTGGAAACTGACCAAAAAGCTCTTACGGCTATCCAAAGTAAGAACTTGAAGAGCTCGAGATCAACTCGATACGCAATCGCTCTTCAACCTTTTCATTTTTTCGGTACGAGCTATCCGTGGTTCAGAAAATGTGATGGCGGACATTCTGTCCAGATGCCCACATGATGCCACTTAACTGTTAAATATTGGATCTTTTTAATATGTATAACTTTACAACAGTTATTTTTTTGTTTCTTTACTAAGATACACATTTGTAATTTAATAATAGAATGATGGTATCGCTACTTAGCGGTTTATTGATGTTAATTCACCGCTGTTCTTTGATGATTGTTTCTTCATAAATCATAAATTTAAGATTATAGTGTGAATTTTTGGTATGCATTGTATAATTACCAGAATTGTATTATACGTACATCACACCTTCCTGGAAACATTTATTCGTAGGGAAACAATTTCTCTCAGATTTTGAGATATATATTCTCACCAGTCATATTAGGAATTATAGTTATTCCTGATATTTTCATCTGCGCAGTATTCTTGCGTTGTGAGCCTATTCTACGGTGCTCCTAGATGTATTTAAAAAAAAAAAATTTTATTTTTTTTTTCCCGGGAGGTGTGGTAAGACTGTAAAGGGCAATTTTTACTATCTTGCAATATAATACATTTATATTCTTATTATGTTCGCAAATATTTTGTAAGCAAAGTATTTCCTTTTTTAAGTGCTTAAGGAGAAGTCATTTTTGGGTTGCTTCCCTTGAAAATAGTTCTGTCATCTTCGATCGGACTCCGCAGACGACTCTAGGCCTACTGCGATTTATTCTGTGGCTGGGTAGGAATAGATTGTTCTTGCTTCAGTATATCTATGGCCTGAATTTATACGTAGTGTTTGTATGAGTAGGACGAGTCTGTCTGATATATGGATATCTTTGCATTTCTAAGTCGAACTAATTTGGTTGTCGCTAGAAAAGGTCAAAGGCTATGCAGCGGAAGTATCGCTAGCAAGGGGTGTGATCCATGGCTGTCATCCTGTGAGGATGCCGAGTTTTGTTGTAGCAGGTTTTTTTGCCGAAATAGTGATCTATATATGGATGGGGAAAAGTGATAATCATTTAGACATGTTGTATGTACTTTACCCCAGTGTTTATTCTCTTTTGCCAAGGAATGGCAAAGTTATATTTCGCATCAAAAGGTAAAACCACAATTTATTATGAACTTGGGCTTCGCCATCGTTGTTGATAAGCAGATGCACAGTGGTACTTTTGAAAAGAATATCCATTCAAAGGAAGAAGACATTCCTATGTATCAGCACTGGATTGTATGATATTATTCAATTACCTCTATGAGAGAAGCTATGAAGAAATGAGGACATTTAATGAATGACTAATTTTGGTCTATATTCTATAGTGAGTGAAGCTCACGAGAGAGAGAACAGCCATGTTGAAATTCATATACTTTGTATTTATCGAGTGAGAAAAAGGGATGCCTGTACTATCGCTCGATGAACCAAGAGATCACTGCTACATGTGAGAACCCATGTCTGGGATTCCTATATTATGAAATATATATATATATTGAACTTTACGTGAAGGAATATTCGCTAGACGAGGTTAGGTCTAGGAGCCTTCCTATGTATTGGTTATGGTCTGACGTGCCCAGTCAGTAAAGCCAGATGATTTACATGATGGAACGCTGAATGCTTATTTACGAATGCTCCATTATGATATTTGCCAAGCATGAATGCTAACTTAAGATGATATTCCTGTGATCAACATTATGCTGTCTATGTCGACATTTGTTCCTGTAACCATACACGTACTGTCCAAGTGTGCGTCCCATTAAATGTTATAAAAAGACCACCGTAGTTCCAGTACTTCTTGAATTCGAACAGTGTGAGTATGAGTGATGTACTACCAACCTGTCAACTCTATCGAATCATTCTACCATTCGCGTACTGACATTCAGATACACACTCATTGTTTACACTCACATTCTTGTCGGAGCCTCATCACGTTCCAGGACAAGATGACCTGTATGACCAAAACTGTGCTGGGTTTGATGAGTTGACAATCGTTACACTTTACTACACCAGTCCCAACATCTACATTTATCCACTGGTGGACATTCACATCATTTAGCAAATAAAGCATGATTCAACAACTAGTAGCCAGTATGAGTTAACAACTACACACAAAGAAAGAGTTTTAACAGTGACACACATCAGGGAGTATTTTTCTCTTATTTCTATAGTTTCATGTTCTCCACTTAATTCTCACTTTCTTTCCCTTCTGTCTTTTGTTTGTCTGTCCCTGATGAAGGCCTTGTGGCCGCAACGTAGGTTTTTTTTATGTCCTTTCTCTTAGTAAGACATATTACTTTTTGTGTTTTTGTTTGTTTTTTCCGTTGTGCCCTCATACAGTGGTAGTTTCTGTAGTAGCTTGCTAGCCTCATTCACAACCTCATATCAGATGCCTTTTATTACGCGCCTAAGGTAGTTTTAGAATTTTTTTTCCATTGTCTCATCAGAGACAACCCTGTAGATGCACAAGACAATTTAGGATGTGGAAATGCTGTGCTTATTATAATGCAGAGAAAAAAATCTTGGAGCGAAACAGTTTGACACAACGTATTTGATACACAAAGCTAGATTGACAAGAGCAGTTATTGTGTCAGACTCTCAGTCCGTGCTTCGGAAGATCCAAAATGGATGGCTATGGCATGAATGGAAAACCTCCATAGCAGCCTTCAGGAACTGGTGTGGATCTACTGTCCTGGTCATGCAGGGGTATGCGGCACTGAGAGAACTGATAGACTAGCTTTAACAGCACTTACAATACTGAAGACAATTAATGATCGCCTGTTAGAGAATGACACTGCAATCGATGAATCATCACGGCTGAAATTGCTGGAGCTTGGCATTAGGCGTGGGATTGGCAGGAATGAACGTATGAGAGGATGCATCTGGCGTATGTACAATCAGCGCACAACAGGATCTGTTAGCATTCATACCCTTCGATATTTGCTGAGGAAGACTGAGTACTTATGGGTTTGCCCAGAGGGCAATGGTGTCGATTCTGAATAACAATAACAATAGATTGTTTGATTGGCAGATGGTTGGAAACGTGGTGGCATCACACTGCATTCTGTTCTGTAAAAGGGTACCTGACTCTGCTCTTGAGTTAGGGAAGGAAAAGGCAGCAAGGAAAGGAACTGGTCATCCCCACCTGTTGAAGCTGGACTTAGTATAATGAAATATCTAACACTTCACTCCCCTACAGCAGTATCTTCTTATGAGACTACCTTTACTTCTTCGGTCCTTGATCGCTGACTGACAAAGCTATCAGTGACCATGACACCTGGTGGCATCTTGTAGGACCGCAACAAACTGTCTCCACTTTGCTCAATCAACAGCCATCCTTCGTGTGGTGCCCCAGCTCTAGTTCATGCTTAGCATCTCCGCGACCACTGTTCTCCGCATCCACTGTTCTCTGCGTCCACTGTTCTCTGCGTCCACTGTTCTCTGCGTCCACTGTTCTCTGCGTCCACTGTTCTCTGCCAAGTGGCTTCTGGCTGTCCTTGCTTTCACTTTCCTTCTGGAGTCCATAGCTTAGACTACCTTTACCTTTAGCTAGAAATAAAAAACGTGGTATCATCATGACATTTTATTATCATCACTTCCCTTTTAAATCCTTAAGGTGTGTCATCTTCTTGAATCCTTAGCTGCTGGCTGACAAAGTAATCAGTGGCTATAATGGTGGTTTTAACATGCCGCAATAAACTGTATCCCTTTTGCTTAGTCTTTGGCTATCCTTTATATGGTGCCAAACACAGGTTCATGCTTTTCATCTCTGCCCCCCACAGATCACAGCCAAGTTGCTTTTGATTGGCCTCTCTTTTGCCTTCCTTGTGGGGTCCACAGCATAGCAGTTTGGGTTATGATGTTGGGGTCCTCATCTGAGGACATGACTAACCCAAATCCACATCCAATGATCATAAGTAGCATGGAGCTACCACAGCAGCTTGACCCCCTTTGCAGGAAGCCTGCAGTAAAGCATTTGTGTGCTCTTGCAGTGTTGATTTTTGTTGATAGCATTACAAGGAAGTCCTTGTTCTGGAACCCCCAGGGCAAAAGAGGCAGAGGTAGACCAAGAAGCACACGGAGAAGAGAGCTGATTTTTGTAGTAGTTTATTTGACATGATGAGTTTGCCCCCCCCCCCCCCCCCCCAACCCATGCTGAACCTCATACGAGTCACTTCTTACAAAATGCCTGAGGAAGCAGTAGTGCCATTCTTTCTTTGTCTTCCCTGAGACCTCGTGGGAACTACACGGGTCCACCGGAAATTTACCACTGCAGAAAATTTGCTGCCCAGGGCCATGACCCATCTTGACCCATTTTTAACTGATTCTGTACGTAATTATTTTCTCTGGACGTAATTATTTTTAGACCCCAAAAGTTTGCATATACAGAAGGTAGCTAAAATGAGTGAGATAAAATATCTAATTACACTGACAAACAACATTTTTCTTTCTTATATAAGAATAAGTGTTCTTATGTCAGTTTTTTGCGCTGATTTCAAATTTGAAATCCGTTTATCTCTATCACGTCAGGTTTTTAAGATATTTGTGAATACATATATTTTTGGGAAACCGTTATGTGCTCCGTTTCATTTTTACTACATAACTTATTAAAAATTAATAAAATGCAAAATAATTCCACTTTTTATACTGCTAAAAGATGCATGACATATGTTACGCTATTTTTCCAATAGTTACTGTATTTTGAAATAATTCTGAGCGAAATATGGCTTCTAGAAGTTGTAGAAATTCGGCTGATCTGTTCTGTTACGTGTGCGGATATTTTACCGATCGTGTTCACCAGAAAAACTTTACACCATTACTAAAGAAAGCATATGAACTTTATTTCGATTCGAAAGTTGATGATGCAAATAAATCTTGGAAGCCAAATGCAGTTTTTTCGACTTTGTGCAAATACATTGGCAGGTTGGTTACGAAAATCGCCGAAGCATAAGTCGATGCCTTTTGGAGTGCCAGTAATATGGCATGAACAAGACAAATTACGCTACTGATTGTTACTTCTGCTTGACAAATATCCATGGTTTCACTTTTAAAACTAGAAAGTCTGTGGTTTATCCAAATATTGAATCGGTTTCGAAACCAGTGTCTCGTGATCCAATCACGTGTCCGATCCCAGTTCCACCAGAACAATATCCGTTGGACGTGAATGAACCATCAGAAAGTGATAGTTTACCTGCTTCAGAAACTAATTCTGACTCGGATTATATACCGGTGAATGATGGTGTTCACTTAATTAACCTTTCAGATCTAATACGTGATCTCGCTCTTACCAAAGGACAAGTGGAATTACTCGGTTCGCGACTCAAAGAATGGAATCTTTTAGCGCCCAATACTTTGATATCTAAATTTCGTCATAGACACAGAGAACTTGTTCAATACTTTGAGATGGATGATGACATTTGCTATTGCAAAATTCCAGTCGCCTACTCTGTTCATATGAAAGAAACTTATGACAATATGGCTATACTTTTGGCAAAAATAAAGTACAATGACTACCAATGGCGGATTTGTGGAGACCTAAAGGTCATTGCAATTCTCACGGGCATGCAGACTGGGTATACTAAATTTTGTTGCTTCCTATGTGAATGGGACAGCCGCAACAGACAGGAACATTATGCAAGAAAGGTGGGGCCTATCAGGGATCGTATGCAGCTCGGGCATAAAAATGTAATACACGAGCCATTAGTTAACAAAGACAGCATCATTTTAACACCGTTACATATAAAGTTGGGGCTCATGAAGAATTTCGTAAAAGCATTAGATAAAATGAGCAAAGCTTTCACTTATCTTCGAGAAAAGTTTCCGCAAGTTAGCGATGCAAAGATAAAGGAAGGTATCTTTGTAGGACCTCATATTAGGAAAGTTATTGCAGACAAACAATTCGAGAACTTGTTACATGGTAGTGAACTTCACGCATGGATGGCATTCAAATCGATCGTCGATAACTTTCTGGGAAATCACAAATCTGTCGACTATGTGCATATTGTTAAGCAGTGCATAGATGCATACAGAATTATGGGCTGTAACATGTCCCTCAAAATCCATTTGCTCGATTCGCATCTTGACTTTTTCCCTGACAACCTTGGCGAAGTCAGCGATGAACATGGAGAACGATTCCATCAAGATATCGCCGTAATGGAGTCACGTTATCAAGGACGGTGGAGTGTGACCATGCTTGCCGATTATTGTTGGATGTTTCATCGCGATGTACCACATGCCATTCACCGACGAAAGTCGACTGCAAAGAAATTCAAGCCTACATAACTGTTATACTTCTTGTACGAATGATGTTATAATACTGTATGCGTTGTTAAAAAACTTCAATTGCGTATTTCTCGAGATCCCGACCTGATAGAGAAAAACGGTTTGCAGATTTAAAAACAGCGCATTAAAATTGACCAGAAAAACATAGAAATGTTAGAGAAAGAAAAAAAAAAAATTTTTTTTGTTAGCCAGTGTTATCAGTAAAGTATAACTTATTATAAATGAAATTAAAGGAAAATGAATGGGCATTATGAACATATTAATTGTTTTTACCAAATTTATAATGTATTAGTTTTATTAGATTAAAAAGTACATACCCCCCAAAAAAATGACCTGAAATTATGAATATTTTTTCCACTTACCTAAGGCCTCCATCAGAAATTGTTGCCACAATACATTCTTCTTCTTTCGTTAGCTTGAAATATATTATCTATATCTGCAATTTTGTTTCTTATATAAACTTCACTGTTTTTTGTAGTTCATACAGAGGTCCGTATAGTTTTGCTTCCAGTGTTGTTTCTCTGGGCCAGTGGGCAATACGTTCTAATTGCTTTCATTTTGAAGGTAACAATCCATTTGGTAATACAGAAAAGCAACAAAATTGTGACTGAACATCCTGTTTTTGTTCATTGTTCACATAGTAGTAACATGAGTCTCACTGAAGAAATTCCACTAAAACTTTTTAAAATTCACAGGTTGCATCCTAAACATCCATGTCCATGAAAACACAGCTACAATCACTTGAATGACACAAATTTTTCAAGAAAACATAAGTAAACATTTTTGAAAAGTGTTTGTCAATATAAGAACTTATTTCTTACTGCTGTGATACTGTTCGAAGCAATACTTTGTGCACAGTGGAGGATTGACAGTACATCCTTTACATACAAAAGAACTCATGGAAGCTTTACAATGAATGCACTTTCTCTGGTTGAGAAAAGTTATATTCGATTATAACTTTTGGTTTTGTTTTCATCTGCTTTCTCCTATCTGCTTTAGTAATATTTTCAACTGAAGCCTTGGAGGACACAATAATCACACACGGCTGTTTGTGGCCTATACCAGAGCGCTCTTTTAGTTTCGGTGACCGGAATTCTGACACCGGGTATAAAATTTTGCGTGCACCGTAAAAGACTAAGTTTTTGGCGGGGAAAATCAGCTGATGTGTGAGTAAAATCAGTAAAATATAAATCATTACACACTCGTTCTGGATAAACACAGCACTAAAATTCTTTTGTGTACTATAACTTTGTTCTGTGTTCTATTTTTGATTGCATTTTTATTTGTTTGAAATTAGTTTTGACGGAGTTACAGACTTTTGAAAACAGCGTCATCATTTAAGGAAATTCATAAAATAAGTAATCTTTTTATTAATTTAATATCTAAAAATCGGCCCATTCGTTTGAGTTTATAATTATAAAGACTTCTCGAAGGGAAGCTAAAGATTATTTCCACATACTTTTTTTTTTGGTTTCATATCTTGAGAATGTGTGGTAGTCAGTTTTGTGAGTGTGGCATTACAAGAACAAGCATATTGTCACCAGATTTTATAGCATTTAAATCCCTTTAAACGCATTCCTGATACCCACAAATCTTAAATAAGGTAGTAAAAAAATAACTTTTTGTAAAGCACCATCTGTTTTTGCATTTTCATTCATTTATAATGATATTTAGCTACGTATATAAGCGTCAGAAAACATGTAAAGCTATAGATAGATTACTTCCACATAATTTGATCTATCTTTCAAGTCTTGTTAATCTTCTATTTATAATATGAATTTTTTTTTTTAATTGTGTGTGAGATAAGGACTGTTCCATTGGTGTTCTTTGGTAGACAATCCTGTGCACACGACGGCTGCCAGCGAATTCTAAGTAACTGTTTGTATATCTTCTTTCATTCAAAGTTACAATGCAGGTAGTAAATTTAGAGAAACCAAATTCTAAATCTAATACCATCCTTTTATCAATGGCTAGAGTCAGAGATACATATGATAATTTAGAAATATTTATGAATGGCATGAAAGCTCAGATAGAGTCACTAAAATATTTAGAGTGGGATGGTAAACAAGTTGTTGTTTTCTTATTCGGGGATTATTTCCTTGTTTTGCTGGAGACACCACAGACATGGGTATATTCCTTGAGCTCCAGACAAACCAAACATTTTCATCAAAGACATCCAGAGAGCATACAACTTGCAAACCAAGAAGTTTGGCCATGTTGATAAGAGATTACAATAGTTATATGAAATATGGGAAAGGGAATAAAAGGCAAGTGGCACATTACCATAATTGTTTACACAAACCAATGTTAGAGATTGAAATTGAAAATGTAGCTCCTCCTTACCTTCATATTTTATTAGGCATTGTTTTGAAACACCACAGACTCCTAGAACAGGTAGCTGATACAATAGACGCAAAGATATTTGAGAATTCACAAGAGATACATGCAAACATTAGTACTTTTAAGAACTTGAAGAGATTTAGTAGGAACTGGAAATAGGCAGAAGAATTAGGAGCTAAAATTGAATTTTTCAGGTAGGTATTGAACTTTGTGAGGATAAGGAGGAGACAGATAATTTTAAAGTTAGACTTGAAAATGCACAAGATGCGCTGGCCAAACTTCAGTTTCAAGATCTGTGTACTAGGTCTGGTCCAGTTTGCTCACACATGGACAAGGTACTAGCCAAACACAAAATCATACAACAGGCTTATAATAGCAGAGCATTTATAGGGAATCACTGCCACAGATATCTCACACAAAAAGTTTATAAAGATCTTACAAGAGCAATCATTACACAAACACTGAAAGTTACAGACAAACAAGATATAACTAACATAGCTTTTATTGCCCAAGAACAATTCAACTCACTGAAAGAAGCATTTGAGAAAGTACACAACAAAATATCACACAGTAAACCAATTAGTAAAGAATCAATAACAGCATCAATAGAGATTTATATGTCTTTGTTCAGAAAGCTATTCCCTAGTAAGACAATTCATAAACAGCACATATTAGAAAAACATTGCGCAGACTGGATCAGAACTCATGATGTATGATTGAGATAATTGTTAGCTCTCATGTTCTGGGGACAATTGGGTGTGTTATTTTAAGGTTATAAATGTGGACATGCAATTTAAACTTTCAATAATTAATGTTTGACGCATGAAACCAAAACAAAACTTTGATATCCATTTTCTGCATTTTTTCTACTTTTGATTTCTGTAATTTGTTATGCATGTTGATTGTGACCGTTTTAGTGTAAATTTAATTAGAAACAAACCATAACAAAATGTAAAAAAAAAAACGTAAATTTTACACTATTTCAGACTATTATATCTTCTGTTCTAATTGTGATAAAATGTTTGTTCTTGTTCTAAAATTTACTCTAACATTTCTAGTCTAGCTTTACGCAAAATTAAAGCCGGTATTTACAATAATAAAGTAGCATAAAAGCAATTCAAACATGTTTTGGGGACAATTGGGTGTGTTTTTTTAAGGTAATAAATGTGGACTTGCAATTTAAACTTTCAATAATTAATGTTTGACGCATGAAACCAAAACAAATCTTTGATATCCATTTTCTGCATGTTTTCTACTTTTGATTTCTGTAATTTGTTATGCATGTTGATTGTGACCGATTGAGTGAAAATTGCATTATAAACAAACCATAACAAAATATAAAAAAAAACGTAAATTTTACACTATTTCAGACTATTATATCTTCTGTTCTAATTGTGATAAAGTGTTTGTTCTTGTTCTAAAATTTACTCTAACATTTCTAGTCTAGCTTTACGCAAAATTAAAGCCGGTATTTATAATAAAAAAGTAGCCTAAAAGCATTAATTAAGCCCTATCAAAAGTAAACATCGCCACATGTTTTTCCCATTAGGAAGCTAATCACGTGACCTCTGTCAAGTGGGCTATAAATAGCGCGGTCGGGGAAAAAGGGGAAATAACTAAAAGATCGTTCGCAAACAGCCGTGCACAGGCCTTTTTATCTTTCCACGCAGTTACAAGAATTGAATTATTGTCATCAAGAAATTTTGTTTCAAGATGATGAAGCTTCAGTGTCTTGATTTCAGCAGGAAAGTTTTTCCTATTTATATTCAGAGTGCCTGTAAAATATATTTTCTGGCTAATCAAGTAAGTTACCCAGCTGATGAGTAGTATAATATTGATCGGCAAATACATGATGGCCTTTTTCTAAACGGTGCCAGTAGTGTTTGAAAAACCTTGACTGCCATGCCTCCGTCAAGATCTGCCTCTGGATTAGAAGAGGTTTTATTGCCAAGATATGGAAGCAAATTTAAAACATACCCAGTAGTTGAGTCACACAGTCCAAATACTTTGATGTGATACTTCTTTGGCTTACTGCAATTATACTGTTAATACTGCCAACGACCTGTAAAACCAACCATTTCATTCAACGATAAATTTTCAAATGGATACAATGCATCGTTGAATTTTTCTAACAGCAAATTCATGGAGGATTTTATTTTGGCTGTACTTTCAGAGTCAAGCTGTGAACCGTGCAGCATTGTATGAAAAATACTTTCAAAGGGTTCACGTTTGAACATAGTATGATAAAATGCAGTATAAAAAATTTCATTTCTCGACCAGTAGTGCTTGATGCTTGGTTGAACATCAATCCCCATTGCTATAAGTATGGCCAAAAATTTAATCAGCTCATACATAGTAAGAGATGTCCAGCTTGAATAAGTGGACCTCCTTTTCTGTGGATTGTTCATCATGCATTTATATGATGCATATGCATTTACTGAATCACATAAAAGTTGAAGAACATCATCTGTCAACAGAGCCTTGAGACAGTCCAGTGGTGTATAGCTGTCATTTAGATTCGCATTAACACCTGATGTTTTATTTGGCATAAATCTAAATGAATTAAAAGTGGCACCTGCGATTCTCTCCAAACAGATTTTACAGGTTCAGACTCAACTTTCCTACGTTTTTTTTTTACTGGGACCTGCCTGCGGAGGCACCCCCTTCTCGGCTGCTTCAGAATCACTTATTATAGACTCGTCAGAAATTGCTATACATTTCAAATTCAGTGTCAGAATCTGATTAAGATTCGCTCATGTCACTTTCACTTGTGTCTAATACAGTTTCCAGCCATTCTTGGGCCTGAATAGCTGTTAAACAAGCAGTATGTTTTGATTGTAAACCATTCCCATTCTGCGTAATTTCAGCCATTGTTTATTACTATGAAACGCGAATAAAAATTAAGCTAACACACTGAAATTCTCACCAGAAGTCAACAAAGAACATTGAGAAATGCTTAAAAATGTGTTTACTTCCATCCTGTATTAAATTCTGGTCACTTTAAAATACTGGATTGGAAAAAGTTAGTGAGTGTCTTTTAAAAGACGTTGCGTCAAAAGGAAAGGAACTGAGCATCTTTAAAAAGACGTTGCATATGGAATCAGTTAATATGTCACTGGTGGTATTGGTTTGGTTGGTTTTGGTTTTAAGGACCATCTCATTGCATATGGACAACTCCATTAGTGTTCTGATCTCCTCCCTTAGATCACAGGAGGAGAATTTCAGCACAGTGCAAAAACTCAGTAGCACTGGCGAGGATCCCTAAGTGTATACACAGGAGTCACACATTCTAGAAACATTTTTGTGGTGGGAAGGTTTCCTAATTTTTAAAATTTTGCCAGTGCAGCGGCCGTATGGCCTACTGTTTACGATTTCTAACTGCTGATGGATTTTTAACATGTGCATCTTGCACATGGGCCCTATTTTTTCTCCCTTATCTGAGAAGGCTAGGCATCCAGTCTCACTACACAGGAGATCAGGGGGAAGTGTGACATCATAGAAATCACTGGTTCTGGAAACATTTCCATCAGTTAAATGCCCTGTACTGGGAGTAAACACAGTAACTTTAGAATGTAAGGCGGACGCAATAACTCTTAGCCACTCTGACCCCCTGGTGGTACGTATATGCTAATGGTGTATGTGCTGAGCTTATGGGGTTGATAAGTTGGTGCGAATTTTGTGTTGAAAAGTTAATTACTGTCTACATTTTCAGTTGTTGTTATTTTCTGTTTGGTCTTTTATTATTTTTGTATTTTATATATGCAGCAGTGGCAGCCACGGTGGTGTGGTTACCACACTGCACTAGCGATCTGGTGATCCAGGTTCAAGCCCGGGGAGAAAATTTGAAGCAGTGTCGTTGACCGGGATTTGGACTGGATTAATTCGAGCCCTGGCTAGAACGTTTGAAGGAGTGTCTGGAATAACCTGAACGGCTCCCGAGCCGACCCTGCTCAAATGGGTACTCTCTGAAGATGGCGAGTATCTGCCTAAATGACGAGAGGACACTTGTCAGCATACAGGGAAAATAGGATTCGCACGTAAAAATCAGTCTCAGGTTAGACATACTAACATGAGATTTCGGCTCGAGTAATAGCGGGCGTACGTAAAAAAAAAATATATATGTAGCAGTGCACCACTTAGTTCCCTGGGGTCTCTAATAAGACAAAGAAAGAATGGGACTACTGCACGCTCAGGCATGTCATAAAAGGTGACTGATATGAGGGTGTGCTAGAGAAACTACCATTACAAGAGCATCTGAATGCTTGATTGGAGCCACGCTGGTGTAATGGTTACCACACTGCGCTGGCGATCGGGTGATCCAGGTTCAAGCCTAGGCGAGGATATTTGAATCAGTGTCGTCGACCGGGACTTGGACTGGATTAATTCAAGCCCTGGCGAAGACATTTGAAGGAGTGTCATCGACCAGGGACTGGCTGCTCCTGAACTGACCCAGCTTTAATGGGTACCCTCTGAAGACAGCGAGTATCTGCCTAAATGGCGAGTGGACACTTGCCAGTGTACAGGGAAAAAAGGGGTACTCACGTAAAAATCAGTCTCAGGTTAGATATACTAACCGGAGATTCTCGCCTTGAGTCATAGCGGGCGTACGTTAATATTAAAAAAAAAAAAATGCTTGATGCAGGCTTCCTGTGAAGAGGTTCAGCAGCAGTAGTGGCCCATGCTCAGTTAGCTACACAAAGAAAAAAAATGATGCTATACAACCATAACTCTTATTTCCATATCATTTTCCTGATACTAGAAACGTGACAGAGATGTGAATATAAGCCTAGTGCTGAAGATGCAGAACCGAGTGAAGGATTTGGAAAAGGAGAAGAATCGACTGAGAGAGAAGCTGGAAAGTATGGAGGAGAGTCCTTCTCAAAGCGGCATCATTGCAGATTCTTCCTTCTATGCTCTCAAAGTGAGTAACTGAGAATGGGAAGAAAAAATGGAGAGGTGAATGGTTAATTTTTGTGTGAAGACCCAATACAAGAAGTAAGATGGTTAAGACATACTCTCAGAAGGTGATGATGGTTGGAACTTCTTCAAGTACCATGTCTGGTGGCATGGTGATGGTGTCTCTCCACAACTCCCTGTCTCCTGTACTATTTATCAGTTCAACTGTTGACTTCTTTCCATGCCACAATGTCAAACTGTCCAGTATCTTCTCTCTTTGTCGTCATGTGACTCATTTTCCTTTAATCTTCCCTGTTGTCACAATATGCTCAAGATTTCCACTTCTCATAACATGCCCAAATAAAGTGAATTGATTCTTTCTACCTTGAGGAATAAGCCTCTTTTGCACATTGGCCTCTTTCAGGACATCCTCATTACTATTTTTAGCTGTCGATGTATTTTTAACCTTCTTCTGTATAACCACATCTCAGTGGCCTCTAGTATCTTCTCTACTTGTTTACAAATTGTCTATAACTCACTTTCGTATGTCCGGATTGATTCTATATAACAATGAAGAACTTTTATTTTTTACTTCCATTAACAAAAAGTTGTTGGATGGTTGGAACATAGGAATAGAAGTTAAAGGTTTAGAACATACACTTCAGAAAGCACAGAGAGCTAGCACATACACTTCAGAAAGTGCAGACAGCTAGCACATATATTTCAGAAAGTGCAGACAGACAGCTGGTACACACATTTCAGACAGCTAGCACATACATTTCAGAAAGTGCAGACAGCTAGCCACATACCTTTCAGAAAGTGCAGACAGACAGCTGGTACACACATTTCAGACAGCTAGCATATACATTTCAGAAAATGCAGACAGCTAGCACATACCTTTCAGAAAGTGCAGACAGCTAGCACATACATTTCAGAAAGTGCAGACAGCTAGTACATACCTTTCAGAAAGTTCAGACAGCTAACACATACCTTTCAGACAGTGCAGACAGCTAGCACATACCTTTCAGAAAGTGCAGACAGCTAGCACATACCTTTCAGAAAGTGCAGACAGCTAGTACATACACTTCAGAAAGTGCAGACAGCTAGCACATACATTTCAGAAAGTTCAGGCAGCTAGCACAAACACTTTAGAATGTGCATGTTGCTAGCAGATACATTTTAGTATGTTCAGACAGCAAGCACATACATTTAAGACAGTGCAGACACCTAGCACATACATTTCAGAAAGTGCAGACAGCTGGTACATATACTTCAGAAAGTGCAGACAGCTAGTGCATACACTTGAGAAAGTGGGGAAAGTTAGCTCATACACTTTAGCTTGTACAAACAGCTAGCACATACATTTTAGAAAGTGCAGACACCTAGCACATACTTGCAGAAAATAGAGATGGCAGAATTGGTGGCTAGAACATGTTCTCAGAATGTGGAGATAATCACAATATACTTTCAGAAAGCAGAGGTGTATACGGAATAGCTTGATGACTAATGTTTCGTTTTCTCAGACGAAGAAGAAAAATAGAAAACACCAAAAGCAACAGAGTTTTAAAAAAACCATTTGAAAAATATTATAAAAGTCAATAAAATATTACAAGAACTTTAAAACATATTAAATAACTAGTGTAAAAGCCTGTCATAAGACGGGAATTAACTTCAAAAGCACCAATACCTAACGGCAACAAAAGTATTAAAAAAAAACCACTGTGCATCACCACAGTATATGAACTATGTAGCAGCAGGGAAGATCCCAATGTGTGTATACATGATCACATATTCTATAACTATTTTTGTGCACACCTTGATTTGCGCATTCTTTTTTGGTAAGTATTACTATTTTCGGGAGAGTACATGTAAGGGAAACTATACAATTAATGTCTAACTTTCAACCAAAGTTGCTTCCCTTATCATTATGTACTGACAGAAAAAGTGGGATTTTATATATAGGATACCTTTCAACTCCCCCCATCAACAACATGTCAAGCCTTCCTGTCCTGTGCCATCTGTTCAAGTATTTCCATATCTTTGTTATCCCTTTTATGTCTGTCTCTGTGTTTTGACCTTCCTCTATTTCTCTTACCCTGGGGTATCCCCAAGAGATGAAAAGAAAAGAAAAACACTCACTGAAGAAAGAAATAAACATGAAGGGGATAAAGAAGACATTATTAGTATTATTGCTTAAGAATAGTAACATTTTAAAACATGAAATAATTCCTTTTTTTTACACTATTTCAGACTTTCATATCTTCTGTTGTAATTTTAGCAAAAATACTCATTTCAGAACTGAAACATACAGTAACATCTATAACTTAACATCACTTAGGAAACTGGAGCTTCCGACAATAAATTTGCCTGAACGTTTTTTATCACCTCATATTGAATGCATAAAGCACTGTGACTTGAATGCCTGATCTCCTATAAGAATTTGATCCACTGACTGAAAAGTCATTAGGTCCAACTGGCTTAACTAGAAATGCACAGATGTAAGAAGTTGTCTTTGGCAAGCAGCAGAGTAATGATAATGATGAAGTGTAGCTTTATTGTTTATAAAGGCTAGAAATAATGTTTGCAGTGTGAATATAATGTTCACAAAATGTGATATAAACTTAACAGAGTGTGAATGTAATAATCTCAGAATGTGGTATAAACTTTACAGAGCCTGAGTGTAATAATCCCAGAATGTGGTATAAACTTTACAGAGCCTGAGTGTAATAATCCCAGAATGTGGTATAAACTTTACATAATCCCAGAATGTGGTATAAACTTTACAGAGCCTGAGTGTAATAATCCCAGAATGTGGTGTTGTGTTGTTCGTCCATCACAGGTGATGAAGACCACTCTGTTCATCCAATTATTAGGATGTTAGGATAGTCTATGAGTACGAAGGTGACTGATGAGCCCGATGCGGGCCTGGAAGGATCTCGGACAGTGTGGGCAGGGAATGTTTGCTTCATGTGAAGGTTTTATTTCACGATCTTTTCTAGCTTGTCTCCACTGTTCCGCTGCTGCTCTTCTGGAAGATTCGCATGCCACTGCACCTTTACGAAGAGATGTGCGCCAGGCAGTTCGGTCTTGCGCAGCAGCTTCCCATGTGTCTGGGTTTATGTCAAAGGTTTTTAATGAAGCCTTAAGCGTGTCTTTGAAGCGCTTTTTCTGGCCACCATGGGAGCGTCTACCCTTCTGCATCTCACCATAAAAGAGTATCTTTGGCAGTCGATGGTCTGGCATGCGGACTACATGACCTGCCCAGCGAATCTGTGACTGCATCAGAATAGTATCGATGCTAGGGATACCAGCTCTGTCAAGAACGGCGGTATCCGGGATCTTGGCACAATCGTCAGCAAACAGAAGATCCCTGATGGTGTGTGATTTGACCTTGGTTTTTGCTTGAAGCCTCCTAAGGTTAAACAATTTTCCATCAATACGATATCTGATGTCGATTCCTGTGTCCCCGTCTCTGAAAGCATCAGTCAGCATAGCAGAAAACATGATACTGAAAAGAGTCGGTGCAAGTACACACCCTTGTTTAACTCCATTTGAGACTGGGAAAGGCTCCGATAGCTCACCGTTTTCCTGAACTCTAGCCTGCATTCCATCATGCAGCTGCTGCACTATTGAGATAAATTTCTTTGGGCAGCCGTATTTTGCCATGATCTTCCATAGACCCTCTCTACTGACCGTGTCGAACGCCTTTGTCAAGTCGATGAAAGCTGTGTACAGGTCACAGTGCTGTTCTTGGCATTTTTCTTGAAGCTGTCTTGCAGTGAACACCATATCGGTGGTTCCACGTTCTTTCCGGAATCCACACTGACTTTCAGGTAGAAGACCTTTGTCAAGATGAGCCGTAAGGCGATTAAGAAGGATTCTGGCAAATATCTTCCCAGCGATTGATAGTAGTGAGATGCCTCGATGATTGTTACAGTCTTGGCGATTACCTTTACGTTTATAAAGATGTATAATTGACGCATCCTTGAGATTGTGTGGGATGGTTTCACTCTGCCACATTTGCTGGAAGATCATGTGAAGTTTCTCTATCAGAACTGTACCGCCATCTTTATAGACTTCAACAGGAATTGAATCGGAGCCGGGGGCCTTTCCACTAGAAAGTTGACGAATCGCTTTTTGAGTCTCCTCCAAAGTTGGTATATCATCTAGTGCTTCATTTATAGGAATTTGGGGCAGTTGGTTGATGGCTTCATCATTAATAGATGATGGCTGGTTCAGAATATTATTAAAGTGTTCGACCCAGCGTTGGAGAATTTTTTCCTTGTCTGTAATTAGTGTTTTTCCATCTGCATTAAGGAGGGGAAATGATCCTGATGATGTTGGACCATAGACCGCTTTGAGTGCATGGTAAAAATTTTTCAAGTCATGGCTGTCAGCAAAGCCTTGGAGCTCATCTGCTTTATTACTCAGCCATGAATCCCGCATCTGGCGTAGTTTATGTTGGACGATTCTACGCATGTTGTTGAAAGCGTCTTTCTTGGATGTAGATTTTGGATCATTTAAATATGCTTTATGGAGATGGTGTTTCTCAGCCAACATCTTCTTTATATCATCTGAGTTCTCATCAAACCAGTCATTTTGTTTCTTGATGGCGGGACCCAGGACCTCTGTAGCAGTGTTGTAGATCTGCTCGCTTAGGGTTGTCCAATTTGTTTCCGCACTTTGGAGATAGATTTGAGACGGTCTTCTAGGGTGTCAGTGAATGACTGTTTAATTTTTGTCTTCTTTAGTTTGGTAATATCCAGCCTTTTTTGAGTTTTCTTTCCCTGAGGGCGCCTGGCAGGTTGGATACGAATTTTAAGTTTAGACACAATGAGGTGATGATCAGTCCAGCATTCGGCACCACACATGGACTTGGTCACCCGGACATCTTGCCTGTCCTTCTTCCTAACAATTACATAGTCAATTAGGTGCCAATGCTTCAAGCGAGGGTGCATCCAGGAGGTCCTGTTGCGGATAGGAAGTCGAAAAATGGTGTTGGTGACAAGGAGGTTATGTTCTGCGCAAGTCTAGAGGAGAAGAAGTCCATTGCTGTTACAGCGACCCACGCCGTACTTTCCGATAGTGCCATTCCAGGAGATGTTATCTGAGCCTACTCTTGCATTAAAGTCACCAAGAATAATAAGCTTATCTGCTTTGGGAACTGATGCAATGACTGCATGTAGTTCTTCGTAAAACTTATCCTTGACGTCATCCTGGTTTGTCATAGTTGGTGCATACGCGCTAATGATGGTGGCATGTTTCCTTCCATAAAGCAGTGGGATCTTGACCGTCATGAGTCTGTCATTTATTCCCTTTGGGGGCTCCGCTTTGCCAATAATTGCTGTTTTGATTGCAAATCCAACCCCTGCTTCTCGTCTTTCTTCAGTTCCTCTTCCGCTCCAATAGAATGTATAACCTGCACCCTTTTCGCAAAGTTGGCCCTCGCCTGCAAGTCGAGTTTCACTCAGTGCTGCTATGTCAATGTTGTATCTGGCCAGTTCTCTCCCGTAATGGTGAAGCAGGCAATGTTTAGGGCACCTTTTCTAGCCCCTTCCTCATGCCATGGAGGTGAGCAGTGCTTTCCTGAAGAGGGCTGCTCAGTCTCTCAGGGGGCTGCCGAATCCCACTGCTGCTCCGATCAGTGGAAGACGACCATATGGCCTGAGCCGCCTGTGTGTAGGTCTGCGACTACGACTGCCAGCGCACCCACGCCTGCCGCTTCGCCGCTCGCCCATCGCCACAGGACTTGTTGTGAGTGGATGGATGAGTGGATGAAAGAGTGACTTGCGCAGTGATTTGGTTTAAAGTGAGGAAGAGTTGCACAATTCGTCGACCTCACTCTCTCGCCTGGGTCTATCTTAATCCAGTGGCAAGACAAGTCAAGGCGACTGGAGATGAAGTCAGGTGCAGTGGATGACCATGGCTTTCTATGTGCCTCGCCATGCTCCTTACGCTCCACAGCGCGTTGCTGGTAATCGCCGTCATGCCCGTTGAACCAACAGGTGGTTTCTTCCGCGCAGTCTACCGAATCCAGTCTTCGCATGCATGGGTAGGCAGACCCTAACTCACCGAAGGTTTATAACCAGTCGGCTACCCTCACCTAGTTTAGCCGGCCTGTCAAAGCCGTTTCCTGGGGGGTGGCCGCTGTCGCATGCTGACAGCTACGAGGAGCCACAGGTGAGAGCTGAATGCCAGGTTTGGACCAAAGGTGGCCGAGCTGCCCTGAAAAGGGCATGAATGTAATAATCACAAAATACTTCACAGAATGTATTATAAACTTCACAGAGTGTGAATGTAATAATCACAGAATGTGGTATAAACTTCACAGAGTATATAATAATCACAGAATGTGTATGTAATAACAGTGTGGTACAAACTTCACAGACTGTATATATAATAATCACAGAATGTGGTATAAACTTCACAAACTATACATAAAATTCACAGAATGTGGTATAAACTTCACAGAGTATGTATGTAATAGTCACAGAGGTCAAGTTCATAATCTGAACAAAATTTGGGTTTTGTGAATCTTCTCAGACACAAGATCTTCAGATTGAAAATGACAAACTGAAACATGAGGTTGTCAAACTTAGGAAGTTAATATCGGAGACTGTTGAAGCCAGCGGCTCGGATGAAAAGGGCATCGCCAAGGCTGCCAGTTATTTTCTAGGTGAGTATTGAAATGTGAATGAAATAATGTGTAATTGTTGATACTTTGGAGATGTCAGCGTTTGGGAAGTGTTAGGCAGGATAACTGATTTGTTATAGATTTTGTTATTAGTTGCTGTGGTAATTTTATTTCCTTTGTTTTGTTTGCTTGTAAGTAATATTTTAGCTCTCCCGCTATCTAAATTTGTTGAGGTCTGTTAAGTTCTGATGATAGTCTGCTTGTCTTAACAGATGTTTGAATTTCAGAAATAACATTTAACTAAATGTGGTAGACAAAGAACAGGACTTCTGCACCCTCAGGCATGTCATACAATGCCACTAATGTGTGGTTGTTGTATGGGGATGGCAACCTCATCATGTAATATAAATGTCCACAGAAGCCAACTCTACAAGAGCTTGTGAATACTTGGACAGACTTCCTTAGAATGGACTAACTCTAGAAGAGCTTGTGAATACTTGGACAGACTTCCTTAGAAGGGACCAACTCTAGAAGAGCTTGTGAATACTTGGACAGACTTCCTTAGAAGGGACCAACTCTATAAGAGCTTGTGAATACTTGGACAGACTTCCTTAGAAGGGACCAACTCTAGAAGAGCTTGTGAATACTTGGACAGACTTCCTTAGAAGGGACCAACTCTATAAGAGCTTGTGAATACTTGGACAGACTTCCTTAGAAAGGACCAACTCTATAAGAGCTTGTGAATACTTGGACAGACTTCCTTAGAAGGGACCAACTCTATAAGAGCTTGTGAATACTTGGACAGACTTCCTTAGAAGGGACCAACTCTATAAGAGCTTGTGGATACTTGGACAGACTTCCTTAGAAGGGACCAACTCTATAAGAGCTTGTGAATACTTGGACAGACTTCCTTAGAAGCGACCAACTCTATAAGAGCTTGTGAATACTTGGACAGACTTCCTTAGAAGGGACCGACTCTAGAAGAGCTTGTGAATACTTGGAAAGACTTCCTTAAAAGCGACCAACTTTAGAAGAGCTTGTGAATACTTGGACAGACTTCCTTAGAAGCGACCAACTCTAGAAGAGCTTGCGAATACTTGGACAAACTTCCTTAGAAGGGACCAACTCTATAAGAGCTTGTGAATACTTGGACAGACTTCCTTAGAAGGGACCAACTCTAGAAGAGCTTGTGAATACTTGGACAGACTTCCTTAGAAGGGACCAACTCTATAAGAGCTTGTGAATACTTGGACAGACTTCCTTAGAAGGGACCAACTCTATAAGAGCTTGTGAATACTTGGACAGACTTCCTTAGAATGGACTAACTCTAAAAGAGCTTGTGAATACTTGGACAGACTTCCTTAGAAGCGACCAATTCTAGAAGAGCTTGTGAATACTTGGACAGACTTCCTTAGAAGGGACCACCTGAGGTGGTGGCTCCATGCTCGGCAAAGAATGCAATGAAAAATGATGATGGAAGGTTGTATGAATGTATCGGAAGTTCACTGTAGCCCTGATTTGATATTTACATGTTTCTCTCCCTTGCTGTCTCTATTCTTTGCTCTTAGCCTACTTTTTATCATCTGACTTCTTTCTTTATTGATCTATAACCTGACCGTGACCTAGATTCAAGTGCTCATTTGGAGAAGCAGCTTTTAAAATTCAAGGGTGAGCTCAGTTCAATCCCAAAATTCCTTGTGTTTGTGGCTTGACCCAGTAATTTATAAATGCTTTCATCTAGCCCCATCTTTAATAATAAATTTAATAACAGTAGGATAAAGACTGTATGGCAGGAAGGTCACAAGAAAAATAGAAATAAGCAAACACGTTTTCAGCTGCGTGAAACATGGATGAGAAGTTGTTTCTGGTATTAATTTGTTATTGTGCAACCTTCATTTATTGAATTAGATTAATTTGTTAATGTGCAGCCTGAAGTTATTAAATTTTATTGGCCGAGGGAAAGGATGGTGAACTGGACTCTGCCATATTGTGACTCCGTATGGTGTGTTTGCGTGTAGTGCAGTGTGTTTGCACGTATCATAAATTTAGTGAGCATGATTTATTATGGAATTGGAAATTTGAGGCGTTATATATTATAATTGTAACCTATAAGACGTTGAAATGGATATCTTTCGTTCATTGTTTAGTTTAATAGTGGGTGTTTTGCAGTGTGTCGAAGTGATACGGTTATCAGTATAGATAACATTCAGGCAGAATGGCAGACCTTGTTCCACTATTCTTCCCCTTTACCATTTTATTACATTATCTTTTTGTTGCCTTAAGTTACTAAGTTATATTAAATTGTTATTATGCAACCTTAAGTTATTGAATTAGATTAATTTTTATTATGCAGCCATAAGTTTTTTAATGATATTAATCTTTTATTGTACAGCCTTAAGTTACTAAATTATATTAATTTGTTCTTACTTACTTACTTACTTAGTCGTTCCTCTTCTACCGTGAGGTGTAGAGGTTTGTAAGAGAGAGCACCATACTATTCTATTGGCTGTCTTCCTCCTGGCTTAATTTGTTATTATGTAGCCTTAAGTTCCTAATTATCACACTTAAAGCAAAGATTCAAATGAGTGCCACAGCTGCAGTATAAATAGATAAAGGGAAAATCTGTTATTTATTTATTCATTATCTCTCAGCTCATCATGAAGCATCTGTCTTCAACAAGTACATGCCAAGCCTTCATGTTCAAGATCTTTCTGTATCTCCTTTATCCATTTCATTTCTCTGTCTAATTTAACTTTTTCTTGTTTTTGTTTGGGGTCTCCCTCTGTGTCTCTTACCCTAGGGGTTCCAGAAAAAAGGTCTGCCTTGTAAAGCTGTCAAATAGTTTTTTTTCCCTCTGTATGTGACCTATCCTTCAGTGTCTTCTCATATCTTGTTCTGCAGGTAATTGTTTTTTATTTTTAATCAGTTTCACATTTGGTGATCTTGTCATTTCAGTCATTCTTGTCAGCTTAACTACCCATTTATGAATGTCTGTATCTTTCTGGTTGTCTGTTATTCATAGACAGTGCTAATTTTTTTTCTTACTTTTGCTCTGTACTCCTTTTCTGTTATCATCGGCATGTTCTTCCACACACAGGCAGACGTTGGATATATTTTACTTCATGTATAACACAAGTTCAAAATCACAAGTGTGGGTTATTTGTAAATACACTGTAGACCTGATATAACTTGATGCGATATAATGCAGGAGCAGTAATACTGCAGTCAGAGTTTGGACCCCAATTTTGCTGAATGCCCACTTTTCTTGTGCTTTAGATCAAAATCAAAACACAGTTTGAATGAAATCATTATTGTCAGTGGGAGCCGCAGTAGCGCAGTGGTTAGTGCACTGGTTTCCTAGCTCGGTGGTCCATGGTTCGATCCCCCATTGAGGTGGGATATTTTAGACCGCAAACGGCTCCGGGGTCAACCCAGCCTCATGAATTGGGTACCAGAGCAGCTCTGGGAAGGTTAAGGCGGTCGGCGTGATGCTGACCACATCACCCCTATTGTGCCGGTGGTCAAGAAAATATGGGCCTAATGCCATATTCCCAATATGCCTCAATGGGCTTGTAACGGGATCCTTTACCTTTTTACCTTTATTGTCAGCATCCAAAATAATAGATTACCGGATTAGTATATGAAGACTCCATTGTAAAAACCAGACATGTCAATTTTTAAAAAGACAGAGCTACTGACCTCAGCTCATTAAGCATACTCCAAAGAAGATGTAGAAACTAAAATTATATTTGAAAAAATTCCTGTCCAAGAAAATGATGCATAAAAGCAGCTCACCCTTCTTTGTGTCATTGCTTCTTTGATTCATTGCGTTTCAAATTTTAAAAGTTAATTTTTCTCGGACTTCATTTTTTGTGACGTGTCTGGTTTTTCCAATGGAGATCATATCTTTTACTTACTTTTGCTCATTCACGTATGACGATATTTGTTTGTACTTATGCTAGATTTCCATCAGATTGCTGATTACTGTCAAAGGTTAATAAATTTATGTCAGAATAAGGAAATTTGATGCAATGTGGACTGACTTATAAAGTGGTGCCAAAGTTATGACCCCACCATCCAAAGAGAAAAGAAAATGTCCAGATTGTCCTCATTTCACACAATCTGCTTAGGAAAAATTCTCCATATTTTTGGCTGACCACTATCACTAACCAAATACAATGAACCCTTCTATACAGCGGGTTAGGTTCCAGGCCCGTGCTGTAAAGCAAAAATCACAGTGAAGCGAAGAATCGCTTTTTTCTCTTGCAAATAACATGTTTACACTATCATATATTAAGTTAACTCTTGAATTAGATTTGTAATAAACAGGGAGGCTATTGTTTGCATAGTTCTTCATGGCTCTAGGATTTTTTGAATGATAAATCATCATAGGTTTTGACTTATAGTCACCAGCTGCATTAGCCCCTAACAAGAGAGTTGGCCTGTTATTTTGCAGCTTTAAAACCAGGCCTTGACATCTCCTCTTAAGCAGTAAAAGTCCTCAAAGGCATCTTCTTCCAAAACAGGGCCATTTAGTCCCCGTTTAAAGTCTGCTGCTTAGTATATCAACCTGCATTAATAATTGTACTCACTGGCTTGCCAAACCTAGCTTTCGGCCTATCTCAGCATTCGTTAAACCTTGGTCACTTAATTTTATCATTTCTAACCTTACATTTAAAGTAAGAGGGTTATGACTCCTCTTTTTCTCACTAGTAGGCTTGAATGCCATTATAATTTAAGTAAAAATTCACTATTGTATATAATATAGGTGCAGAATGCTGGAGAGTTACAGAGAAGGAAATGTCGAAATTGTCCTCTTTTCACACAACATGCCTAAGAAAAATTCACCGAATCTTTTGGCCGAATACCATCACCAACCAAGATCTGCTTGCTCGGAGCAAGCAAGAGGACATGCACACCATCATAGCTGGCAGACGCTGGAGCTGGGTTGGCCATGTCCTCAGAAGAGACCCCGATGCCATCACAAGAACAGCTATGCTTTGGACCCCTGAAGGAAAACGAAAGAGAGGCCGACCAAAAACAACCTGGCGGAGGACTGTGGAGGCTGAGATGCAAAGAATGAACCAGAGTTGGGGCACTGTACGAAGGATGGCCGCCGACCGAGCAAAGTGGAATCAATTTGTTGTTGCCCTACAAGACGCCACTAGGCGTGATGGCCACTGACAGCTTTGACGGTCGGCGGCTAAGGATCAAAGAAGAAAGAAGTATATAATATAACAAGTTTAAAATGTTAGAGAACACTGAGAGATGGGGAGCCGCGCTAGCGTAGTGGTTACAACACCGCTCTGGCGACCGGGTGATACAGGATCAAACCCGGGCGACGGCATTTGAGGATTTTTCGTCGACCGGGATTTGGACTGGATTAACTCGAGACCTGGCGGAGACATTTGAAGGAGTGTCGTCGACCAGGGACTGGCGGCTCCTGAGCCGACCCAGCTCCAATGGGTACCACCGAAATCGGCGAGTATTTGCCTGAAGGGCGAGGGACACCTGTCTCTGTACAAGAAATAAAAAAAAAAATCAATGTCTGAGAGATGAGAACGATCAAATGGCAGAATCAGATTGGCTGATTGACATCAAGAGGGTGTCTGACTCCGATTTCAGAGATTTCTATTGGTGATCGCACCATAAGAGCGAAAAATGTGGAGAAGGGTTATAATTCAGAAGCGCCGTATCAGCAAAGTGCATAAAGTGCAGTGTCATAAAGCACAGCGCCGTAAAGCAAAGTTTACCTGTTCTGCTTACTCATAGCAATAAAAATAATATGTAGACCATTATAAGTGGGTAGACGCTGGAATTAGGTTGGCAATGACCTCAGCAGAGACGCTGACACCATCACTAAAACTGCCATGCTATGAACTCTAGAAGGAAGGTGAAAGAGAGGCCAACCACATGTTATGGAGGGAACTATGGAGGCTGAGAGGAAAAGCATGAACTAGAGTTGGAGAACTGCACGTAGGGTGGCCACCAATGAGCAAAATGGAGAGAGTTTGTTGCTGCCCTCTGAAATGTCAAGGACATAATGGTTATTGACTGCTGTGTCTGTCTGTGGCTAAGGATCCAAGAAGAAGATGGTATAAGATATCTTTAAAATATTCAGAATATTGTAAAAATGTAGTAAGGCCATCAGTGTGGCACCAAGTTTGTGTGGGTTCAAATACCAGTTCATAAGGAGAGCGGCATTAGGGAGTAGGCTGCCCTTTAACAGTGTCAAGAAGCTGACGACAGAAAAGGTTTTCTTATATTGGGGCAGCTTCTGATGGTCAGATTGCCTCATGTTGCAGTGCTGTTGTCAGAATTTTCTATACCTCATTAAACAGAAGCTTTTTAACTGCAATGTAATGCAGCAGCCACAGATAGTAAACTTGTGCTGTAGGCTGGCTGTGTGTATTATTGTAACTGCTTTCTTTACTTTAAAATAATATTTGTAAGCATAATTTTATAGCAGATTTTTTTGTGTATGTCTAACTGTTCTTTATTAAGTGTTACTCACTGCATGGTTTCCTAACAAAATTGTCATAAGTCATATCTCAGCTCAAATTTTGCCTGTTAAAAACTAAATTCTGCGCATTGCTGGTTCAGTTTAGCTGTCTTTAGTACCAGAGCATTTTTTTTTCTTCAAATTTTGCGTTATATCTGCTAATTTGTCTTTGCTTTATGTGTTCTACCTACTACAGTGTTTTGGCTTCATGTATCGTACCTACCACAGTATTTTTACTGTGTGTACTACACCTAATACAGTGTTTTTACTGTGTGTACTATACTTAATACAGTGTTTTTACTGTGTGCACTATACTTAATACAGTTATTTTGCTGTGTGTACTATACCTAATACAGTTATTTTGCTGTGTGTACTATACTTAATGCAGTGTTTTTGCTGTGTGTACTATACCTACTATGGTGCTTTTGCTGTGTGTACCATACCTGCTATGGTGTTTTTGCTGTGTGTACTATACCTACTATGGTGCTTTTGCTGTGTGTACCATACCTGCCATGGTATTTTTGCTGTGTGTACTATACTTAATACAGTGTTTTTGCTGTGTGTACTATACCTACTATGGTGCTTTTGCTGTGTGTACCATACCTGCCATGGTGTTTTTGCTGTGTGTACTATACATACTATGGTGCTTTTGCTGTATGTACCATACCTGCCATGGTATTTTTGCTGTGTATACTATACCTACGGTGGTGTTTTTGCTGTCTGTGTACTATACCTACTATAGTTTTTGCTGTGTGTATGTTAAGTCCTTTTTGCGCGTGGGCATTAAGTGTGTGAGACTCTAACATGCCTGTCTAATCTTGATAGACGCACATGTGAGCGCATCTGAAATAAATGTATATTTTAAATAGTTATGCGTACTTTTCTGCATCATCATTGAATGCAGATGACGCGCTTTTGTTGCGTCGATTTGTTGCTATACAAATCATACCCTTGAGGCATTGTAATATTTCGGTCATCGTTGATGGACGCATATTTTTGGTGTTCCTTCTCTAATGTAAAGAGAAGACCCATACTTATTAATATATTGAAGTACTTAGGAGTTTTATTCCTGAGGGATTGTTCCAGGAATTCGTCTACATTCATAATTATTGCCAGTTAATGGCACGTTTCAAGGTCTCTTGCCTCAAAGACCCAGAGCCCTATTTGTCAAGGCAGGACTTCCATTGTATCTGTCATGATCAATGGCTAGTGCATCCCATTAGGAGCAAGTATACATATTAAAGTAATCTGCATAATCGGCAATTCGACTAAGTTTTTCCGAATTGGTCAAGACGTTGACAGTATTTTTATAATGACCGGCGTTCTCAAACAGAGGTCATATCAACGTCCATCTTAACTATGTTTGATGACAACTACCTGATTGATATATGTAATGTTCCTGCTATGCTGTCATATTGATGCCACTTCGTTTGAACAGGATGTCATGCTGTTTTGATTGTCGTTCCTGTGTTCCAGTAATAAAATATTGTTGATGTACCACATGGGTCCAGCCTGCTTAATTTTCATGTTGGACAACCATAAGACCCAGTCGTTGAATTTTCACTAACATTGGCCTATCCTTTTGGCCCATGGTAATAACATTCACGTTGATAAATAATAGGTCGGCTACCACTATAAGCCCGACACTTCTGGCAACACCCTTGTCAGATCAAGATCAAGCTAACCCACACGCACCACAGTAACAATTGTAAGACAGCAGTAACAGTGTACTATACCTATTATGGTGTTTTTGCTGTGTGTACTATACCTACTATGGTGTTTTTGCTGTGTACTATACCTAATAGTGTTTTTGCAGTATGTACTTTACCTAATACAGTGTTTTTGCTGTGTGTACTATACCTTCTATGGTGCTTTTTGCTGTGTGTACTATACCTTCTATTGTGCTTTTGCTGTGTGTACTATACCTAATAGTGTTTTTGCTGTGTGTACTATACCTAATAGTGTTTTTGCTGTGTGTACTATACCTTCTATGGTACTTTTTGCTGTGTGTACTATACCTTCTATTGTGCTTTTGCTGTGTGTACTATACCTAATAGTGTTTTTGCTGTGTGTACTATACCTAATAGTGTTTTTGCTGTGTGTACTATACCTATTATGGTGTTTTTTGCTGTGTACTATACCTAATACAGTGTTTTTGCTGTGTGAATTATAGCTACTAGGGTGTTTTTGTTTCATGTATTATGTCCACTACAGAAGGTTATGTTTTGTGTATTAAACCTACTACAGATGCATAACCCAGAATCCAAAATGCTCATGGACGACCATGTTTTGGAAATCTGATATTTTTGGTTTTCAGATTTTTTTGAAAGTAGCCAAAAAATAGCCCAAAGACCAAGTTGCCCACAAATAAGTTCAGAAATCGGCCAAAAGTTGGCCACAACAATTTATGCTTTACGGAATATTTCGGTTTTTGGGTGCTTGGCTTGTGGGTTATGCACCTGTAGAGATTTGTTTTACATTGTAAACTATACCTACAGAGGTATATATTATATAAAACAACTTTTCATATTTTCTTGCAAGAGTTTGCTTAGTTCAAATTTGAAATTTACATTTATAGATAAATAAGATGTATGTCTACAGATGCTAAAAGGTTAGACATAATAAATCTGAAACGTAAATTTATAGATGCCTTAATTTCCAAGATTATAAACTTGAAATGGAAATGTATAGATACCTGAAATAAACACTGTAGATTAAGTAAATATAGATTTGAAATGTAAGCAAGATTTTTAGACTCAGATTTGAATTCCAGTAATATATGTGCCAGATTTGTGTGTACCAGTGTATCACAAGTTTTGAAATATTTCTGACTGTACCACATGGTATCAGAGACTGGCAGTAGCCTTATCTTTTTGCATGTGTGGTTGTTTGCTAAATAAAGTTCTAAAGAGGCATTTGAGATACAGATGAATGTTGAAAAAAGTTGATGGAGCATCATGACAATGCAGCCGTGTCAGCAGCCAAGAGAACCTTCAACAGCAGAAGATCTGGCTTCAAGTCAAGGGAAGGATACTTACTTACTTAGTTGTTCCTTTTCTACCGTGAGGTGTAGTGGTTTGGAAGACGCCATACTATTCTATCAACTGTCTTCCTCCTGGCCTGGTTCCATTCTGGTCCTCGGTCCTTCAGAGATTGTCTAATGTTGTCCTCCCAATGGACTCTTGAGTTGTCCAGTAGGTCTGGATCCTTGGCTCTTAGTTCCCCATACTTGTCGTGGTAGCCGATCTTCTCCCATTCTGCAGACATGGCCAGACAGACCATCTTAGTTGGGACTGTTCTACTTGGGTATGAAGGGGTTGGGTTTTTAGGCCCTGGTGTATCGTCTGGTTGCGGACCATGTCTCTTCTTTTTACTTAACCTTTAGCACGCTGCATAAAAATTCAGAAAACTTGCCCAACCACTGCATTCTTTTTCACAACCCCCCATTTTTATAGTGGGTGACTTGTAAATTCTATAGTTTTTTTGTTTTTTGGTCAATTGCTCTAATTTTTAGACTGTATAGAAATGAATGAATGATGAATCTGATGATATAAAATTTGTTTGTGTACATGTTAGATGTGATAGGAAGAAAGGAAAGGAAAGATGAAAACAATGAAAAAAAAATTAAAAACTTGGCTCTTAATTCCCCATACTTTGTCGGAGTCGCAATAATGCGCCTGTACTCACAAGCTGAAGCAGATATCCGCAGCATAGCGTACTTCTGTCGCAATAATGCGACTGCAGCATGCTAAAGGTTAAACCACTTTCCTCAGATACCTCATTTCTGAGATTCATATCTGGCTTTTGTGGGTTGTAGTCATTGCCCATGACTCGCATCCATACGTCAAGACTATAACGTTATGTAACGGCTGACAATTAGATTTATAACCAACAATTAGATTTATAACCAACAATTAGATTTATAACTGACAATAGATTTATAACTGACAGATTTATAACACAGTTAGGTTTATAACCGACAATTAGATTTATAACTGACAGTTAGATTTATAACCGACAATTAGATTGAACAGGGTAGACCAAAATGGTGAGTGAGAGGAGGGAAATGGTCTACTCTCTTCACATTTCTTTAAAAAATACTAATTTAACTATTGGAGAGCACAAGTGGCAGGAGAAATTATGCAAACTAAAGTAATCTGTGTTAGTTGACCTTCCATTGAGAACTTGCTTCCCCACATGACCAAAAACAAAGCTGAAATAGTGAACAGTTTGTTGAAATACTGATACAATACGTCCTGTATTCTAATCATGGAAAAACCTTGAGTAGATAGCACAGGGCAGGAAGGCTTGCCATGAATTAGTTAAAGACCTTTGCTCCTAAGGGAGCTGAAAGGGGCTGATGATGATGAATGAATGTTATATTTTCATTGCTGTTCATTATGTCGATGTCTATAACTCTTACAGCACAGTTTGAAGCCATGAAAGATGAACTGGAGCGACGCAGAGAGGAATGTCTACAGCTAAAGGCTATGCTTACTGACAGGATGCTTTCTATTGGCAAAGAGTCAACTGGAGGCATTGATACATTAGTCAATGAAGATAACGAGTTGGAAGTTGCGTATAGGACACAGAAAGAACTCAACAGGTTAGTGGTTGAATATATAGCAAAATGATCACCAGTGAAAGTAGATTATAAGCATTCAGATGCACTCAGTTTGACTTTCCCAGAAAACTTATGACCTAGAAGTTACCTGCTTTTTTAAATACAGGTATACCTTGGAGATATTGCGGGCTCAGTTCCAGACCACTGCAATGAAGCGAATATCGCAATAAAGCGGGTCATACCCATTTTTTTTGGCTTCCCAGTGCGTATAAAGGCCTAAAATCATGTTTAAGTGCACAATAGCGCTAGGTCTTAAAAAAACAGTGCATTGTAAAATTAAACATATTTTATTGCTAAAAAAATGCTAATCTTCATCATCTGAGCCTTCAGCAAATCGTAATCTTTTTGCTGGTGGACAGCCAACATCTATCGGTAGAAGAAGGCACGTTCTAATAAATAAACATGAATAATTTGAAAAAAAGCACAATATATGCGAAGTGCAATAAAGCGAAGCGGAATAAAGCGAGGTATACCTGTAGGTGTATGTATAAAATAGATGGATTGAAATGGTATGACAAAATCACTTATGGGGAAAACTGATTGGAAAAAATCAGAGAAATACCAGTGGAACAAGAAGTGAGAAATGGGCACACATTGAAGAAACCATCTGATGGTATTCTTCTTCTTCTTGGATCTTTAGCCCCTGAGTGACAAAGCAGTCAGTGGCCATCACACCTAGTAGCGTCTTGTAGGGCAGCACCAAACTGTCCTCATTTTGCTCGGTCGATGGCCATCCTTCATGCAGTGCCCCAACTCTTGTTCATGCTTTGCATCTCAGCCTTCACTGTTCTCTGTCAGGTTGTCTTTGGTCTGCCTCTCTTTTGCCAACATTCTGGGGCCCATAGCTTAGCTGCACTGGTGATGGTGTCAAGGTTCCTTCTGAGGACATGGCCAACCCAGTTCCAGCATCTGCCCGCAATGATGGCGTGCATGCCTTTTATCTGATGGTATTACAAGGTAGTGGTTAGTCTGGAACCTACAGGATGAGGAATAGAAGGAAACTTAAAATCACTTGGAATAGGTAGGTAGAGACAGGAATGAAAGAAATAGACAACACATGGAAAGACATTGAACGGATGGCACAAGTCACGAGAGCTGGGCCAGGCCTAAAATGTAAATACATTCATTGCCGCTAAGATGGAATATTGTTCATTTCTGATAATGTAAGCACATTAATTGCCAGTGAGTGCTTAGTGCAAATTTCATGTTGTTGATCCAAGTCAGATGGTTTGCTTAGTTCAACCTTTTGTAGTGCTAGCAAGACGAAGGAACCCACACAGTTTTTCTATTACTTCTTCCCCCATCTTTTTTTTTTTTTTAAAGCGTTACCACAAGTTATGTAATACTTAGCCAGTGTCTCTCAGCTGTACTGCGGTTACACCCCTTTATTCTCGTGGACATTTCTGTTTGTGTATTCCAAGTATTTGTAGCTTTTGTTTATCTTTTGTCCCGATGAAGGACTGTTTGGATGATATGTATGTGTAATTTTGCTTTATAGGCTTTTACAGAACCAGTTGAATAAAACTGAGAAGGAGCTAGTCATAAAGGAGAAACAGTGGGCGGCTGATTTAGAAGAGCTTGAAAGGCACCGGGAAGTAGTTAATGAGGTAAAATTCTTCTCCCATTTCTTCAGAGAGATACAGTTTAAAACTCTTAGTTTGAGATGTTATGTCCTCTAAGAGGAACCCAAATGCCTGTTGCAGCCACAGCCTAACATTGAACTTGAGAAAATGAGTCTGTTCAAGAACAATATGATTGTTGCAGCTGTTGTTTGTGGTAGGGGTGACTTATGCGAATGTTTTCTTGTGGGCTGTCGCTTCGTTATTAAAATGAAGACAGTACAAAACGCAACAGTAATGACTGGGTCATAAGGCTGACCAACTGGTAAATAATATATCCTGAACCCATGGTTGTATATGTATGACGAGATGATTTATTATAATACGACATTGACATCATTGGCAGGAACAGTTCATAAATATAGTTTTGACAGCAAATATATTGGCCTATCTCATAATCGACTTGGACTTTGATTGACTTAACGGCCATTACGACACAAAGGTCAGCGGAAGTTCTTCGGCCACCAAGTTGTATGAAGCATGAGGTTATAGAGATAACCATTGATAAGAGTATAATTGATATCGCAGGTGCAGGTGTAAGGTGTTATGATTGTCAACTCGCTAACCGACACAGGGTTGTACATACAGGTCACCTGGTCCATAAAGTAGTGAGGCCCTGGACAGGTGATGTTGACAATGAGTGGAAGTGTAAATGTCAATTGCGCGAATGTGTGGAATGTTCTGAAGTTGACATGTTGGTTAGAATACACTCATACACTCGTATGCAAGTCAATGATGTCCTGAACTGCTATTGACATTTTCATATATTTATTGTGACACATACTCTGACATTACGGTTGACAGTCACTGGAACAAGTTGACACACACATTGTTGTATACGTGAAGAAATACATAGCATCTGGATATTATGGAATGATCGTAGGCAAGCACATAGTATTCTGATCTGTCTATAGTCTCATTCCTTAGCTGACTAATCGCGTCAGCCAATAAATATTACTTAATAATGGCTCCTTATCAGACCCTCTTCTGCCTAAGTCTTACAAGCCTTAAATCCAGCAAATGTTCATGGTAACGATCTTAAACCACCAGTAGTGGGGTTTTATTTTCCTTATAGATAACAGATCTCTATCATCATCAGATAATAAGGTTGTCCCTGTTCTCGATAGATGATTTTATTAAACTGGCAATGAGATCCAAAATGGCTTTACTTTTCCAGTGAGCCTCGCTCACCCAAGGTGAAAATATGAAGCATAATTAAAGATGCTGTTCATACATAAATGTCCTTATTGGGCTCTGAATATTCTGCAATTAATAATGCTGGTCACATCAAATAACATAGGACTGCTAGGTAGCATATCATCTTCCTCTGTAGTCAATAATAATCTAGGCACGACGAAACGTCTGCCCATCTAGGCATTGCAGAAGGGTACATAAACTGGCTTTGTTACCTTGTTATGGAAATACACTGGCGAATAGCTCACACCATCTTTTGGCGTTAAGAACAAACACTGGGGAGGATTACCGACATAACAGTCATATAGAGAAACTATGTCCTTTCCCCAAATAAACCACGGAAAGATCCCATCTTCGGACTTCCCTGGTACAGACCAGCCATCGCAGAAAAAACATAACGGAAGACCCTTTTCAAAACACACCCGGTCTGGGCATGCGTAAAGATAACCTCTGAACTCTATATTCAAGTGGGACAACTATATATTACATTCATACGAAGCAAATACTGAGTATTCGCCCTTTGACTAGGCGTGATGGGAAACTACAACAGAGAAAATCAATCTGCTGTTGCCCTTAAGACGCCACAAGGCGTGATGGCCTCTGACTGCTTGGTCGGTCTTTGGCTAAGGACGGAAGAAGAAGAAGAAGAAGATATATATATATATATATATATATATATATATATATATATATATATATATATATATATATATATATATATATATATATATATGTATATCTATATATATATGTATATATATATATATATATATATATATATATATATATATATATTCAATGCCACCAGTAATCTGTTGGTAACAGACTACCGCAACCCCCGGGGAAAAAAAATGAAATTTTTTTTTCTTTCATCTGAGAGCAACATACAATAGGCTCACAACGCACGAATAATGCGCAGATGACTAATAAGAGCAATTTATAATGTCAAATTAAGGTAAAGTCATAGATCGACTTGTGAGAATATATCTCAACATCTCAGAGAAAGCATTTCTCTTAAGTATAAATATTTCCAGGGAGGTGCCACCAACGTATACTACAATGCTGGCAATGTCACAATGCATATAACAATTTCATATTTAAGCACTATAAGTACATGATTGACAAAAAAGAAAAATCATCAAAGAACAGCGGTGAATATATATCAATGAACGTAGTGATAGTAGTGATACAATCACTATATTACAAATTACAATGTGTATCTATCTTGATATAGAGAAAGAACTGTTATAGACTTAGATGTGTTAAGAAATCCAAGACCTAACAGTTAGGTGGAATCATGTGGGCATCTAGACAAAATGTCTGCCATCACATTATCTGATCCACGGATAGCTCATACTGAGAAATGAAAAGGTTGAAGAGCAATTGCATATCGAGTAGACCTCGAGCTCTTCAAATTCTTACTCTGTATAGCTGTAAGAGCTTTCTGGTCGGTTTCTACTATGAAATGTGCGCCTAGAAGGAATCTTTGTAGTTTGAGAATTGACTATACCATAGCCAATAGTTCACGGTCTAAAACCGAATAATTCCTTTCTGCAGCATTAAGTTTTCTGGAGATATACATTACAGGATGCAGAGTTCCAGAGTACTCTTGCATTAGTGCCGCTCCAATCCCAGTGGATGAAGCGTCACTACGAAGAACAAATGTCTTATCTGTAGTAGGTAACACTAAAATAGGTGGTGTTGAAAACAAATTTTTAATCTTATCCAAAGAGGATTGGCATTCCTGTGACCAGTGGACCATATTAGGTGACCCTTTCTTTAGTAGTGTAGAAAGAGGTGCCATGATAGAGGATAGATTCGGAATGAATCTTCCATAAAATTGAATAAGACCTAAGAGACTTCGCACTTGCTTTTTAGTATTAGGAATAGAGATGTTAAGTATCTTAGTGATATTATGGTCCTCTGTCTTTAGGAAACCATGACCAACTCGATGGCCTAGGAAAGAAATTTCGCTAAAACCAATGCAGGCTTTAGAGGGTTTCGCTGTCAGGTTATACTCGTGTAGAGTAGATAGTAATTCAACTAACCCTGAATAGTGATCTTCCCAAGTATCGCTGAAAAGACAGATGTCGTCTAGGTACGCAATGACATCTGACCGATAAGATAGGATTCGACGCATCATGCGTACGAATGTAGCTGGTGCGTTCATAAGGCCGAAAGGCATGAAATTCCATTGAAAAAGGCCTCTAGGTGTAGAAAAAGCAGTAAAAGGTTTGGCGCGTTCAGATAAAGGAACTTGCCAATATCCTTTAGACAAATCAAGTTTAGTGAAAAAATGAGATTTAGAAAGCCTAGTAAGTAACTCTTCTAGTAAAGGCATAGGTTCAGCATCAAACTTCGTAACTTGATTCAATTTGCGATAGTCAACGCAAAGACGTATGTTATTGTCTTTTTTCTGAACAATAACCATCGGCGAAGAATATGCAGAAGTGGATGGTTCAATTATTTTTAAATCTATCATCTCATCCAACTCCTTCTCAACCTGTGCTTGAAAATGTATAGGGATAGGATAAGGTCTGACTCTAATAGGATTATGGTCAGTTAGAATAATGTCATGTTCAATGACATGAGTTTGTCCAGGAATGTCAGTAAGGACATCCTGAAATGTTTGTAACATAACCGAAACTTGTCGCTGTTCTCCTAGAGATAAATCAGGAGAGACAGTAACATTTTTCCATGATTCACTAGAATGAAGTGGAATCATCGGAAGCGGAAGATTAACATCCGAAAAACTTGTTTCCTCATCCTGTATTACGGACAGTGATGAGTAATGACCATGTTGGACTGATGAATCGTCCGTTGCCTGGAAAATAGGCTGTAAATAATCCGGACGCTCATGGAATTCCGTAAGCATAATGATGTGGAAGGTTTTATGCTTTCCATCAATATTGACAATGTAGTCAACATCGGAAATTTTCGAGATTATATCGTACGGACCTTTCCAAGAAATAAGAAGTCTTTTTTCCCTACAAGGTAGCAAAACAAATGCTTTGTCACCAGGACAAAGTTGTCGTAAGGTTCTTTTCTTATTGGCAAATTGTCTTGCCTTCTGTTTAGCAAATTCAGAAGAAGAAGTTGCCAATTTGCATGCTTCGATAATCTTTTGTCTCAGTGCGATGACATATTCGTAAGAAGATTTTGTGTCATCGGTAATATTATCAGCGGTTATGAGATCATGAAGCAAAGACATAGGGCCGCGCGGTCGCGCACCAAAGACAAGTTCAAAGGGAGAAAATCCTGTATGTTCATTGGGGACCTCTCTGTAAGCGAAGAGGGCCACGGGTAAAACCCTGTCCCAGTCTTGAGGATGATCCTCAGTTATCTTCCCTAGTAAGTTCTTGAGTGTTCTATTTAGCCGTTCGACCATCCCATTGGACATAGGATGATAGATACTACTCAAAGATCTCTCTATCTGTAGAGTAGACATTACTTGAGACATGGTATCCGATATTAGTTGGGTGCCATGGTCTGATTATATCTCTGGGGAATCCCAGACGAGAAAATATAAGCCAAAGAGCATCTGCAATGTCAGCAGTAGTAATGCTCTTCAGAGGAATAGCCTCTGGCCAACGTGTGCACATATCAACACACGTCAAGATAAACTGATGTCCTCTAGCAGATTTGATCTTAAATGGACCAATGATGTCTATCGCTGATAGCGTCTCTTTTTCTTGGAAGACAGACATCATCATCATCAGTTGATAAGATCTCTATGGTGTTGTTTGCTCCACTGTAGTGTATGGAATGTCAACTTGACCTACGCAGTGGTGTGTAGACATAGATGGAGTGTATAATGTGCGAATGATAGGAAGAGTTCGTGGTGTTGACAAATGTTCTTTTCTCACACTCATGTATGGCTGGAAGTCATCGACACCAACGACTGTGTACCTTTACTAAAGTTTAATTGGACGTACACACTCGACAGCACAGATACTGACAAATCACAGGTTGGCATAATACATCAGGGTACAGTGGATAACTGGTCTTGCAATGTTATGTTACATGGGCACTCATGTAGAATAATATTATAATGGACTGTCAGTAGCCAAGCACTCAGTATTGCCCATATATATATATCAACTGAGTTTACTGACAAAGCACGTCAGATTATAAACAATATCCAAGATGGCTTCTACCTAATCTCGTCTAGCGAAGATTCTTTAACATAAGGTTCAGCACAGTTTTTTTTTTATATAATAATATGGAACCGCTAGCAATGGGTTCTCATGTGTAGCAGTGATCTCTGGACTAATCAAGCGATAATACGGGCATCCCTTTTCTCTTCTTGAAAGTCACTACATGTTTGGTTCCAAGATGGCTTCACTCGTGAGCTGTCACTCACGTTTGGATACAGATAATGAATCTGTCCTAAAGTTAGTCATTCATTAAACTTTCATTGCTCTGTAGATTTGATCATGAACAATTGACTGCATTCTACAGGATATAGTGCTGCTAGGAATCGAAGTCGTTTTCATCGAGTCAAATATATTCTCTTAGACATACAAATCGTACCTATCGAAAATGGTGGCTTCGTACGAGAGTTCATAAGAGTATCTTTGATTACCTTGGTATCAGAAATATGATTCTGCCATTCCTTGGCAATACGAATAAACACTGGGGTAAGCATACACGATAGGTCTAGACGACTATCACTTTCCCCACAAATACTGAGATCACTTTTTCCCCGGCGACAAGCCGACATGGAAAACACACAGTCCCCATCAGGACGAAGCCAAATCACACCACACTCTAGCGGCACATCCGCCGAATAGCCTTTGACCTCTCTAGAGACAACAGAACATATAGTTCGACTTAGATATGTAAAGATATACAGATATAAGACAGACTCGTCCTACTCAGACAAACAATACACATAAATTCAGGCCATAGATATTCTGAAGCAAGAACAATCTATTACTACCCAAACAAAGAATAAATCGCAGTAAAACTGGATTCATCCGCGGAGTTCGATCGAAAGAGACGGCACAACTTTCAAGGGAAGTAACTCAATAATGACTTTCCCTTAAGCACTAAAAAATATCTATTTTGTTTACAAAATATTTGCGAACATAACAAGTATACCAATGTATAATATTGTAAGATATCAAAGACTGCACGTAACAGTCTTACCACACCTCCCGGGAAAAAAAAAAAAAGGAACTTTTTTTTTTTTTGAAATACATCTAGGAGCAACGTACAATAGGCTCACAACGCATGAATAATGCGCAGATGAAAATATCAGGAATACCTATAACGCCTAATATGAGGCTAAGTCGACTTATGGAGCGACTGGTGAGAATGTGTCTCATAAACTGAGAGAAATTATTTCTCTACAAGTATATTTTTCCAGGAAGGTGTCATCAAAGTATAATACAATTCTGGCAATTACACAATGCCTAAAAAAATTCATATCATCATTTCGTATTAGATATCTTAAATTTATGATTTATGAAGAAAAAAAATCATCAAAGCACAGCGGTGAATAAACATCAATGAACCGCTATGTAGTGATACAATCATTATATTATTAAATTACAAATGTGTATCTATCATGATATAGAAAAGGAACTACTATAGAACTAGACATATCAAGAAGTCTAAGCCCTAATAGTTATGTGGAATCATGTGGGCATCTTGACAGAATGTCTGCCATCACATTATCTGATCCACGAATAGCTCGCACAGAGAAATGAAAAGGTTGAAGAGCAATTGCATATCGAGTAGACCTCGAGCTCTTCAAATTCTTACTCTGTATAGCAGTAAGAGCTTTTTGGTCGGTTTCTACTATGAAATGTGCGCCTAGAAGGAATCTCTGTAGTTTGAGGATCGACCAAACCATAGCTAATAGCTCACGGTCTAAAACCGAATAATTCCTTTCTGCCGCATTAAGTTTTCTGGAAATATACATTACAGGATGCAGAGTTCCAGAGTACTCTTGCATTAGTGCCGCTCCAATCCCAGTGGATGAAGCGTCACTACGAAGAACGAATGTCTTATCTTTAGTAGGTAGCACTAAAATAGGTGGTGTTGAAAACAATGTTTTAATCTTATCCAGAGAGCATTGGCATTCCTGAGACCAGTGGACCACATTAGGCGAACCTTTCTTTAGAAGTGTTGAGAGAGGTGCCATGATAGAGGATAGATTCTGAATGAATCTGCCATAAAATTGAATAAGACCTAACAGACTTCTCACCTGTTTTTTTAGTCTTAGGGATTGAGATGTTAAGTATCTTACTAGTATTATGGTCCTCTGTCTTTAGGAAACCATGACCAACTCGGTGGCCTAGGAAAGAAATTTCGCTAAAACCAATATAGGCTTTAGAGGGTTTCGCTGTCAGGTTGTGCTCACGCAGAGTAGACAGCAATTCATCTAACCCTGAATAGTGATCTTCCCAAGTATCGCTGAAAAGACAGATGTCGTCTAGATATGCAATGACATCTGACCGATAAGATAGGATTCGGCGCATCATGCGTACGAATGTAGCTGGTGCGTTCATAAGACCGAAAGGCATAAAATTCCATTGGAACAAACCTCTAGGTGTTGAAAAAGCCGTGAGAGGTTTGGCGCGTTCAGATAAAGGAACTTGCCAATATCCTTTAGACAAATCAAGTTTAGTGAAAAAATGAGATTTGGAGAGTCGAGTAAGTAGCTCTTCCAGTAAAGGCATAGGTTCGGCATCGAACTTCGTTACTTGATTCAATTTTCGATAGTCAACGCAAAGACGTATGTTATTGTCTTTTTTACGCACAAATACCATCGGCGAAGAATATGCAGAGGTGGATGGTTCGATTATTTTCAAATCTATCATCTCATCCAACTCTTTCTCGACCTGTGCTTGAAAATGTATAGGTATAGGATAAGGTCTAACCCTAATAGGAGTATGGTCAGTTAGAACAATGTCATGTTGAATGACATTCGTTTGTCCAGGGATGTCAGTGAGTACATCCTGAAATGTTTGCAACATAGTTGAAACTTGTCGCTGTTCTCCTAGAGACAAATCAGGAGAGACAGTAACGTTCTTCCATGATTCACTAAAATGAAGTGGGATCATTGGAAGAGGAAGATTTACATCTGAAAAACTTGTTTCCTCATCCTGTATCACGGACAGTGATGAGTAATGACCATGTTGTACTGGAGAATTGTCCGTTGCTTGGAAAATGGGTTGCAAATAATCCGGACGTTCATGGAATTCAGTAAGCATATTGATGTGGAAGGTTTTATGCTTCCCATCAATATCGACAATATAGTCGACATCGGAAATTTTCGATATTATATCGTACGGACCTTTCCAAGAAATAAGTAATCTGTTTTCCCTACAAGGTAGTAATACAAATGCTTTGTCACCAGGACAAAGTTGTCGTAAGCATCTCTTCTTATTGGCAAATTGCCTTGCCTTCTGTTTCGCAAATTCAGAAGAAGAAGTTGCTAATTTGCATGCTTCGATAATTTTTTGTCTCAACGCGATGACATATTCGTAGGATGACTTTGTGTCATCGTCAATATTGTCAGATGTTATGAGATCGTGAAGCAACGACATAGGGCCACGCGGACGCGCGCCAAAGACGAGTTCAAAGGGAGAAAATCCCGTATGTTCATTGGGTACCTCTCTGTAAGCGAAGAGGGCCGCAGGTAAAACTCTGTCCCAGTCTTGAGGATGATCCTCAGTTATCTTCCCCAGTAAGTTTTTAAGTGTTCTATTAAGGCGTTCGACCATACCATTAGACATTGGATGGTAGATACTACTTAAAGATCTATCTATCTGCAGAGTAGACATTACTTGAGACATGGTATCTGATATTAGTTGGGTGCCATGGTCTGACAATATCTCTCCGGGGAACCCCAGACGAGAAAATATAAGCCAAAGAGGATCTGCAATATCAGCAGTAGTAATGCTCTTCAGAGGAATAGCCTCTGGCCAACGTGTGCACATATCAACACACGTCAAGATAAACTGATGTCCTCTGGCAGACTTGATCTTAAATGGACCAATAATGTCTATGGCCATTTTTTGAACGGCCGAATAGGAATGTCCGCCGCCTGAATGGGTGCAGCATGCCGTGGACCTTTGGATTTAACTTCCTGACATACTTTACAAGATCGACAATAAATCCGTATGTCCTTGTTTACCAATGGCCACAAGAAAGCCGCAAGGACTCTTGACTTAGTACGGGAAAAACCCATGTGTCCAGCACACTGAGAGTCGTGAGCGTGCTGCAAAATTTTAACTCTCAAATTCTTGGGAACCAGGATTTGAGAATGACTTGACGTAATGGAGTCTTGAACCATACGTACAAGTACGCCATTCTTCTTTGTAATCCATGATTTACGACTTGTGTCTTTATTCGGATCACCTTTAGTTGCAAGAATGAAGAATTTCTTCAGAGTGGAATCATCTTCTTGCTGTTTTATAAACGAGTCACGAGAAATTACCAAGGGATTATCTTGGTTATGCACTTCATTATCTTCAGTAGATGAAGTTTGAGGCATATTAAGAGCCTGAGCTCTAGTGACTACAGCGTTAGCAAGCTGCATGTTTTGCCTTTCCCACGCGGAAATTTGTTGCGGAGTGCATTCTCTGACTCCATGAATGCGACCGATGATGAGGTCAGCGATCGGATTCGGAAGAAGACATGCGTGTACATCTCCTGTAAAGAAAGGAGTAGCAATCCTAATGATAGCAGTAGAGTATTTCTCTAATGTGCCGCCAAATGTTACACATTTGACTACTTGTCCAGGGCACGGGAAGGATCTACGAGTGACTGCCTAACACCAATTGTGGTGCATCCAGAATCAAATAGCACAGAGACTGGATTGTTATTCACTAAACCCTTATGTAAGACAAGAGAACCTCTTCCATCATGCGCGACTGATGCCGGAAGAGCAGGAAGAGGATGGCCACAGCTTAAAGTAGACACTGTGGTTGGCTCAAATAACGTTTTGCATTGGGGGCACTGAGATGCTCTCCCAAAATCAAAAGCGGCACATGCCATATTACTAGCATCATTATTATCTTTACTCTGTTTATAGGCTTCATGGGACTCTTGTTGTGCAGAGTTTGCCTGAAAATGTGGTTTATGTCTTTTGTTTTGAGATCTACCTCGGTTATTATCACCTCTGTAGTTATTGTTACCTCTATTGTAACCCCTATTTGGGTTGAGTCATAGTTCCCTTGGTTACCATTATCATATTCATTATAATGAGTATCTCTGTAATTATGATCTTGTTGACTCCAAGACGGATAACCCTGATAGTTTCTATAATTACTTCCTCTACGGAAATTCCTATAATTATGACCACCCCTGTGTCGAGAGCTATCAGCTCGTCTCCAGTTCTCTGAAGAAGAACCCTGAAATGATTGGTTACCTTGGTTTTGATAACTATTATGGTTACCTTTTTTATCAAATCTGTTTTGAGGTCCCTGAAATCTGTGTGAATAATTGGGATTGTATGGTGTTGCTGAAGCAACTGGCATACTCTCCTTAATCTTAGTGTTGCCAAAAGTCACGTCGGGGTGTGCAGTGACATATTGGGAACAGTATTCTTCCATTTCCTTTAGAGATTTGGGTTTACGCTCATGTATAAATTCAAGGAAGGGTTTGTTAACACATGACATAATCTTATCTCTGAGCAACAAATCCATAAGTCCTTCATACGTTTTTTCTGTTTTGGAAAGCTCAATCCAACGATCAGCTGTGAGACGTGCCTTTGCAGTGAATTCTGAGAATTCTACACCTGTCTCAGGTACCATCGTCTTAAATAAAAGGCGATAGCCTTCCTCACTTAGCTGATATTTTTTTTATCAAAGCCGCCCTAATGACATCATAATTATCCTTATCTGCTTCTCCTACAAGGCATAATCTAGTCAAAGATTCACCTTTCAAGTTTTCTGCTAATTGATTAGCGTATTGTGATTTATCCACATTATGTGTACGACAAGAACGTTCAAATCTATCCAGCCAGAATGTATATCGTCACTGGACTGATTGAACGGTGGAACCTTAACCTTGTAAGTAGAAGGTTTACCATTACCACTAGATGCCTGATTAACATTACTCATACTTGTCAATCTCAATTTCTCCAACTCAAATTCATGTTCTCTTATTGCTTTTTTTTCTTCAGCCTCTCTGTCTAATCTTTTTTGTTCAGCTTCCCTGTCTAATCTTTTTTGTTCAGCTTCCCTGTCTAATCTTTTTTGTTCAGCTTCACTGTCTAATCTTTTTTGTTCAGCCGCAGCTTCTCTTTCTAATTTTTTTTGTTCAGCTTCAAATCTCCTTTCCTCCACCTGCATCTGCAATTTCTTTTGTTCAGCAGCAGCCTCAGCTTCTCTTTCTAATCTTTTCTCTTCTGCCATAGCTCTTCTCTCTTCTGCAGCTAATGCTTTGTCATATTGAGCAACTGCCCATTGTTCTAATTGTTGACCAGTCTTATCAAGGGCTTTCCCTTGTATAATGAAGTATTCTAATGTAGACATGGTGTCTAACAATAATACTAATCACCTGAAATAATAATAATACCACACAAGTTTCTCAAATGACTTGATTAATCAGTATACTATCCCAATATCTGTGGGTCACAAGCCTTAATAAGGTCTTGTATAACAGTAATAATAATAAGGTACTGGTTTATACCATAATCCAAGTGCAGTGCACAGGCAATTGTGTCTTATGAAATATACCTATATAAAACATATGTCAACCAACAGAATACATAAAGTACAAATAGGACTGACAATACAAGAACGTTTGCAGAAATCAAAATAAAATCAAATAGGGAAATCAATGAAAATAATCACTGAATCTGCAAAGAATAACAACACAAAATGACGTCACAAAATATGAATATAAATTGTGAATAGAACTGAAAGATAGAAAAGGGTAGACCAACAAATTACAAACAAATCAAAACAAAACTAAAGAACAAAGAAATATTACAAAAATAACAATAATTACAGACTTCACAGCTAACACAAAAGCAACAGTTGTTGCAAGCAAATTTTCAATCAAGAAAATTGCACCTATAGAAAACGCCCACAACGGACCCTCTATGACGTGGGATATTCTGTTGTGAGGACTCCGCCCAACCTTAAACACAACCCGCTGACATAGAAACTAACATACCATACAAACAAATAACATGTAAACATAAATATATATAAATTATGTGTATGATAGTATGTGTTGCAAAATAGGCTCAGTTTTACAGTAATGGCAAAGTTATTTTTATGAAAATAAACAAACTGCCACTTTATTCAATTAAACATTCTGGCCTTAAATATTAAAGTTCATATACAGAAAACAAGAAGATCCATCGATGAAAATAGGACTTCTTAGTTCACAAATACTGTCTTCCTGTTAATATTGACAAGAATTGATCCAACTGTTCTGTGAAACTCTGTAATGTCCAATGTAAAAATGTCAACAACGCTGACCTACATACTGCATTCACTTGACAGGTCACGTGACGAAGTGTTGACAAAGAGCAAACCAATACTGCAAGTGTGTCACGGTATCAGGTTTTTGACCACAGAAACAACGGTCTGGTATCGGATAAATCCTCGCGACCCATCCCGTTGACTTCATTAACTTCTGCGAGGTCAACCTCAGTAAAATCCGCGCGGTCCACCAGGTTTGATAAGAGATATGAACGTCTGGATTTTCTATATCCAGTTAATGATATATTCACCATAATAAGCGATCTTTATTATGTTGCTGGAAGATATGTCAGACATCTTCAATCTACCATCATCAGTTGATAAGATCTCTATGGTGTTGTTTGCTCCACTGTAGTGTATGGAATGTCAACTTGACCTACGCAGTGGTGTGTAGACATGGATTGAGTGTATAATGTGCGAATGATGATAAAGGTTCGTGGTGTTGACAAAAAATGATCTTTTCTCACACTCATGTATGGCTGGAAGTCATCGACACCAACGACTGTGTACCTTTTCTAAAGTTTAATTGGACGTACACACTCGACAGCACAGATAGTGACAAATCACAGGTTGCCATAATACATCATAGTACAGTGGACAAATGGTCTTGCAATGTTACATGGGCACTCATGTAGAATAATGGTATAATGGACTGTCAATAGCCAAGCACTCAGTATCGCCCATATATATATATCAACTGAGTTTACTGACAAAGCACGTCAGATTATAAACAATATCCAAGATGGCTTCTAGACCTAATCTCGTCTAGCGAAGATTCCTTAACATAAGGTTCTAGCCACAGTTTTTTTTTTATATAATTAAATATTATAAATAGGAACCGCTAGCAATGGGTTCTCATGTGTAGCAGTGATATCTGGACTAATCAAGCGATAATACGGGCATCCCTTTTCTCTTCTTGAAAGTCACTACATGTTTTGGTTCCAAGATGGCTTCACTCGTGAGCTGTCACTCACGTTTGGATACAGATAATGAATCTGTCCTAAAGTTAGTCATTCATTAAATCTTTCATTGCTCTGTAGATTTGATCATGAACAATTGACTGCATTCTACAGAATATAGTGCTGCTAGGAATCGAAGTCGTTTTCATCGAGTCAAATATATTCTCTTAGACATACAAATCGTAACTATCGAAAATGGTGGCTTCGTACGAGAGTTCATAAGAGTATCTTTGATTACCTTGGTATCAGAAAATATGATCCTGCCATTCCTGGAAATACGAATAAACACTGGGGTCAAGCCTACACGATAGGTCTAGACGAATATCACTTTCCCCACAAATAACAAAAAAAATGAGATCACTTTTTCCGGCGACAAGGCCGACATAGGAAAAAAACACAGTCCCTATCAGGACGAAGCCAAATCACACCACACTCTAGCGACACATCCGCCGAATAGCCTTTGACCTCTCTAGAGAGGTCAACAGAACATATAGTTCGACTTAGATATGTAAAGATATACAGATAAAGACAGACTCGTCCTACTCAGACAAACAATACACATAAATTCAGGCCATAGATATTCTGAAGCAAGAACAATCTATTACTACCCAAACAACGAATAAATCGCAGTAAAATGGATTCATCCGCGGAGTTCGATCGAAGAGACGACACAACTTTCAAGGGAAGTAACTCAATAATGACTTTCCCTTAAGCACTAAAAAATTGCCTATTTTGTTTACAAAATATTTGCGGACATAACAAGTATACCAATGTATAATATTGTAAGATATCAAAGACTGCACGTAACAATCGCCATTTTCTGAAATGGTCGAATAGGAATGTCTGCAGCCTGAATAGGTGCAGCATGGCGTGGACCTTTGGATTTGACCTCTTGACATACTTTACAAGATCGACAATAAATCCGTATGTCCTTGTTCACAAAAGGCCAAAAGAAAGCTGCCAGAACTCTTGACTTTGTACGGGAAAAACCCATATGTCCAGCACACTGAGAGTCGTGTGCGTGTTGCAAAATTTTAACTCTCAAATTCTTGGGCACAAGAATTTGAGAATGACTTGAAACTTATGTGGAGTCTTGAACCGTAACGTACAAGTACGCCATTCTTCATTGTAATCCAAAGATTTACGCTCTTGTATCTTTTATTTCGGATCACCTTTTGGTGCAAGAGTGAAGAATTTCTTTAGAGTCGGTGATCATCTTCCTTGCTGTTTTATAAACGAAAGTCACGAGAAATTACCGAGTGATCATCTTGTTTATGTTCACTTCATTATCTCAATAGATGAAGGTTTGAGCGCATTATTAAGAGAGCTTGAGCTCGTAGTGACTACAAGCATTAGCAGTTTGCATATCTTTTTGTTTTTACCCGCAAATGGAAATTTGTTGTTGAGTGCATTCTTTGACTACTGTTGACATACGTACCAGATGATAAGATCAGCGATCGGATTCGGCAGAAGAGAACATGGGTGTACATCTCCTGTCAAAAGAAAAGGAGTAGCCCCCCCCCCCCCCCCCCCGCAATTCTTAAATGATAGCAGTAGAGTTACTTTCTCTTACCCAAGGTGGTGCCCGCCAAATTGTCGTCACACTATTGTGACTAACTTTTCCGGTGCGATCGAGAAGGATCTACATGTGATATGGCCTAACACAAATTGTTTGGTCCTGCTATCCAAGAATAAAAAAGAACTTTGAGACTACCTATTTCGGATTGTCATTTACTAAACCTTTATAGTAAGGAGGAAAGAGAACCTCTTCTCATCATGCGCGACTGGACGAGCAGGAAGAAAGCGGTGAAGATAGGATGGCCACAACTTAAAAGTGGACACCGTAGTTGGTCTCAAATATATGTTTTGCATTGGGGGGCACTGAATGCTCTTCCAAATCAAAAGCGGAACAATGCCATATTATTAGCTATCATTATTATCTTTTAGTCTGCTTATAAGCATATGTGAACTCATGCTTGTGCAAGAAGTTTGCCTGATAAATGTAGATTTATGTTTTTTGTATATTGTGATTTACCTCGATTAATTATTGCTCTGTAATCATATATTGTTTTCCTCTATTGTAACCCTAATTTTTTTGCTTTTTTTTTTTGCTGGGTTGTTTGAGTCATAGTTCGTCATAGGTATACATCAATTATCGAATATTCATTATAATGAGCTTTATCATAGCTCCGCCAATTCCAAGATGGAGGTGAAAATTCGTTTCTCACCTTAGAACGCCGAATTAGAAAAAACATCAGGAATGTGTATATTTCTGATGGATATCACCATGTTATGTTAAATTATAGAATAATAAAGACGCGATACACCAGCAAGTATCTAGTGGTGTAGTATATTTTCGCTATACATCCTGACCATCGGAAGACCCTTGTAATCGGTCTGCCTTGGCATCTGGAGGGTTGAATGCAGTGAGGTTAACATTTCACTAGCGTAAAACAAGCTATTGTTACCGCCAATGAAAGAGGACCAAGGCTCGACATAAAACATGACTCACTCTATATATCTTGGGAGGAACTTAAAGGGAGATTGCTTAGAAATTGGGATACTGGAATGTAAGAACTATGTATCAAGACAGCGTGAAAAACAGTATGCGAAAGAAAGTTAATTTAAAAAGAAATGGATAATTATAAGTTGGACTTATTGGGTGAGTCAGCGAGTGTAGATGGACGGGGGAAGGGCATAAAATATATTTCAGAAGAAAAAAAAAAGCAAATTTATATACTCTGGTAGTAATTAGATAAAATGTCGTCACACAGAGGGAGTAGCCATCCTAATGACGACACAGAAAGCAGCAGCATCGCATTATTCAGGGGCATGCTGGGTACCTATCAATGAGAGGCTAATATTAGCTAGATTTCAGACACGATTTTTCAAGCTCTCAATTGTACAATGTTATGCACCAACTAACGACGCTCTTGATACCACAAAAGATGACTTCTATGAGCACTTCTAAGTACCATCAACACAATACCCAAGCATGACATAATAGCAGTCATGGGTGATTTTAACGCCAAAGTAGGTGACAACAACGATGGAGTACAAAGATATCTCGGTACTCAATGGGGCATAGGCTGAATGAATCAAAATGGCGAAAGACTTCTGAGAACTTTACGTGAAGTATCAAATATATCTCGGTGGGATCCCATGGCAAACCGAATCTTTCCAGTGTGGCAGTTGTTGGCAGAGCACCATCTTTCCACATAAAGAAGTATCCACAAGATAACATGGAATTCACCTGATGGCAGAACTAAGAACCAGATAGATCACTTCTGCATAAGCGCTAAATTTCGCTCTTCAGTTCAAGATACAGTCATGAGCATACAGAGGTGCAGAGATCGAGTAAGCGATCATGTATCACAACTCTCTGCATAGCTAAACTGAGAATGTAAACTGAAGAAGTTATAAGCAACACGAATAAAAATAGAAGAATAGATGTACACTAGACTGCAATCAAATGAGATAAAGGAGGAATATAATGACAAAATAACCAACTATTTCGATGCTTTAGGCAAAATTGACAAACGATATCACCACCCAATGACAATCGAAATACTAAAATGGGAACAACTGAGAACATGTCAATGACAGAAGCAGCTGTAGAGCTAAGACATTATCGACCACCGGATACCTAGTACATAAAAAGAAAAAATGGATGAGAGAATATAGATACTTGGGATAAAATACAAGAAAGGAAAACAGCAAAACTTAAACTACTAGCGGCAAGTACACATAATGCAGTTGAATCTTGCAAACTAACTTATAACTTTGTTAAATAAAGAAGATTAGAATAAAGACAAAAACTCGAACCTGAAGAGATAAAAGACATTTCATCAATGAACTGGCCGTAGAAGGCTGAAAATGCTGAGGGTAATGCTGCAAGAACTGGTAATAGTAAGTGCCTTTAACAAATTACAAAACAACTATGTCACCCGCCTACTGCTATGGAAACACCTGCTAAAGGTAAATTAGGGAATTCAATACCCACAGAAAAAGAACAAATGAAGAGATGGGCTGAGCACTTCATGGAGGTGCTAAACAGACCACCACCAACAGTAACACCTGATTTTACTAATGAATACATCCACAACAAACATTGGGCCAATAACTTTGCGATGAATTCATAATGCACGCTGGACGAGATCAAACAAGCCGTTAAAAGATTAAAAAAAATTTTAAAGCTGCTGGAGTTGACGAAATTTCAGGGGAAATGATTAAAGCAGTTAATGACAACAACCTCTTGAGAATTTTAGATATTATAAATGAAGTATGGAGAGAAAGATCAAACAACCACTCTGGATCAACAATGGAAAGACAGTATTATTGTAAAGTTACCGAAGAAAGGTGATCTATCAGACTGTAATAACTGGCGTGGTATATCTCTATTATCAGTACCTGGAAAATTATTATGTTGCATGATGTTAGAAAGACTTAAATTGCATGCTGACGAAAAGATCAGAGAAGAACAAGCGGGGTTCAGGCCGAAACGATCATGTATTGATCAAATATTCACACTAAGAACAATTATAGAAGAATCAGTGGAAAGGCAATCGCCACTTATTATCACCTTCGTCGATTTTCAAAAAGCCTTTGATAGTCTACACCGCCCATCATTGTGGAAGATACTTACAATCTATGGTTTTCCAACAAAATATGTGAATATAATCAAAGCGCTATATGACAATGCAAGATGTTGTGTTAGAACAAATAAAGGGAATACAGAATGGTTTACAGTAGAAACAGGGGGGAAACAAGGCTGTATTATGTCACCACTACTTTTTGGAATAGCTATTGATTGGGTTATGAGAAACTATACCCACAATGAACAATTAGGTATAAAATGGACAAATGGAAAATTCCTGGGGGACCTGGATTTCGCAGATGATGTAGCATTCTTAAGTTCAACACCAAGACAATCCCAAGAAGCAATAAATAATTTGTGTCATCTCTCGGTTAAAATTGGTCTCCAAATAAATGCCTCTAAAACTAAAGCTATGAACTTTTCTAACGAGACCTTTGATATCATCTTGAACGGGGAAAAACTACAGAAAGTTGAAAGTTTCAATTATTTAGGCAGTAAAATGACTCAGGATGGTGACACAACAAGAGAAATCCATACTAGAATTGCTTTGGCAGCTAGCGCCTTCAATAGATTATCTAACTTTTGGAAATTACGATCATTGAATATACATACCAAGCTTCGTCTGTTTAATTCAAATGTTATCTCAGTGTTAACATACGGCTGTGAGAGTTGGAAAATAACAAAATCATTGGAGAACAAGCTGAATACATTCGAGAACAAATGTCTTAGAAAACTCATGAACATCAGTTGGAAAAGAATTCAAGACTAATCGACAAATAAGAGAAGACTCTAGGCAGAAATATGTCTCCCGACTATATAAGAGGAAAAACTCTACGACGATGGTCATATTATCCGGGTCATGTCCTAATACGAATGGCAAAACAACAGAATAACCACTACAGGGCGCTTCACATTTGGGTTCCTGAGGGTAAGCGGAAAAAAGGAAGACCAAAAGAAACACTCAGAATGAAACAATAATAAGAGAAGGAGAAGAACGTTGGGCCTAAATAATGTGCAAGAGCTAAGTAGGGAGTGGCGTCAATTGTATTATGATTCATTAATAATGAGTATCTCTATAATTATGATTTTGTTGTCTCCATGATGGATGACTTGGATAGTTCCTATAATGACTTCCTCTGCGGAAATTCCTATAATTATGACCACCTCTGTATCGAGGGCTTTTGGCTCGTCTCCAGTTCTTCGCAGAAGAACCCTGAAATGATTGGTTACCTTGGTTTTGATAACTATTATGGTTACCCTTTTTTATCAAACCTGTTTTGTGGTCCCTGAAATTTGTGTGAATAATTAGGGTTGTATGGTGTTGCTGAAGCAACTGGCATACTTTCCTTAACCTTAGCATTGCTAAAAGCTACGTCCGGATGTGCCGTGACGTATTGGGTACAATATTCTTCCATTTCTTTCAGTGTCTTGTGTTTACGCTCATGTAGGAATTCAAGGAATGGTTTATTTACACTTGACATAATCTTGTCTCTGAGCAACAAGTCCATAAGGGCTTCATATGTCTTTTCTGTTTTGGACAGCTCAATCCAACGATTAAATGCAAGACATGTCCTTGCAATGAATTCTGAGAATTCTACCCCTGATTCAGGTACCATTTTCTTAAACAAAATATGGTAACCTTCCTCTGTTAATTGATATTTTCTCAATAAAGCTGCCCTAATAACATCATAATTATCCTTGTTAGTCTCTTCAACCAAACTTAAACTAGTCAGAGAATCACCTTTCAAATTTTCTGATAACTGGTTAGCATATTGTGTTTTATCCACATTATGAGCTCGACAAGAGCGTTCAAATCTATCCAGCCAGAATGTTATGTCATCACTGGAAGGATTGAATGCTGGTACCTTGACCTTGTAAGTAAAGGGTTTACCATTACCACTAGAGGACTGATTAACATTACTCATATTTGTCAATTTCAATTTTTCTAACTCAAATGCTAACAGTTTTTCCTCATGTTCTCTTTTTGCTTTTCTCTCCTCGGCTTCAGCTTCTCTGTCTAATCTCTTTTGTTCAGCCTCAGCTTCTCTGTCTATTCTCTTTTTTTTCAGCCTCAGCTTCTCTGTCTAATCTCTTTTGTTCAGCTTCTTTGTCTAATCTCTTTTGTTCAGCTTCTTTATTGTGTTTTTCCATTTCCATTTGGAATCTCCTTTCGTCTACTTGCATCTGCAATTTCTTTTGCTCAAATTCTAATTCCATTCTTTTATCCTCGGCTTTTTGTTTTTTCTCCTCAGCCTTCAGTTTATCAATTTCAAATTTTTGTGCTTTTTCATATTGACTGGTAGCATACTCCTCCAACTTATCACCAGTCTTGCCTAGGGATTTCCCTAACTCAATGAAGTAATCTAAAGTCGACATAATGTATACCAATATGTGACTAGATACCTGAAATAGCAATAATGAAATCTATCTCCAACTAAATGGAAACAATAGCTTGAATAATCAGCTCCCTTTATCCCAATCTCTGTGGGAAACAAGCCTTTAAATAAGGTCTTGTATAATCAACTGTGTACCTCTAATAATAGCAATTAATCATCAGTTGATTCTTTCTCATAAGTTCACTACACAGCTAGTAGTGTATGATCAAGTATATTTTATAGTATATGTCAACCAACAACATAAACAAAAGACAATCAAGAAAGACAATACGAAAACATTCACAGAAATCAAATAAGTTAAACAGAAAACTGAAGAAAATAATCACAGAACCTGTGATGATAACCGCGAGGAAATAAACAACACAAATGACGTCACAGTGTATAAATATAAATGTGTATAGAACTAAATTTTAGGAAAGGGTAGACCTACAAATACAAACAAATCAAAACAAAACTGAAGAACAGAAAAAATATTACAAAAACAACGATGGGACAGATCATCACAGCTAACAAAAATAGCAACAGATGTTGCATGCAAATTTTCAATTAAGAAAATTGCTCCCTACAGAACGCTATTATAAAACCTCTATGACGTGGTATCTTTTATAATAGTCACCTCATCAACCGCCCACAGACATATAAACAAATATCACATATAAACATGTAAACATAAATACATATAGCATAAATACATGTGTAATATAATGAAATGTGTTGCAGATAGAATGTGTTGTGGAGAAGGCTCAGTTATAAAGAATTATGGTACAGTTTCTATCAAAATTAACTACCACTTTAATCAATAATTGGTTCTTGCCTTAAATATTACAAAGTTCAACACAATCTAGAGAAGTGCAGGAAAATCCACCGTCTACTGTTCCTAAGAATAACAAGTAGGACTTCTCGCTTCAGTTGCACTGTACTTGTCGCAAACACAGTCAAATATACGCTCCAACACTGATGTGTGATGCTGTTTCTTCCAAATAAACACAGTCTGTTCAATGCTGTCTGTACTATGACAAATGTCAACAAGCGCTGACCTAGTTACTGCATACGCTCGATAGGACAGGTCACGCTGACATCAACTGTAGAGTTGTACTACAAACTTGTACACTGGTGTTCATGTGTGTCGTATGTGGCCACAGGAAACCGTCTGGTATCAGTAGTTGACTTCTGTACAATGTCCACTGTGCAGGTTGACCCAGAAAGCTGGCCTACCACATTGATAAGAGTATAATTGATATCGCAGGTGCAGGTGTAAGGTGTTATGATTGTCAACTCGCTAACCGACACAGGGTTGTACATACAGGTCACCTGGTCCATAAAGTAGTGAGGCCCTGGACAGGTGATGTTGACAATGAGTGGAAGTGTAAATGTCAATTGCGCGAATGTGTGGAATGTTCTGAAGTTGACATGTTGGTTAGAATACACTCATACACTCGTATGCAAGTCAATGATGTCCTGAACTGCTATTGACGTTTTCATATATTTATTGTGACACATACTCTGACATTACGGTTGACAGTCACTGGAACAAGTTGACACACACATTGTTGTATACGTGAAGAAATACATAGCATCTGGATATTATGGAATGATCGTAGGCAAGCACATAGTATTCTGATCTGTCTATAGTCTCATTCCTTAGCTGACTAATCGCGTCAGCCAATAAATATTACTTAATAATGGCTCCTTATCAGACCCTCTTCTGCCTAAGTCTTACAAGCCTTAAATCCAGCAAATGTTCATGGTAACGATCTTAAACCACCAGTAGTGGGGTTTTATTTTCCTTATAGATAACAGATCTCTATCATCATCAGATAATAAGGTTGTCCCTGTTCTCGATAGATGATTTTATTAAACTGGCAATGAGATCCAAAATGGCTTTACTTTTCCAGTGAGCCTCGCTCACCCAAGGTGAAAATATGAAGCATAATTAAAGATGCTGTTCATACATAAATGTCCTTATTGGGCTCTGAATATTCTGCAATTAATAATGCTGGTCACATCAAATAACATAGGACTGCTAGGTAGCATATCATCTTCCTCTGTAGTCAATAATAATCTAGGCACGACGAAATGTCTGCCCATCTAGGCATTGCAGAAGGGTACATAAACTGGCTTCGTTACCTTGTTATGGAAATACACTGGCTAATAGCTCACACCATCTTTTGGCGTTAAGAACAAACACTGGGGAGGATTACCAACATAACAGTCATATAGAGAAACTATCTCCTTTCCCCAAATAAACCACGGAAAGATCCCATCTTCGGACTTCCCTGGTACAGACCAGCCATCGCAGAAAAAACATAACGGAAGACCCTTTTCAAAACACACCCGGTCTGGGCATGCGTTAAAGATAACCTCTGAACTCTGTATTCAAGTGGGACAACTATATATTACATTCATACGAAGCAAATACTGAGTATTCGCCCTTTGACTAGGGTTCTAATCTCAGACTCAAAATATTATTACCAAATATTTCCAAACATAACAAGTATACAAACAAATAAATATCTTCCTATATATATATATATTCATTGCCACCAGTAATCTGTTGGTAACAACCATGTTAAAAAAGCGTGCATAAATATTTCCAATTATGATTCAACAAACTCTCCAAGCATAGCATTGACGCACTAACAATCGACACCACTGGTCGATTGAAGCTCTGCAATAACTGACGCTGGAGGGACTATACTTCAGGCTTGGTATAGTTACGAGCCATTTGTGGCTGAATATTTATCATATATTCATCTTGGCACGGAAGGCACAAGTAACACATTATCATCTCACAGATGATTAATAATATAAATCAAGGCCGTGTCCTCCCTAGACTTGGGATAAGATCCTGGCCAAAATAACGTCTGTTCGTGACGACGGATATAATCATTTGCCTCAAGTATGTAATCTGGTTGGTTTCATCAGTTCCACATAGCAATCTTGTCATTAAACTCCAATCATTTCAAGTCCATACCAGCAATCTCTGCTTCAGTTGATTTGACGCCTGCCGTTCTGAGAGGGATACATTTCTCTGATCATGCTACCTAAGGGTCTGTGAGTTGTTGGTGTTTTTACTTTTTAACGCTGTAAAGGTTTGTTTTCCTTCTTCATTTTCTTCTTTGTTCACTCATACAACCTCATCTATTTGTATCATGAAGCTGGCAGTCTGTCTCAGAATTCTCTCATTGCCATACAGTGTCTTCCTCAAGTGGGTTGGTAAAGGCCAGTCTGTCTCAGAATTCCTCTCATTGCTATACAGTGTCTTCCTCAAGTGGGTTGGTAAAGGCCAGTCTGTCTCAGAATTCCTCTTATTGCTATACAGTGTCTTCCTCAATTGGGTCGGTAAAGGCTAATCTGTCTCAGAATTCCTCTCATTGCCATACAGTGTCTTCCTCAAGTGGGTTGGTAAAGGCCAGTCTGTCTCAGAATTCTCTCATTGCCATACAGTGTCTTCCTCAAGTGGGTTGGTAAAGGCCAGTCTGTCTCAGAATTCTCTCATTGCCATACAGTGTCTTCCTCAAGTGGGTTGGTAAAGGCCAGTCTGTCTCAGAATTCCTCTCATTGCCATACAGTGTCTTCCTCAAGTGGGTTGGTAAAGGCCAGTCTGTCTCAGAATTCTCTCATTGCCATACAGTGTCTTCCTCAAGTGGGTTGGTAAAGGCCAGTCTGTCTCAGAATTCCTCTCATTGCTATACAGTGTCTTCCTCAAGTGGGTTGGTAAAGGCCAGTCTGTCTCAGAATTCCTCTTATTGCTATACAGTGTCTTCCTCAATTGGGTCGGTAAAGGCTAATCTGTCTCAGAATTCCTCTCATTGCCATACAGTGTCTTCCTCAAGTGGGTTGGTAAAGGCCAGTCTGTCTCAGAATTCTCTCATTGCCATACAGTGTCTTCCTCAAGTGGGTTGGTAAAGGCCAGTCTGTCTCAGAATTCTCTCATTGCCATACAGTGTCTTCCTCAAGTGGGTTGGTAAAGGCCAGTCTGTCTCAGAATTCCTCTCATTGCCATACAGTGTCTTCCTCAAGTGGGTTGGTAAAGGCCAGTCTGTCTCAGAATTCCTCTCATTGCTATACAGTGTCTTCCTCAAGTGGGTTGGTAAAGGCCAGTCTGTCTCAGAATTCCTCTTATTGCTATACAGTGAAGCCAGATCCAAACCTCAGAAATGAGGTATCTGAGGAAAGTGGTTGAAGTAACAAGAAGAGACATGGTCCGCAACCAGACGATCCGTCAAGGCCTAAAATCCCATCCGCTGCAGACCCAAATAGAACAGTCCCAACTAAGATGGTTTGGCCATGTCTGCAGAATGGGAGAAGATCGGCTACCAAGACAAGCATGGGAAACAAAGAGCCAGGGATCCAGACCTCCAGGACGACCCAGAGTCCGCTGGGAGGACAACATTAGACAATCTTTGAAGGACCGAGGACTAGAATGGAACCAGGCCAGGAAGAAGACAGCTGATAGAATGGTCTGGCGCTCTCTCTTCCAAACCTCTACACCTCACGGTAGAAGGGGAACGACTAAGTAAGTAAGTAAGCTATACAGTGTCTTCCTCAATTGGGTCGGTAAAGGCAAATCTGTCTCAGAATTCCTCTCATTGCCATACAGTGTCTTCCTCAAGTGGGTTGGTAAAGGCCAGTCTGTCTCAGAATCCTCTCATTGCCATACAGTGTCTTCCTCAAGTGGGTTGGTAAAGGCCAGTCTGTCTCAGAATTCCTCTCATTGCCATACAGTGTCTTCCTCAAGTGGGTTGGTAAAGGCCAATCTGTCTCAGAATTCCTCTTATTGCTATACAGTGTCTTCCTCAAGTGGGTCGGTAAAGGCTAATCTGTCTCAGAATTCCTCTCATTGCCATACAGTGTCTTCCTCAAGTGGGTTGGTAAAGGCTAATCTGTCTCAGAATTCCTCTCATTGCCATACAGTGTCTTCCATCACTATCATCATCATCATCATCAACAACACCATCATCATCACTATCATTCTCATCATCACTATCATTCTCATCATCACTATCATTCTCATCATCACTATCATCATCATCATCATCATCATCATCATCATCATCATCATCATCATCATCATCACTATCATTCTCATCATCACTATCATCATCATCACTATCATCATCATCATCATCATCATCACTATCATTCTCATCATCACTATCATTCTCATCATCACTATCATCATCATCATCATCATCATCACTATCATTCTCATCATCACTATCATCATCATCATCATCATCATCATCATCATCATCATCATCATCATCATCATCATCACTATCATTCTCATCATCACTATCATCATCATCATCATCATCATCATCATCATCACTATCATTCTCATCATCACTATCATCATCATCATCATCATCATCACTATCATTCTCATCATCACTATCATCATCATCACTATCATCATCATCATCATCATCATCATCATCACTATCATTCTCATCATCACTATCATTCTCATCATCACTATCATCATCATCATCATCATCATCATCACTATCATTCTCATCATCACTATCATCATCATCATCATCATCATCATCATCATCACTATCATTCTCATCATCACTATCATCATCATCACTATCATCATCATCATCATCATCACTATCATTCTCATCATCACTATCATTCTCATCATCACTATCATCATCATCAACAACACCATCATCATCATCACTATCATTCTCATCATCACTATCATCATCATCATCATCATCATCATCATCACTCATCATCATCATTTTCCTTTTCACTCCTTATGGAGCATAGACCCACCACTACAGCTGGTTCCCTTGCAGAAAGCCGGCACCAAACAGTCACATGATCTTGCAGTAATAGTTTCTGTGGCAGTCTGTTTTACGTGATGAAGTTGCCAGGCTCATGCATAACTGGTTTTTTTCTTATGTTACACCTGTAAGATACCAGAGACATAAACCCCTATTCTCTTCCAGAGTCTTACCTTGGATCCAGAGGACAAAATGACCATGACATTGCAGCATGATATTTCCAGGTTGACATTAGAGAATTTGGTATGACTTGTCTGATGGAGCAGTTGTCCAGTTCTTTCTTTGTCTCATCTAAATTGGCTGGCTTCTGTCATGGAGCCGATATTTTTGGCGGACATGTTCTACTGTTTGCTCATCTTCCCCGCGTGGACACAATTATATCTGTTGTAAAGGCTGTCAGTCTTTAAAAAAAAAGACACTTCTGATGATCAGATTACCTCCTGTTGTAATACTCTGTGTAATTTCCAATCATCAAGTAAATATGTAAATGTGATATCAACTTGACAGTATCACACACACACAAAATAAACAAAAAAGGACCAACATGCATTGCATATAATAATAATACTAATAGCCCCTTCAGTCATAACTGACTAGGGGAAAGCGCCCCTGAGGTGACAGTCCTCAGCTGCTTATTTTCCTGGTGTTCCTTTCAACTTTTGTCCTCTCTTTTGCTTGCCGTGAGAGCTTTTTTGTTTGCCCAATCTGAGGTAGCGCCATAGAGAGCATCAGGGCTTGGTGCGACAGGCAGCTTCATCCTCCCAGGTTGCTGGATTTATGTCCAACGCCCGCTTGTCTCTCTTGCACACATCTTTGAACCTCAGCTGCAGTCACCCAACTGTTCTTTTGCCATCTGCCAGTTGTGCGTAGAAGATATCTTTTGGGATGCGACCGTCTTCCATGCGGCAGACATGGCCAAACCAGCGTAGTCTACATTGTCTAAGCAGTGTATACATGCTTTGAAGGCTAGCACATGACAACACTTCAACATTTGTCACCTCATTGCATATATTTCAATAAATTTGATGAGCACACTGAGAAGAGAACTGGAGTCAGACTTGAAGGGTATGAAGAAGATATGGAACAACCTTGACCTGATGGCACGGGATGGAAAGACTTGGCAGACGTTTGTTGAAGGCCTAAGCACCTTGGGTAGCTGTAGGGTGATGACAATAATGATAAACAAACATGTCTTTATCAATGAACTGCAAAACGCATTAGAGAAAGCAGATAAGCAAGATATTAGGATAATAATGGGAGATTTTAATGCCAAAGTTGGAAACGAAAGATTAGAACATGAAAAAAGAGTGAAAGGAAGTCATGGATTGGGTCAGAGAAATGAGAGAGGAGAACGCTTGACAACATTCTGCCTAGAAAACAACCTAGTCATCACAAATACTCTTTTCATGCAACACCCTAGAAGACTATATACATGGACGTCACCGGACGGAAAAAGCAAGAACCAAATAGATTACATCTTAATACAACAAAGGTGGCGATCTTGTATCTCATCCATCAAGACGCTCCCAGGAGCAGACTGTGACTCCGACCATGAACTTCTTGTTGCAAACTTCAAGATCAAATTGAAAAAAGTTGTTACAAGCGACAAAGTAATACGTTATGACACAAGCGCCATACCAGAAGAGTACAGTGTCGATATTCAGAACAAATTTGACATTCTTATGGCAGTACAGGAGGAAATGACACCAGATGAACTTGCCAATAACATCAGAGATGTTTATATTACAAATGCACAGAGGTTAATTCCTAAAAGAAGTATAAAGAGAAGAGAATACATCTCAGACGAAACACTGAAGTTGGTGGTAGAGAGAAGAAAAATGAAGTCCAAAAAAGATACAGAAAATCAGGAGTTGTACAAGGAATACACAAAGCAGATTAAAAAATGAGTCAGACAAGACAAACAACAATACATAAACGACACCTGCAGGAAAATAGAGGAAATGCGCGAACAGGGATTGAGTAAGAATATGTTTTCTGAAGTAAGAACATTGAAGAACAGCAACTTTAAATCATCACCTCGAGCAATAAACGACAAGAAAGGCGACACTCTAACAGAACGTAAAGATATTCTGAACAGATGGAAGGAGTGCTGTCAAGAAATGTATACGGAAATAAACAAAGCGGCAGATAACAACGTCATGAATGAAGCGGAACGTGAACCAGAACCTATCATAGAGGAAGTCCGGAACGCAATCAAACACTTAAAAAGTGGAAAATCTCCGGGTTGTGATGAAATAACAGCTGAAATGATACAGGCAGGAGGAGAAGGCAGCGCTCGTATATACCATGCATTATGCTGCAAGATCTGGCAAAGCGGAATTTGGCCCAAGGAATGGAAAAGATCAATTTACATACCCTTGCCAAAAAAGGGCAACCTGAAACTGTGCACAAACTACAGAACTATAGCTCTTATAAGCCATGCCAGCAAAATACTATTACAAATCATAATGAAAAGGATGCAACACAAGCTAGAAACAGAAATAAACGAAGTACAGGCTGGTTTTCGACCAGGTAGAGGCACTAGAGATAATATATTCAACATGAGGATCATCATAGAAAAGTGTAGAGAATTCAACGTTGACCTACATACTTGTTTCATTGATTACACCAAGGCTTTTGATTGTGTACAACATCAGCAATTATGGGCTATTATGGAAAATATGGGATTTCCAAACCACCTTATACAACTTATCGCACTGCTGTACCAAGAACAACAAGTAGCCGTAAGAATAGAGGGGGAAACATCAGAATGGTTTGAAGTACAGAAAGGAGTAAGACAAGGCTGTACCCTTTCCCCTTACCTGTTTAACATTTATGCCGAGAATATCATGAGAAACGTAAGAGATGACCAAGAACACACAGAGTTTGACTCATTTAACATCGGCGGGTACCAGATCCCGGAAATCAGATATGCTGACGACACAGTCCTCCTATTGACCAACCCAGAAGGACTTGAACAATTAATTCTGTCCACCAAAAAACACAGCGAGGCCCAGAATCTATACCTAAACACCAAGAAGACCAAAGTATTGACAACAGACAAAGTAAAGACCAAACCAGAAATTGAAATTGATAACGAAGATCTGGAAAGTGTTAATGAATTCGAATACTTAGGATCAATCATCAACAGCTCTGGCGACTGTGCAGTAGAAATTAAAAGAAGACTTGCAATTGCTTCACATAAACTAATACAGATGAAAAACCTATGGCAAGGCACAAGCAAAGAAACAAAGTTACAACTGATCAGAGCATGTATATTCCCAGTAGCAACATACGGCTGCGAGACTTGGACACTCAATAAAACAGTTGCAAAAAAGATTACATCATTCGAAATGAAATGCTACAGAAGGATGTTGAGAATACCCTGGACAGAAAAAAAGACCAACAGAGAAGTACTGCACTCACTAAACGTACAGAAACATTGGCTCCTAAATACCATCGCAATAAGGAAGCTGAAATTTTTTGGTCATATAAAAAGACATAATAGTCTGGAAAAAACAGTGATGGAAGGCATGGTCCCTGGAAAAAGGGGAAGGGGTCGACCTAGACGACGGTGGACCCAGGACATCACAGAGAGTCTGAACTTGTCTTTGGCTGATGCAGGTCAACTTGCCCAGAATCGTGATGCGTTCAGAGCAGCTGTAATGGAGACAACGTTCTGGAAAGAATACGTCACATGATGATGTCTTTATCAGCAAACAAACACAAATGACAAGTCAAAATGCCATAGGATTAACACTGTTGAAAAATGACTTGACAAAATGATTGTAAACCTAACTTGGACAGCTTTGAAAATCTGTCAAAAACAATTGGATAAATAATGCATAGGTAAAGGTAAAAGATGTATGTACCTGTGTTTGTTTGTTTGTGGCTGACTTGTACCCATTTGTATGTTAATTTTATTACTCCCCTCATGTCATCATCATCAGTCATCATCATCAGTCAATCGTCATCATCAGTCAGTCAATCATCATTGTCAGTCATCATCATCAGTCAACCATCATTGTTAGTCATGATCATCAGTCAATCATCATTGTCATCATCATCAGTCATCATCATCAGCCAATCATCATCATGTCATCAATCATCATCATCAGCCAATCTCCATCAGTCAATCATCATCATCAGTCATGATCAGTCAATCATCATCATCAGTCATCACCATCATCGGTCAATCATCAGTCATCATCATCTTTCAATCATCATCGTCAGTCAATCATCATCACTAGTCAGTAAACATTATCATCAGTACCTTTCAGTGCCCCATGGAGCAGAGGTCCTCAGCATAAACAAGCCCTCCCATCCTGTACCTCCCATCCTGTACCTCCCATCCTGTACAGTTTGTTCAAGTTATTTCAACCTTCTTTATCCCTGTCATGTCTTCTGCGTGTGTTTTTTGTCGGGTCACTCTATGTCTCTTACCCTGGTTGTTCCAAAACAGGGACAGTCTTATAATGCGATCAACTAGTTTTTCTAAATATTTGTCCTCATACATTGCCAGCATCTTCTCACCTCCTGTTTTACTGATGGTTGTCTGGTTCTTTCCATAAGTTCCACATTTGTGATCTTTTTGTACTTCTTCGTACACTCTCAGATGTTGACGCGAATATGTTCAAAGAAAGCAGGGGTCAACTTGAGGTTATTTCTATCTCCATAGAGCTTTCCCAGGAATGGTACAGGTGACGGCCATATGTGAATATTTTGTAGCATTTAAGTTCTTCTATTATGCACAAGGACTCATTTATGGAGATTCTGGTTGGATAAGAGATTATTTCTTATCATGGCGTAGTTACCATGTTCTACTTTGAAACCTGCTAGCATCCAGTCTACCCAGCTGTAAATGAGTTATCTGAGTCTGCTCTTGAGTTAGAGAAGGTAAAGGCAGCAAGGAAGGGAACTAGTCACTCACCTCATCAAAAAGCTGAAACTAGTATGGTGATGTCTTTAACACCTCACTGCCCTATGGTGATGTCTTTAACACCTCTGACTGCCCTATGGTGATGTCTTTAACACCTCTCACTGCCCTATGGTGATGTCTTTAACACCTCACTGCCCTATGGCAGTATTACCTGTGGGACTACCTTTACTGTTTTACCCACTTATGATCAAAAATCTGTGACTGTCTGGTTTTTTTCATATGTTACACCTGTAAGATACCAGAGACAATAAACCCCCATTCTCTTCCAGAGTCTTACCTTGGATCCAGAGGCCAAAATGGACATGACGTTGCGGCATGAGATTTCAAGGTTGACATTGGAGAATTTGGTATGATATATTAGTATCTTTGATTGAGACTGATGATAGAAAATATTGTTTATAAAATATCTTTGTACTGTTAGATTTATTCATTTTAATTACTTTTCATATGTGCTTACTTTACTTTTTACTTTACTTTTACTTCGTTGTTCCATTGTTGCAGTGAAGTGTAGTAGGGAGCTGAAGTTTGAATTATTGAGCTGAGTGTGTCACATTGGCTGCTGTATGCCCATGTTGTTGTAGAATTTCTGTGATGTTGTCTATCCATCTGCCTTGTTGTTTCCCGTGCTCTGAAACCCAATCTTCTAGTGTTTTAGGCATGTAGGGGTAATTTATTAGGCTCCGTTCTCATGAGATAGCTAAACCACTTAATTTTATGTCTCTCTATATACTTGATTCATGATGTGGTTCCTGCATTTTTCTTATATCATCTCTCATTCTGTCTCTCGGTAAAATTAATGGCTTTTCTTGAGCTATTTTTGAAAATGTTTCATGTAGAACCACAGTTTATAGTGAGCTTGTGAGTTAGTAATTGGCTAAAGTTGAACCAGTCAGTCTGAGATATTTATATGTGGCTTCACACATTTTTGGGATACCTGCAAGAGGCAACTAAATGCTCACGTGAAACTTCCTTTCATTATTAAACGGTAGAGTGGAAGAAAAAAAAAAATAAAAAAGGTCAAACTATGGGAAAAGACTAGAAAAAACCTACATTGTGGCCACAAGGCCTTCGTCATTAAACTTCAGTTTCCTGCCAGTTTCATGTTGAATACTACGAGCAGCATAAAGTAGTAGTGTCATGTTTTGTTATTATATGTAGCATTGGTTTTGTTTTCATGTTAATAATATTAAAAGCAAGTTAAAAAAAAATGCTCCAAAGTTTTTCTATCTATCAACAATTTAAAAATAAGTCACAAAAGCTGCAACGTTAGATACTCTGAAGTAAGCACCAATCTGGCATAGGTGAGAGCTGTGACATCATTCATTCTTGCATCCTTTTGTTCATACGGAACTTGGGGATTTTCACAAGTTTCCTTCATAGGTTTTTTGTCTGCTGCTTTCCGTCAGCCTGTTTCCCTGGATTGGCCTAGGGCCGGATTATCCATTACATTCATAAGTAGGCAGAAGCATAGGCGCCCGGAGCTCTTGGGGGCCATTGAATAAGTTAGTTTTTACATTTTTTTTTTAAGTTAATTTTTTTGTAATGTACAAAAAAGAAAATGTTTGCACTTTGTAATCACATTCATAACGTTCTGAAAAAGGCAGTAAAAACAAAAATAGCTTAAAAAACATATTGTACCCTGGGCCAAATCATAATGGCGTATGAACTATTTAAAATGTGTTTACTTTAATAATAATAAAAATGATACTAATAACCATTAATAACAAATAATTACTAATAAAAGAGGTAAGCAATGCTAACATACTAACATACCAGTCTATTAATAATACTAGTAAATACCATCACCATGCTAAAAAAAAGATAAAGGATTCCCGTTACACACTCATTGAGGCATATTGGGAATACGGTGTTAGGCCTGTATTTTCTTGACAATCGGCACGCTGGGGGTGATGTGGTCAGCATCACACCGGCCGCCTTAACCTTCCCAGATGTGTTCTAGTACCCAATTCATGAGGCTGGGTTGACCCCGGAGCCGTTTGCGGTAACCACTGTGCTACCGTGGCTCCCCATCACCATGCTAAGGGGGTGGAAAAAAAAAAATAAACATTATTGCTATCGGATGTATGTGAACCAACAAAGAAAGAGAAGTCAGTGATCGACTATGCCATTGTTCGGAGAAGCTCATTCAAATATGTCTGAGATGCTAGAGTCTGGAGGGGGCCAGAGATTGGAAGTGATCACTACCTGCTAACAATCAAAAGAACAACTGAAAGAGTTGCTCAGCCTAGGAACTGCACAACATCACGCAAGAAACCAAGTAAACGAGCAGGAGAAATGAGCATTAGGACCTACAAGCTGAGAGAGCCAGAAATTAAGACCAGATATCAGGGGCTTATTGCTGCAGCGGTGAGCAACACAGAAGAACGACCTGATGACTTGGAAACCCTCTGGATTAAATTCAAGGATATCATAAAGACAGCTGCTGCAGAAGCATGCGGTGAAGTCCGACTTGGGAACAAGAGAAAGAGGACACCTTGGTGGACAGAGGAAGTCAAAGAGAAAATAAAAGAGAAGAAAATGGCATGGAAACAATACTAAAAGCTAAAAACACAACAGGACAAATGGAAAAATATAGAGAATATGTGACACTCAGAACAGAAGCAAAGAACAAAGTGCTAGCAGCAAAACAGAAGTCCTGGGAAGAATTTGGAGAAAAGCTAGGAAAAGATGCACAAGAAAACCAAAAATTGTTCTATAAGACCCTAAAGAACATGAGGAAGGAAAAACAATGCCCTCTAAAATTTATAAAGGACAAGCAAGGCAAATTGCTTACTGCCCCGAAGGAAGTAGTGGAAAGATGGAAAGAATATTTCTCAGAACTCCTGGATGGTGAGCATGGTGAAGCATCAGAAATGATAAACACTAGTACAGAAGAGAAAACCAATGATGGTGAAGATGACATAAAGATGGAAGAACTGAAGGCAGCACTGGAGAAAATCAAGATGGGCAAAGCAGCAGGGCATGATGGTATAACACCAGAAATGGTTAAGTTCATGGGAGCATCAGGCGACCTATTACTCTTAAGGGTTTTACAGGCAGCATGGTACAACAAGACCATACCAAAGGATTGGGAGATTGCCATCATAACACCAATTTTCAAAAAGGGTGACAATCGACAGTGTGGAAACCATAGAGGCATATCCCTTCTCAGTGTCCCTGGTAAAATCTACTCTAGAATCCTAGAGCAGAGACTCCGACGCCTAGCTGAGCCACAATTGGATGAGGTCCAGTGCAGATTCCGAGCAGACCGAAGTACTCAAGACCTAATCTTCACAATCAGACAGCTGAGTGAAAAGGCCCTTGAGTATAAGAGGGAGATGCATCTTTGTTTCATAGATCTGGAAAAGGTGTTTGACAGGGTCCCCTGGAGCAAACTTTGGGACTGTTTGGCAAGGAAGAATATTCCAGCACCTCTGATTCATGCTATACAGAGCTTCTACAAGTCTTGCAGAAATTATGTGAGGACAGCAAACCATAAGTCAGAAGAGTTCAGGACCACCACTGGTGTAAGACAAGGTGATATCCTATCACCTTACCTCTTCATACTCCCTATGGACGATGTCATCAAGGCATGTAAGGAGAGAACAAGAAAGTATTCAGTGGGGTACTAGAAGATGAGACAGGTCTATATTTCGGAGCTGGCATTTGCTGATGATGTTGCCCTGATTGCTAAATCAGAGGCACATATCCAACCTACAAGTCTGGAAGGAAGAGCTGGAGAAGAGAGGGATGGTCATAAGCAGCTCTAAAACAAAATCCATGGTGATATCACGAGAAGAAGGAAGACATCAGATTAAGCTGGGAGAACAGGTCCTGGAGCAGGTCGACCACTTTAAATACCTCGGAGCTATTATAGACCGGAAGGGAGGCATCAAAGAAGAGTTGGCCACTCGAAAAGCAGCAGCTGGGAGACTTTTTCAGGCCATAAATCGAGGATTTCTCAGCAAGAGAGAGGTTGGTAAGAAAACGAAGATGGCTGTATACCGCTCCACCGATGTCCCAGTCTTGACATATGGATGCGAGTCATGGGCAATGACTACAACCCATAAAAGCCAGATCCAAACCTCAGAAATGAGGTATCTGAGGAAGGTGGGTGAAATAACAAGAAGAGACATGGTACGCAACCAGACGATACGTCAAGGCCCTAAATTCTACCCCCTGCAGACCCAAGTAGAACAGTCCCAATTAAGATGGTTTGGCCATGTCTGCAGAATGGGAGAAGATCGGATACCACGACAAGCATGGGAAACAAAGAGCCAGGGATCCAGACCCCAAGGACGACCCAGAGTCCGCTGGGAGTACAACATTAGACAATCTTTGAAGGACCGAGGACTAGAATGGAACCAGGCCAGGAGGAAGACAGCCGATAGGATAGTCTGGCGCTCTCTCTTCCAAACCTCTACACCTCACGGTAGAAGGGGAACGACTAAGTAAGTAAGTAAGCTATCCGATGAAGGGGGCCCCAAACACCAAAAAGCCTAGCTAGCCTTCTTGGCTTAATCCGGCCATGGATAGGCCATGACTTCTGGGTATTTTTATAGTAAACATCTCTATAACATACTCATGCCTGGTGTAAGTTCCCGGGGTCTCTGAAAATGCAAAGAAAGAATAATAATTTTGACACTCTCAGGCATGTTGTACAAGATGACTAATATGAGGCTGTGCATAAGGCTGACAGCCTCATCATGTAAAAAAAAGTGCCACAGAAACTGCTGCTACAAGAGCATGTGAATGCTAGGTGCAAGCGAACTAGCTGCTCCATGTGCTCAGTAAGGAGCACAAAAGAAAATGATGGTATCTCACTCATGTATGGCTGACGTCTTGCTCCACCCCTAGGTCCAACTGCTTTGGTGCACTTCCTTTCCTCTTGTGTTTATTGTTTGTCTTGCATCCCTTTCTGTAGCTGTCTGAAGTTTCCATAGGATTGGTTAGCTGACCTTATGTCTAGCTCTTCTTTGTTGTATTTTATAGCATCATTGGTTAGCTGACCTTATGTCTAGCTCTTCTTTGTTGTATTTTATAGCATCATTGGTTAGCTGACCTTATGTCTAGCTCTTCTTTGTTGTATTTTATAGCATCATTGGTTAGCTGACCTTATGTCTAGCTCTTCTTTGTTGTATTTTATAGCATCATTGGTTAGCTGACCTTATGTCTAGCTCTTCTTTGTTGTATTTTAATACAGTTGACATTCAAAAATCCGGCCATCGATAATCCGGTTCCTTCAGATTTCCGGCATGGATTTCGGAGCGCATTTTTAAATTTACCGCGTTGGTGCGCCACTGTTTTCTGGAGCAGTTTATGTTTTGATGCAGCTGTTTGGTCTTGCTTGCACGTGTTAACAGGCATTCCTGCTCATTCCTTCTCATTTTATCATTTATTTGCTGCTGTTTAGCCCCATTATGGATTCAGCAAATAAAAGAAGTGGTGTAAAACGTAAACATCGTGCATTGTCGATCGCAGATAAAGTGTACAGGTAGTCATTTTCTGTTAAATATATACAGAATATATAACCATAAAAAATCCGGCATTTTCAAAAATCCATCACTCCTCAGGTCCGGAGGTTGCCGGATTTTTGAATGTCTACTGTAGCATCATTGGTTAGCTGACCTTATGTCTAGCTCTTCTTTGTTGTACTTTATAGCATCATTGGTTAGCTGACCTTATGTCTAGTTCTTCTTTGTTGTATTTTATAGCATCATTGGTTAGCTGACCTTATGTCTAGCTCTTCTTTGTTGTATTTTATAGCATCATTCAACACTGGCCTTCAGCTCCTCGAGGAGCAATGGCGTTCAACCCTTACCTGTCCTGTCCTTATCCGTTCTTAGTCTTTCTATGTCTTCTTAATGTTTGTTGTTGTTGTTTGTTTGGATTCACTCAGCCATATCTCACTCTTACATGCTGGCCATGTTTTGAGCAGTATGTACATTATGTTGTAGTTTACCGCTGAGCTGCAATATCTGCGCCTTTCGGCCTGCTTTCAGCATGCAGTTTTTACGGGTTTGCTTTCCCTGCCACCCCATGCCTACAAGTATGCTTTACCTCATGACCATACAATAGTGCAATGAAGTGACTGCTTCAGTGCACGTCGTTTGAGCTGACATGCAACTCTGCCTCATACTGGGAGGCCCCCTGTCTGGGGAAACCACACACAGCCCCGTGAGGCAGCGTTCGCCGAAATAAAGTCTTCCTTATTATTTTCCATGTTCCGACCAACATTACGTTAAATGGGCAAATGTTAGAAGAAGTTAACACCTTTAAATATCTCAGGTCCACTATATGTAGTGATGGAAGATCAAGTAAAGAAATCAAGACAAGACTTGAGATGGCCTCAGCTGCCATGACAAGGTTGAATGTGATCTGGAAAAGTATCATCAGTTTTCCTGTGAAGATCAAATTATACAAATCACTTGTATTATCTATTCTCTTGTATGGGTGTGAGGGCTGGACACTCACTGCAGATACGGAGCGAAGGATTCAGGCTTTCGAGCATAAATGTTATAGAAGAATTCTGCGCATTTGCTATAAAGAGCACAAAACAAATGTCTATGTTAGAGAGAAGATAAACACCTATGCAGGCCACCAAGAACCACTTTTGTCAATAGTGAAACGTCGAAAGCTTGCCTGGTTTGGGCATGTAACTCGTCATGACTCCCTTTCGAAAACGATCCTTCAGGGAACAGTCGAAGGTAAACGGAGAAGAGGAAGGCAGAGAAAATCCTGGGCTGATAACATCAAAGAATGGGCAGGACACGGTTTTTCCACACTTGTACGCATTGCTGAGGATAGAGAGCAGTGGAGGACCCTGTCTGCTGATGCTTCCACCATGGCACCCCTACGACCCATGACGGGTTACGGGCTGAGATGATGATGATTATTTTCCAGATCCCTTCTCCATGTGTTTTTTTACATCGTCCTCAAACTCACTTACCCCGTGGATTCCAAAACAAGTCCTGTCTAATGCTGCCGCCAAGTTTCCTCAGTTTGTGTCCTCTCCAGTGCCAGTATCAACTTCTCAGCTGCTATTCTATTGGCACTACTTGTCTGGTGTCTTGCCATCAGATTTACATTTGTGGTTTTGCCATACCATTTCAATCCTTCTGTTCTGTGCAAGTGACCATTTATGAAAGCACATAACTTCTTGCTTGTTAGTCTTGTTGCACTGAATGTTTCAGAGTCATGCAATATGACTGACTTGACATTTGACTTGAAGGTTCTTATTTTTGTGTTGGACTTGATTTATTTTGATATTCATGTATTTCCTAATGCAGTGATTTTCAGGGCAGCTCAGCCACCTTTGGTCCAAACCTGGCATCCAGCTCTCACCTGTGGCTCCTCGTAGCTGTCAGCATGCGACAGCGGCCACCCCCGGACAACGGCTTTGACAGGCCGGCTAAACTAGGTGAGGGTAGCCGAATGGTTATAAACCTTCGGTGAGTTAGGGTCTGCCTACCCATGCATGCGAAGACTGGATTCGATAGACTGCGCGGAAGAAACCACCTGTTGGTTCAACGGGCATGACGGCGATTACCAGCAACGCGCTGTGGAGCGTAAGGAGCACGGCGAGGCACGTAGAAAGCCCTGGTCATCCACTGCACCTGACTTCATCTCCAGTCGTCTTGACTTGTCTTGCCACTGGATTGAGATGGACCCAGGCAAGAGAGTGAGGTCGACGAATTGCGCAACTCTTCCTCACTTTAATCCAAATCACTGCGCAAGTCACTCTTTCGTCCATTCATCCATTCATCCATCCACTCACAACAAGTCCTGTGGTGATGGGCGAGCGGCGAAGCGGCAGGCGTGGGTACGCTGGCAGTCGTAGTCGCAGACCTACACACAGGCAGCTCAGGCCATATGGTCGTCTTCCACTGATCGGAGCAGCAGTGGGATTCGGCAGCCCCCTGAGTGTCTGAGCAGCCCTCTTTAGGAAAGCACTGCTCACCTCCATGGCATGAGGAAGGGGTTAGAAAAGGTGCCCTAAACATTGCCTGCTTCACCATTACCTAACCAGCTTACCGCGGTTGGTGGGTACCCTACTTCGGCGGTCGACATATAAGAAAAAGAAAGGACAGATTTTTTCCCCCTCATTCTAGGCGCATGGAATGTGCGCACTTTACTTGACAAAGACTTTAACGCAAACAGACCTGAGAGACGAACTGCCCTGATTGGGAGAGAACTGGCCAGGTACAACATTGACATAGCAGCACTGAGTGAAACTCGACTTGCAGGCGAGGGCCAACTTTGCGAAAAGGGTGCAGGTTATACATTCTTTTGGAGCGGAAGAGGAACTGAAGAAAGACGAGAAGCAGGGGTTGGATTTGCAATCAAAACAGCAATTGTCAGCAAGTTAGCGGGGCCCCCAAAGGGAATAAATGACCGACTCATGACGGTCAAGATCCCTCTGTTCTATGGAAGAAAACATGCCACCATCATTAGCGCGTATGCACCAACTATGACAAACCAGGATGATGTCAAGGATAAGTTTTACAAAGAACTACATGCAGTCATTGCATCAGTTCCTAAAGCAGATAAGCTCATCATTCTTGGTGACTTTAATGCAAGAGTAGGCTCAGATAACATCTCCTGGAATGGCACTATTGGTAGGTACGGCGTGGGTCGCTGTAACAGTAATGGACTTCGTCTCCTCCAGACTTGCGCAGAACATGACCTCCTTGTCACCAACACCATTTTTCGACTTCCTACCCGCAACAGGACCTCCTGGATGCACCCTCGCTCAAAGCATTGGCACCTAATTGACTATGTAATTGTTAGGAAGAAGGACAGGCAAGATGTCCGGGTGACCAAGTCCATGTGTGGTGCCGAATGCTGGACTGATCATCGCCTCATTGTATCTAAACTTAAAATTCGTATCCAACCAGCCAGGCGCCCTCAGGGGAAGAAAACTCAAAAGAGGCTGGATGTCACCAAACTAAAGAAGACAAAAATCAAACAGTCATTTACTGACACCTTAGAAGACCGTCTCAAATCTATCTCGCTAGACGGCCACAGTGTGGAAACAAATTGGGCAGCCCTAAGTGAGCAGATCTACAACACTGCTACAGAGGTCCTGGGTCCTTCCATCAAGAAACAAAATGACTGGTTTGATGAGAACTCAGATGATATAAAGCAGATGTTGGCTGAGAAACACCATCTCCATAAAGCATATTTAAATGATCCAAAATCTACATCCAAGAAAGACGCTTTCAACAACATGCGTAGAATCGTCCAACATAAACTACGCCAGATGCGGGATTCATGACTGAGTAATAAAGCAGATGAGCTCCAAGGCTTTGCTGACAGCCATGACTTGAAAAACTTTTACCTTGCACTCAAAGCGGTCTATGGTCCAACATCATCAGGATCATTTCCCCTCCTTAATGCAGATGGAAAAACACTAATTACAGACAAGGAAAAAATGCTCCAACGCTGGGCTGAACATTTTAATAATATCTTGAACCAGCCATCATCTATTAACGACGAAGCCATCATCCGCCTGCCCCAAATTCCTATAAATGAAGCATTAGATGATGTACCAACTCTGGAGAAAACTAAAAAAGCAATTCGTCAACTGTCTAGTGGAAAGGCCCCTGGCTCCGATTCAATTCCTGTTGAGGTTTATAAAGATGGCGGTGCAGTTCTGATAGAGAAACTTCATATGATCTTCCAGCAAATTTGGCAGAGTGAAACCATCCCACACGATCTCAAAGATGCCTCAATTATATATCTATATAAACGTAAAGGTAATCGCCAAGACTGCAACAATCATCGAGGCATCTCTCTTTTATCAATCGCTGGGAAGATATTCGCCAGAATCCTTTTGAATCGCCTTACGGCTCATCTTGACAAAGGTCTTTTACCTGAAAGTCAGTGTGGATTCCGGAAAGAACGTGGAACCACAGATATGGTGTTCGCTGCAAGACAGCTACAAGAAAAATGCCAAGAACAGCACTGTGACCTGTACACAGCTTTCATCGACTAGACAAAGGCGTTCGACACGGTCAGTAGAGAGGGTCTATGGAAGATCATGGCAAAATACGGCTGCCCAAAGAAATTTATCACAATAGTGCAGCAACTGCATGATGGAATGCAGGCTAGAGTTCAGGAAAACGGTGAGCTATCAGAGCCTTTCCCCGTCTCAAATGGAGTTAAACAAGGGTGTGTACTTGCACCGACTCTGTTCAGTATCATGTTTTCTTCTATGCTGACTGATGCTTTTAGAGACGGGGACACAGGAATCGACATTAGTTATCGTATTGATGGAAAATTGTTTAACCTTAGGAGGCTTCAAGCAAAAACCAAGGTCAAATCACACACCATCAGAGATCTTCTGTTTGCTGATGATTGTGCCCTCAATGCTGGCTCAGAGGCTGATCTGCAGCATAGTGTGGATAGATTCTCTGAAGCCTGCGCCAACTTTGGGCTTACCATCAACACAAAGAAAACAGAAATCATGTACCAACCAGCTCCTGGCACAGTTTATACTGAGCCAGTCATCAAGGTTAATGGTGAGAAACTGAATGTTGTGAACAGATTCACATACCTTGGTAGCACACTATCCCAGAACATTGTCATTGATGATGAGGTGAACACCAGGATCTCCAAAGCCAGCAGCACATTTGGCAGACTATACACCAACGTTTGGCATCGAAGTGGCATTAGTCTACAGACAAAGCTGAAGGTGTACAGAGCTGCGGTGCTTCCAGTGCTGCTATATGCATGTGAAACATGGACTGTATACAGGCGCCACGTAAAGAAGCTAAACCACTTCCATACAGTCTGTCTCAGGAAGATAATGAACATCAAATGGCAAGACAAGATCCCGGATACCGCCGTTCTTGACAGAGCTGGTATCCCTAGTATTGATACTATTCTGATGCAGTCACAAATTCGCTGGGCAGGTCATGTAGTCCGCATGCCAGACCATCGACTGCCAAAGATACTCTTTTATGGTGAGATGCAGAAGGGTAAACGCTCCCATGGTGGCCAAAAGAAGCGCTTCAAAGACACGTTAAAGACGTCATTGAAAACCTTTGACATAAACCCAGACACATGGGAAGCTGCTGCGCAAGACCGAACTGCTTGGCGCACATCTCTTCGTAAAGGTGCAGCAGCATGCGAATCATCCAGAAGAGCAGCAGCGGAACAGCGGAGACAAGCTAGAAAGGACCGTGAAATAAAACCTTCACATGAAGCAAACATTCCCTGCCCACACTGTCCAAGATCTTTCCAGGCCCGCATCGGGCTCTTCAGTCACCTTCGTACCCATAGACTAACCTAACATATTCTTAAATAATTGGATGAACAGAGTGGTCTTCATCACCCGTGATGGACGAACAACCAACCAATGCAGTGAAAGCTGCTCTTGCAATTTGTATTCTTATTTTGATATCACTGTCTCTTCCACTGTGTCTGCATTGCTGCCAAGGTATATATACTGTTCAAAAAAAGAAACGCAACTTTTTTGGTGTTACTTTTATAAAAGATATTCGCTGATTGGACATCAGTCAACCTATCGACTGTGTCCACCTGGTCATTAACTTCTTGTGGTTACCTGAATTGTACTCACCTCATGATTCGTGAGGTCATGAAAGAGGTCAATGTCATAACAACATTTTTGACAATAACTCGTGACAGGTTCATGAGAATCCCATGAAACTTACTGAACACAAAACCCTCTGACCATATTATTGAATGCCTATAAAAGATTGACGCTCCTCAAATAAATTCAGTTGAAAATTCAATGCGCAAGTATGGCTCATCTCACTACAGAACAACGACTCATCATCATTGGACGTTTACAAACTGGACAGTCACAAAGTGTAGTGGCCAGACAATTTAATGTGGTTAGAAGCACCATTAGTCGCCTTTGGAGGCGATTTCAAGAAACTGGCTCAGTGGCAGACCGGCCACGCAGTGGAAGAGCCAGAGTTGCAACTCCTGCCGAAGACCGCTTCATATGGCTGCGTCACCTCAGGAATCAACTTGCATCTGCGTCCTCTACAGTTCAGTCAATGTCAGCAGCTCATCGAATTTCAGATCAGACGGTCAGAAACCGGCTGCACGACTCTGGTCTTTGGGCTAGAAGACCCTACAGAGGTCCTGTTCTTACGGACCGGCATCGCCAGAATTGACTGCAGTGGGCAAACCAGCATCATCAATGGACCATTGAGAATGACTGGAGACGGGTTTGGTTTAGTGATGAATCATTTTTTGTGCTCCAGCGACACGATAGACAGAGAAGAGTTTACCGCAGAGTCCATGAGTGCTACGCCCAGAACAGCGTTGATGAGGCTCCTCCACATGGTGGTGGAGGTGTACTGATGTGGGGGGGCGATCAACTTCATGGGAAGAAGTGGCCTGGTGCAAATTGAAGGACTCCTGAATGCCCATTGATACGTTGCTGAAATTCTTCGTCCTCACGTCCTTCCACTTCTGGCTGCACGAGGGTTGATTTTTCAGCAGGATAACGCTCGACCTCATGTGGCACAACTCACCACCCAGTTCCTCGCAGACAACAACGTCCAGACCATTTCCGTGGCCAGCCATGTTATCAGACATAAACCCCATTGAACACTTATGGGATGAACTCGACAGACAACTCCGCCACCGAGATGTGGCTCCAGCCAATCTCCGACAGTTGTCTCTTGCACTGCGGGAAGAGTGGGCAGCCATCCCACAACAACAGATCCAACGGCTAATCGGATCCATGTCAAGGAGATGTCGTTCTCTGATAGAGGCCAGAGGAGGCCATACACCTTACTGAAACAGAGGCCTCAGTCGCAAAGAATAAAAGTCCAAACCAAATTTAATGAACATCATTTCATTGTTAAAGTCTGAAAGTTTCTTCATGCCAAGATTGAAACATTAATTCCGTAAAATAAAATTTTGGTACAAGTTTGAAATTTGGTGTCCATTACCACTGCAATAATGTTGCATTTCTTTTTTTTGAACAGTAAATATGATTCTACATCTTGTTAGGATGTTTTTTTCAAGTGCAGTATTATTATTGTTACTTGTATTTATTCTCATTATATTTGTCTTCTCCCTGTGGATTTTCAGACCTCTCATCAAGTATTTTCATTTTGTCTAGCTTTTGGTTACAGTTTCATAACTGCTGGGCCAGTTTGTCTGCAAAATTTAGATCGTCAAACTTTTTAGTCAGAGTCTATTGAGTCATTTCTGTTGGCTGATGTCAGTATTATTATAAACCTGTTTATAGCCTGTAGTAAGAGAAATGGTGACAAGATATATGTCTAAATATATATATATATATGTCTGTGCATATACAACAATTGTGCATATATGCATTGTTCCATATATATATGTAGGTACCTTGAAAGTAATGTGTATGTGTGCACTTTTAAGTGAGTGAATGTGTATGTAATAATATTAATCTAATATCTCCTTCAGTCACATAACTGACTGTGGGAATGCGCCCCTGAGGTGCTTATTTTCTTGGTGTTCCTTTTGATGACTTCTCCTCTCTTCTTCTTGCTGTGAGAGCTGCTTTTTGCCAAATCTTAAGTGGCAGCGTAGAGAGCATCGCCACATGGTGCGGTTGGCAGCTTCATCCTCCCAGCAGGTTGCTGGATTTATGTCCAGTGCCTTCATGTCTCTCTTGCACACATCTTTGAACCTCAACTGCGGTCGACCAACTGTTCTTTTGCCATCTGCCAGTTGTCCGTAGAAGATATCTTTCAGGATGTGACCATCTTCCATGTAGCGGATTTGCCAAGGCCAAGCCAGCGTAGTCTGCGCTAAGTAGCATATGCATGCTTTGAAGGCCAGCACATGACATCACCTCGACATTGTAAGATATGTAAAAAGTGTGTATATATGTGTATGTTTATGGATATATTTCTGTGTGTATGAATATATAGCTGTGTGAGTGGGGGTATGTGTCTTTTTGTGTGCATGTATGTATGTTTATTTAGCATGCAGTATAAGAGAGCACATACAAGTATCCCACATGAGTTAAGTTTCTACCTCTTTCATACAGGACTTGAGGGAAACAGTTGACAAGCACACTAATGAGATCCACAGATTCAAGAAATTGTTCAAAGTCTATGCCAGAAAACTTAAAGATGGAGAAGGTGAGGTTAACTGAGAGTGAATAATAGGATGAGGGAAATATGAGGATAGCATAGAGTGAATGAAAGGATAAAGGGAAATATGAGGATAGCTGAGAGTGAATGAAAGGATAAAGGGAAATATGAGAATAGCTGAGAGTGAATGAAAGGATAAAGGGAAATATGAGGATAGCTGAGGGAATGAAAGGATAAAGGGAAATATGAGGATAGCTGAGAGGGAATGAAAGGATAAAGGGAAATATGAGGATAGCTGAGAGTGAATGAGATGATAAAACGGAAGGTGAGGATAACAGAGTGAATGAGAGGATAAGGAAAAGATGAGAATAACTGAGAGTGAATGAGAGGATAAGGGGAAGAATGAGGACAACCGAGAGTGAATGAGAGGTATAAGTAAAAAATGATAACTGAGAGTAAATGAGAGAGTTTAGCTGTGTGTCACAGGGGTCCAAAAAGGGAACAAAGAACAGTAACTCTGTAATCTACCATGCATGTCGTAAAAAATGACTAAGGAAGGTTGGGACCAGTTACCTCATTATGTAGAAATGTCAAAAAAACTTAAACAAACAACAAAACAACATGGACATATCAACTTAAGAAATTAAAAACTCAGCCATCCAAGACAGAAGAAGATCTCTGGTAAGGAGGTCAATGACACAACACAGAAACAGCCAAAAGAAGTCTGGATTGCTGACTTGTTTTCTTCTGGGAAGATCTCAAGATTAGGAACCTGGAATGTTCGTACATTGAACAAACTGGGAAAAACTGCACATGCTGCAGCAGAAATGTGGGACTTTATAGGATTGACGTCCTGGGACTTTGCAAGACAAGGATGAACAGAGTGGAAAGGAGGAAACTGATCACAGGAGAAAAAGTACTGTCCTCAGCTCATGAAAAAGATAACTGATACCAAAGGAAGTTGATGGCTCTAATGCTATCAAAGGAAGTTGATGGCTCTAATGCTATCAAAGGAAGTTGATGGCTCTAATGCTATTAAAGGAAGTTGATGGCTCTAATGCTATCAAAGGAAGTTGATGGCTCTAATGCTATCTAAGGAAGTTGATGGCTCTAATGCTATCAAAGGAAGTTGATGGCTCTAATGCTATCACAGGAAGTTGGTGGCTCTGATGCTGTCAAAGGAAGTGGGTTGCTCTAATGCTGTCAGAGGAAGTTGATGGCTCTAATGCTATCAAAGGAAGTTGGTGGCTCTAATGGTGTCAAGAAAAGTGGGTGGCTCTAATGCTGTCAGAGGAAGTGGGTGGCCCTAATGGTATCAGAGGAAATTGGTGGCTCTAATGCTATCACAGGAAGTTGGTGGCTCTAATGCTATCAGAGGAAGCATGCAAAGCACTTTCAGAATGGGAAGCAGTGGGACCCTGAATAATAATGGCAACATTCAAAACAGCAAAAAAGAAAATAAAGACAAACATTATCGAAGGTCGTGCACCAGCCAATGACAAAGAAAAAACCTGTGAAAGAAAAATTTAACACTAGACGACCAGATATCGAGGACAGAAAGAAAAGAAAAGACATCACAGTTTTGAGGGGTAACCTAATTAGTATTTAGACAAACAAGCAGGTTTTCAACAAAATGGATCTCTTTATATTGGATTTGTGGACTAGAAAAAGGCATCTGACAGTCTGGACATAGAATCACTTTGGAGACTGACCAGGCATTATAGTTCTCTCAAAGATCGGTAACTTAATAAAGAAAACTTATGAAGACATGGCATACAGAGCTCTTCATGAAGAACAGCTTACAGAACTGTTTGGGTTAAGGACTAGAGTCTGATGGGGATGCCTTTTTTCCCTATTTCTCTTATTACTTGCTGTAGAATGGGTTATGAAAACATAGACTTTAGCCATCAGAAATTGAATTCAGTGGACTTGGATTAAAAGCTTGATGATCAAGATTTTGCTCGATGACCTTGCTCTTCTGTCCCATAACTGTAATGAGATGCATGACAAAATAAAAATACTTGATGAAAGGTCACAACAATTGGGTGGGAAAAGACAAAGATAATGAGAATAAATGCAAGAATAAATGACAAGATAGCACTTGAATTAACATCCTTTCAAGATGTAGACATATACATATATCTTGGCAGCAATATAGCCAGAATTGGAGGGACAGACAATGATGCCAAAATAAGAATACAAAGGGACAGAAGAGCTTTCAATGTATTCAGAAATGTATAGAAATCAAAATAAATCAAGTCCAACCAAACAAAATAATATTAAAAAATAAAGGCAGAATCTTCAAGTCAAATGTCAAGTCAGTCCAAGTGTATGGCTGTGATGCATGGACAAAAAAAAAAAAAAAAAAAAAAAGCCAAGAAGTTACAGACTTTCATAAATGAACGTCTTTTATGGCATGACAAGATGACTGTTGTGTAATGGCTATCAAGGAATGTTATATGCGGGGGGGGGGCAGTCAGGTTCTGGCTTGGTGAGTATGTCTTCAATCGTTGCTGATGCTTACGCGAATGCTAGGTTGAGTAGACGAAGGGTTAGCATCATACTTTTCACCTGAACACAGCCACACAGTATCGTTCTTAGCTCGTACAACAGTGTTAATGATTAATCAATGAGTTGGTGAAGACTGGTCCACATCCAAATTTATTCACAGTAGCTCCAACAATAATTCAGCATAAATAACATTAAGTAGATTGCATTCATTAAGGTCCAATGTCAGTCCATCGGAGTAAACAATGTAAGAGGCATACAATTCATAAATCTCAATTCTGGCCGTAAGAGACTAGCGTTCAGGTTCGAGCAGGACGTGAACGAAGTATGGCGGCAAATGTAAATATATGCTGACGATCGAAAATGTTTACCTCAAAATACAGTCACAATGCTTCCCATGGAAGCTGTAACCATTGACGGCCCATAAACACATCTTATACAATCGTGGCGACCAAATCTCATTACAAGCCACTGAGAAAATATATCGAATAACACATTCACCACGGGAACACAACCATGGCACGTCTCGTCAGGGCTGTTTACATTTTATCAATAGCACGGGAAACTGACCGCTCGGATGCGCATGGGCAGACGATACATACGTCACGTTATATATTTATAGCTAATGCAGACAGCTGTATTTCAGCAAAGGATTGACATACACCTGTGCGCAAAATTCTTACACAACAACCACCCCATCCTCTCGGGGAAAAAAAACAAATGTTTTTTTTTTCAAACATTCCCTGAATGAAAGAACGGCCAAAATTAAGTACGTCATAATAAAAAAATCGTCAACAGTAGAACAATAAATTCTCAAAGTCCAGTCGAAGTCAAATCTACTGGAAATATTAATGAAAGTGCATGAAAAAGACTGTCATCAGTCAATACATTATCATAAGAATATGAGAGGTAGAAACAAATAAATGTAAACTAATAATGCAATAAAGAAAAGATCATCTTGTAATGTATATGTTAAAGTAATGATATCACTATAGCATAAGAGAATTGTTACATAAAGAGAATCAAACTAATAAACATGCGAAATATAAGTAGGGTTATGTCTTTTAGGGAACATTAAAAAGGGAAAAAAAGAAAAAGTTACAAGAATTTATACATCATGTAGTTTTCATACTGATCTATTAGTAAATATGGTACTGCATTGTTTCCAATTGGCAACAATATGTCTTTCACATGTGCTTATAGCACTAAAGTAGAGTTATCCATTTGACACGAAAGTAGATTGTTACTAAGCAACAAAATGTTCAGGTCCTCATAATATGAAGGTATCGAAAGTCAATCATCCAATGTAAATGAGTGGATCACGTAAATACATTTGAAAGTCACGCAGCAGTACTGAATGTCAACCATGCGCTTATATTTGGATCACATAATAATGTTAATTAGTATCGTTAAAGTCTTGTTGAGGGCAGCGGGAGAGTAAATCAGCTAACACATTTTCAGTGCCCGGAATAGCTTGGACATCAAATGTGAATGATTGCATCAAAATAGAATAGCGCGCAACTCTAGGATTCTTGTGGTTCGATTTCATGAGGAATGACAGAGAGCGCTGGTCTGATTGTATAATAAATCTTGATCCAAGAAGGTACCTCTCCAGTTTCAAAACAGCCCAGACGATGGCGAGCAATTCGCGCTCGATTGCTGGATATTTTCTTTCTGCGTCCGTCAGCTTCCGTGATATGTACAAGTTAGGATGAAGTGTACCGTCAAAATTCTGCATCAATACAGCACCAACACCTTTGGAAGATGCATCTGTGCGAAGATAGAATGTCAAATTTTTATTTGGTAACCTCAATATTGGAGGGGTTGAAAATAAACTTTTAATATGAGCTAAGGCTGCTTGGCACTCTTGAGACCAGTGCACATGATTGGGAGAGCCCTTTCTTAATAAAGCAGACAGATCAGCAGTGAGATTGGGTAGATTCGAAATGAATCGACTGTAAAATTGAATAAGGCCGAGAACACTGCGCACTTGTTTCTTAGTTGTGGGCACAGATATGTTCAAAATCTTGGACACATTAGATAGTTCAGTTTTAAGCAAACCATGACCAACTCTATGACCAAGGAATGATATTTCTCCAAAACCGACAAAAATTTTAGAAGGTTTGGCAGTTAGATGGTGTGAACGTAAAGTGTCCAGCAATGAAGTGAGACCTAAGAAATGATTTCCCCAAGAAGTACTAAAGAGACATATGTCATCTATATATGTAATAATATCAGATCTGTTGGAAAAAAATCTTACGCATCATCCTGACAAATGTGGCAGGAGCATTCATCAGTCCAAAGGACATAAAATTCCATTGAAATAACCCCTTAGGTGTTGTAAAAGCAGTAAGGGGTTTAGCAGTTTCCGATAAAGGAACCTGCCAGTATCCTTTTGTGAGATCAAACTTAGTGGAAAAAAAACAGCTGTAGCAAGTCTAGGCAAAAGGTCTTTTAATAACGGTAAAGGCTCAGCATCAAAGACAGTAATATTATTAAGTTTGCGATAGTCAATACATAGTCTTATATTGTCATCTTTCTTTCTAACAATGACCATCGGGAAAGCAAATGCAGAATTTGATGGTTTGATAATACCCAAACGAAGCATGTCGTCAAGTTCTTTATTAACCTTATCCTGAAAATGGATAGGAATGGGGTATGGTCAAACTCGAATAGGTCGATCATCCGTGAGAAAGATATCATGAGTGATAACTGATGTATGACCAGGGATGTCTGTCAGAACATCTGGGAAAGATTGAAGAAGATCAGACACCTGCTGACATTGGTCAGATGATAAATCCGTACAGATAGAAACATCCTTCCACGTCTCAGTAGCAGTTAAAGGCATGACAGGAAGATCCATAGGTAAGTCAGGAAACGCAGATTCTTCCTCCTGAATCACAGACAGGGAAGAAAAATGAGTAGTATGCCTTGTGGGCTCATTTACTGCATGAAAGACAGCCTGAAGATATTCAGGTCGAGTATGGAATTCTTTGAGCATGTTTATATGGAAAGTTTTGTTTTTTCCCTTAACGTCAAATACATAGTCAACATCAGAAATGCATGAAATAACTCTGTAAGGACCATTCCAGGCAATGAGTAGTCTGTTGTCCTTTCTAGGAAGAAGCACAAAGGCTTCATCCCCAGGCACCAGGTGTCTTAGTCGTCTGTTACGATTCTGAAACTGACGAGCTTTTTCTTTAGCAGTTTCAGAAGATGCTGTCGCCAACTGACAAGCATCAATTATCTTACGTCGGAGGTTTACGACATACTCGTAAGATGACTTGGTGTCTTGAGTCATTTCTGAGTCAGTGAGCAAATCTTTAATAAGAGACATAGGACCTCTAGGTTGAGCTCCGAAGACAAGCTCGAATGGCGAGAAACCAGTCTGTTCATTTGGTACCTCACGGTACGCAAACAGCACGGCGGGTAAAACCCTGTCCCAGTCTTGTGGATAGCTGACTGTAACTTTGCCTAATAATTGTTTTAAGCGTCCTATTTAGCCGTTCTACCATACCATTGCTCATTGGATGGTACACGGAGCTAAGCAATCTGTCAATGTTTAGTTGTTGCATAACACCAGTCATGGCCTCGAAGACAAACTGAGTACCTCTGTCTGATAGAAGTTTTCTAGGGAAACCTAGCCTGGAAAAGAGTAAGAAAAGAGCATCAGCCATGTCTGAGGTGGTGATATTCTTCAGAGGTATAGCCTCTGGCCAGCGCGTGCACATGTCAATACATGTGAGGACATACCTGTGTCCTCTAGCTGACATAACAGGAAGTGGGCCAATAATGTCTATGGCCATCTTCTCAAAGGGACGTACAGGTATATCTGAAGCCTGTATCGGTGCCATGTGATAGGCTCCCTTTGCTTTGACCTTCTGGCAAGTAACACAGGAGCGACAATACATAGCAACATCCCTAGATACACCAGGCCAAAAGAAGGAAGAGAGCACTCTGGACCTTGTCCTAGAGTAGCCCATGTGTCCAGCACAATGAGAATCATGGGCGTGTTGAAGGATATAAGTTCTAAGCTGTTTAGGAACCATGACCTGTTGTTTAAGAGCAGAAGAATCTTTAAACATTCTGATCAGGATACCATTCTTAAGGATGTACCATTGACGAGGGGCATTATTTACAAGCATCTCCTCACCACTTACCAAACGAAAAAATTTCTGCAAAGAATCATCATCTCTTTGCAGCGTTGCAAAAGATTCTTTGTTAATAGTAGCATGAAAATCATAATCCTGATTTTCAGGCACAATGTTATCAATCGTTTGGGCTTGTGTTTGAGCCCTTGTTGTTACTGCATTCGCAGTTAAGATGTTTTGCCGTTCCCACTCAATAATTTCAGCAGGTGTGCAGTCTTTGCCACCGTGGATATGGCCAACAATAAGGTCAGTGATTGGGTTTTTTAAAAGATACTTTAATTCTCCCTGTGAAAAATGGAGTCGCTATGTGAACAATAGCTGTGGGATAGAACTCTACTGTTCCCCCAAATGTGACACATTTAACAAAATCTCCAGTGGAGCATGATGGGTGCACTAGAGATTGGCGAACTCCCACAATTGTGCAGCCAGTATCTCTAAGCACAGATACCTGCGTATCGTTTAGTAGGCCTTTATGAAAATTTAAGGTGCCTGTGCCATCATGAGCAGCAAGTGCTGTCATTGTAGGAAGTGGATGACCGCATCTTAATGTAGATACCACATTAGGCTGAAATAAAGTTTGGCAATCAGGACACTGCAAAGCAGCATCAAAGTCAAAAAAAGAACAAGCAGCAGCCTGATTTACCGAAGGATTACTTTGAGTAGCACTAGATGTATCAGCAGATTGTGCTGAGTTAGCATGATAGTTTGTACGTTCAACGCTCCGAGAGCGGAAGGGATGGTTATCATTCTGATTATTATAAGAATAATTCCGGTTTCTATTGTCCTGTGAATAATTAGACCTTCTAGGAGTTGCATATTGGTTACTGTATCTATTACCATTCCAATTTCCTCTACTCCTGAAAAAATTATCATTTCATTTCCATCCTCTTTGTGGTTGGAATTGGTTCTGTTCTGGTCCCCGAAATTGTCTAAAATTTCCTCTAGACGGGGGAGATTGATTATCGTAAGAGTTACCACCTTGAAAGTACCCATAGTTATTACCTCTACCACGACCAAAATTCCTGTCAAGACTCTGAGACCTTGGTCTTATGTTTTTGTTGTTCCAAGATGACGCTAATGCCACAGGTAGAGCCTCTTTGATATGAGAGTTACTCACACATGTGCCTGGGTGAGCGGTAATAAACTGTCTTCCCAATTCTTCCACCAATGTCAAATCCGTAGGTTTCTGTTCATGAAGGTATGATAGGAACTGCTGGTTAACAGAAGACAACACTTTTTGGATCACATAATAATGTTAATTAGTATCGTTAAAGTCTTGTTGAGGGCAGCGGGAGAGTAAATCAGCTAACACATTTTCAGTGCCCGGAATAGCTTGGACATCAAATGTGAATGATTGCATCAAAATAGAATAGCGCGCAACTCTAGGATTCTTGTGGTTCGATTTCATGAGGAATGACAGAGAGCGCTGGTCTGATTGTATAATAAATCTTGATCCAAGAAGGTACCTCTCCAGTTTCAAAACAGCCCAGACGATGGCGAGCAATTCGCGCTCGATTGCTGGATATTTTCTTTCTGCGTCCGTCAGCTTCCGTGATATGTACAAGTTAGGATGAAGTGTACCGTCAAAATTCTGCATCAATACAGCACCAACACCTTTGGAAGATGCATCTGTGCGAAGATAGAATGTCAAATTTTTATTTGGTAACCTCAATATTGGAGGGGTTGAAAATAAACTTTTAATATGAGCTAAGGCTGCTTGGCACTCTTGAGACCAGTGCACATGATTGGGGAGAGCCCTTTCTTAATAAAGCAGACAGATCAGCAGTGAGATTGGGTAGATTCGAAATGAATCGACTGTAAAATTGAATAAGGCCGAGAACACTGCGCACTTGTTTCTTAGTTGTGGGCACAGATATGTTCAAAATCTTGGACACATTAGATAGTTCAGTTTTAAGCAAACCATGACCAACTCTATGACCAAGGAATGATATTTCTCCAAAACCGACAAAAATTTTAGAAGGTTTGGCAGTTAGATGGTGTGAACGTAAAGTGTCCAGCAATGAAGTGAGACCTAAGAAATGATTTCCCCAAGAAGTACTAAAGAGACATATGTCATCTATATATGTAATAATATCAGATCTGTTGGAAAAAAATCTTACGCATCATCCTGACAAATGTGGCAGGAGCATTCATCAGTCCAAAGGACATAAAATTCCATTGAAATAACCCCTTAGGTGTTGTAAAAGCAGTAAGGGGTTTAGCAGTTTCCGATAAATGAACCTGCCAGTATCCTTTTGTGAGATCAAACTTAGTGGAAAAAAAAACAGCTGTAGCAAGTCTAGGCAAAAGGTCTTTTAATAACGGTAAAGGCTCAGCATCAAAGACAGTAATATTATTAAGTTTGCGATAGTCAATACATAGTCTTATATTGTCATCTTTCTTTCTAACAATGACCATCGGGAAAGCAAATGCAGAATTTGATGGTTTGATAATACCCAAACGAAGCATGTCGTCAAGTTCTTTATTAACCTTATCCTGAAAATGGATAGGAATGGGGTATGGTCAAACTCGAATAGGTCGATCATCCGTGAGAAGGATATCATGAGTGATAACTGATGTATGACCAGGGATGTCTGTCAGAACATCTGGGAAAGATTGAAGAAGATCAGACACCTGCTGACATTGGTCAGATGATAAATCCGTACAGATAGAAACATCCTTCCACGTCTCAGTAGCAGTTAAAGGCATGACAGGAAGATCCATAGGTAAGTCAGGAAACGCAGATTCTTCCTCCTGAATCACAGACAGGGAAGAAAAATGAGTAGTATGCCTTGTGGGCTCATTTACTGCATGAAAGACAGCCTGAAGATATTCAGGTCGAGTATGGAATTCTTTGAGCATGTTTATATGGAAAGTTTTGTTTTTTCCCTTAACGTCAAATACATAGTCAACATCAGAAATGCATGAAATAACTCTGTAAGGACCATTCCAGGCAATGAGTAGTCTGTTGTCCTTTCTAGGAAGAAGCACAAAGGCTTCATCCCCAGGCACCAGGTGTCTTAGTCGTCTGTTACGATTCTGAAACTGACGAGCTTTTTCTTTAGCAGTTTCAGAAGATGCTGTCGCCAACTGACAAGCATCAATTATCTTACGTCGGAGGTTTACGACATACTCGTAAGATGACTTGGTGTCTTGAGTCATTTCTGAGTCAGTGAGCAAATCTTTAATAAGAGACATAGGACCTCTAGGTTGAGCTCCGAAGACAAGCTCGAATGGCGAGAAACCAGTCTGTTCATTTGGTACCTCACGGTACGCAAACAGCACGGCGGGTAAAACCCTGTCCCAGTCTTGTGGATAGCTGACTGTAACTTTGCCTAATAATTGTTTAAGCGTCCTATTTAGCCGTTCTACCATACCATTGCTCATTGGATGGTACACGGAGCTAAGCAATCTGTCAATGTTTAGTTGTTGCATAACACCAGTCATGGCCTCGAAGACAAACTGAGTACCTCTGTCTGATAGAAGTTTTCTAGGGAAACCTAGCCTGGAAAAGAGTAAGAAAAGAGCATCAGCCATGTCTGAGGTGGTGATATTCTTCAGAGGTATAGCCTCTGGCCAGCGCGTGCACATGTCAATACATGTGAGGACATACCTGTGTCCTCTAGCTGACATAACAGGAAGTGGGCCAATAATGTCTATGGCCATCTTCTCAAAGGGACGTACAGGTATATCTGAAGCCTGTATCGGTGCCATGTGATAGGCTCCCTTTGCTTTGACCTTCTGGCAAGTAACACAGGAGCGACAATACATAGCAACATCCCTAGATACACCAGGCCAAAAGAAGGAAGAGAGCACTCTGGACCTTGTCCTAGAGTAGCCCATGTGTCCAGCACAATGAGAATCATGGGCGTGTTGAAGGATATAAGTTCTAAGCTGTTTAGGAACCATGACCTGTTGTTTAAGAGCAGAAGAATCTTTAAACATTCTGATCAGGATACCATTCTTAAGGATGTACCATTGACGAGGGGCATTATTTACAAGCATCTCCTCACCACTTACCAAACGAAAAAATTTCTGCAAAGAATCATCATCTCTTTGCAGCGTTGCAAAAGATTCTTTGTTAATAGTAGCATGAAAATCATAATCCTGATTTTCAGGCACAATGTTATCAATCGTTTGGGCTTGTGTTTGAGCCCTTGTTGTTACTGCATTCGCAGTTAAGATGTTTTGCCGTTCCCACTCAATAATTTCAGCAGGTGTGCAGTCTTTGCCACCGTGGATATGGCCAACAATAAGGTCAGTGATTGGGTTTTTTAAAAGATACTTTAATTCTCCCTGTGAAAAATGGAGTCGCTATGTGAACAATAGCTGTGGGATAGAACTCTACTGTTCCCCCAAATGTGACACATTTAACAAAATCTCCAGTGGAGCATGATGGGTGCACTAGAGATTGGCGAACTCCCACAATTGTGCAGCCAATATCTCTAAGCACAGATACCTGCGTATCGTTTAGTAGGCCTTTATGAAAATTTAAGGTGCCTGTGCCATCATGAGCAGCAAGTGCTGTCATTGTAGGAAGTGGATGACCGCATCTTAATGTAGATACCACATTAGGCTGAAATAAAGTTTGGCAATCAGGACACTACTGCAAAGCAGCATCAAAGTCAAAAAAAAGAACAAGCAGCAGCCTGATTTACCGAAGGATTACTTTGAGTAGCACTAGATGTATCAGCAGATTGTGCTGAGTTAGCATGATAGTTTGTACGTTCAACGCTCCGAGAGCGGAAGGGATGGTTATCATTCTGATTATTATAAGAATAATTCCGGTTTCTATTGTCCTGTGAATAATTAGACCTTCTAGGAGTTGCATATTGGTTACTGTATCTATTACCATTCCAATTTCCTCTACTCCTGAAAAAATTATCATTTCATTTCCATCCTCTTTGTGGTTGGAATTGGTTCTGTTCTGGTCCCCGAAATTGTCTAAAATTTCCTCTAGACGGGGGAGATTGATTATCGTAAGAGTTACCACCTTGAAAGTACCCATAGTTATTACCTCTACCACGACCAAAATTCCTGTCAAGACTCTGAGACCTTGGTCTTATGTTTTTGTTGTTCCAAGATGACGCTAATGCCACAGGTAGAGCCTCTTTGATATGAGAGTTACTCACACATGTGCCTGGGTGAGCGGTAATAAACTGTCTTCCCAATTCTTCCACCAATGTCAAATCCGTAGGTTTCTGTTCATGAAGGTATGATAGGAACTGCTGGTTAACAGAAGACAACACTTTGTCTCTGAGCATTAAGTCCATTAGTGCCTCATATGTTTGTGGAATTTTCGCTAATTCAACCCATCTGTTGAATGTTAATTTAATGGCAGCAATAAATTCCGAGAAGTCCTTCCCTGTTTCTGGCAACATGGTCTTAAAACGCATGCGATAGCCATTTTCATCCAATTGGTAAAGTTTAAGCAATAAAGCTCTGGCAGCTTCATAGTTATTTCTACTGGGACCGTCCATGGTACAAACCAAAGTTAGTGCATCACCTGTGAGGAATTCCATCAATCTACTACACCATTCAGATTTATCAATTTCATGTGCCTCACACACAGTCTGAAAGCGATTAAGGAAGCAAGAAATATCGTCTACGTTGGGTTTGAAAGTAGGCAAACGAAATCTACCAGATCCTGAAACATGTTTGTTTGAGGAACTTTGACTCTCAGAATTGTTTTGTTTTATATTTAGCAACTTGAGTTTTTCAAGTTCTAAGGATAACATCTTTTCATCATGTAATCTTTTTTTATCTTCTGCTTCCATCGCAAGTATTTTAAGTTTCTCTTGGCTGGCTAAATCTTCAGCTCTTCTCTTCTCAGCTAATTCTTCATTTCTTTTTTTCTCTGGCCAATTCTTCATTTCTATTTTCTCTGGCCAATTCTTCATTTCTATTTTCTCTGGCCAATTCTTCAGCCCTATGTTTCTGATATTCAGTCATAGCAAATTCTTTTAGAGCTTCTCCTTCCATGGCAAAGGCTTTACCTTGTTTCACAAAATAGTCCAAGGTAGCCATTTTGTATCAATGTTCATCAAGTATTAAGTAATTGCCAGATTTGTATAATCAATAATACTAATGGCAATTAACAATGCAATCAATGAATGGTAAGAAGAAAAAAAAATAATGAAAAAGACAACAAATATAAATATAGATAAGAGAAAAAAAAAATATTTTGGAGCAGGATAAAGCACTAAGCGACAAAAGACATTACCAGTAAGCAACAAAAGAGAATATAAATGTCAAACTAAAGAGGAAAAAATACAGCAAATTGAAACACGCTTACTGCTACGTCAGAACAACACAGGACCAGAGACACGGTGTATAAACATAAAATTTGTATATAACTGAGAGACAGCAAGGAGAGACCAACAGATACGAACAAAATTAGTGCAACTAAAGCAGAAATACTATACAATGACAACGCACAGAACACAAGACGGCACACCTATACAGACAGTGGTCGAAGAAAACCAGACAGAGGACCTAAGTCGCACGGCGAATATCAGCCGGATATTCCACTGTTCGAAATCTACAAGCAAACCTAACGAAACATCCGGTGTGAGCCCATTGAATCAATGAGATGAACCTCTTGCACCGAATCACCTCCCAACCAAACCCACAGGGACAAACAAGCTAACAGAAAGGTACAGATATAACATGCAAGAAATAAGAACGAGCTCAGACCAATTTAGCACAGTTCACAAAAAGTGCACATAAAGCCACTTAGCTTGGGGCCAAGGATGGTGAATCTGTCGCACAGCATCTCCTGGACAGGTTGTCAACGTAGCAAGGGCACATCACAGGTCGAGCAGCAATAATGTAGTTATTAGATATCCAAATAGAGCAGGAAGCACGACATCATTGCAGTTTTTCTTACAGAAAGTTCAACTTGATAATGTTGGGCCTTGAAAACTTGACAAAACAGGCATGTAGCAGCAGCCTGATTAATAACATGTACATCAGAACTTGATTTGAACTAGGAGTATTCACTGGGACTCTGCTGTAACGTCTTTCTTCAAAAACACAATAATTTGACCAGTTGTAAAATGAGCAGAAAAATTTCGTCACAGTCATGTATTTCCACCCGCATCAATTTCATGCCATGCGCAGAGGAAAGTATGCAAAACAGTTTCAGAAATAGTTCATAATGCATAAACAATAGACAACATGGTGTGGTTTCACTTTGTCCGATGTTGTTGAACAGTCCAAAAAAAAAATCGTTCCCATACTGGCCACCAGAAATCTGTTGTGTAATGGCTATCAAGGAATGTTATATGCGGGGGGGGGGGGGGGGGGGGGGGGGGGGGGTGGGGGGGTGGGGGGGGGGGGGGGGGGGGGGGGGGGGGGGGGGGGGGGGGTCCCCGGGGGCCCCCCCCCCCCCCATCCATCCCCCCCCCCAATCCCCCCACCCCCCCCCCCCCCCCCCAGGGGGGGGGGGGGGGCAGTCAGGTTCTGGCTTGGTGAGTATGTCTTCAATCGTTGCTGATACTTACGCGAATGCTAGGTTGAGTAGACGAAGGGTTAGCATCATACTTTTCACCTGAACACAGCCACACAGTATCGTTCTTAGCTCGTACAACAGTGTTAATGATTAATCAATGAGTTGGTGAAGACTGGTCCACGTCCAAATTTATTCACAGTAGCTCCAACAATAATTCAGCATAAATAACATTAAGTAGATTGCATTCATTAAGGTCCAATGTCAGTCCATCGGGGTAAACAATGTAAGAGGCATACAATTCATAAATCTCAATTCTGGCCGTAAGAGACTAGTGTTCAGGTTCGAGCAGGACGTGAACGAAGTATGGCGGCAAATGTAAATATATGCTGACGATCGAAAATGTTTACCTCAAAATACAGTCACAATGCTTCCCATGGAAGCTGTAACCCTTGATGGCCCATAAACACATCTTATACAATCGTGGCGACCAAATCTCATTACAAGCCACTGAGAAAATATATCGAATAACACATTCACCACGGGAACACAACCATGGCACGTCTCGTCAGGGCTGTTTACATTTTATCAATAGCACGGGAAACTGACCGCTCGGCTGTGCATGGGCAGACGATACATACGTCACGTTATATATTTATAGCTAATGCAGACAGGTGTATTTCAGCAAAGGATTGACATACGCCTGTGCGCAAAATTCTTACACAACAATGACCAATGCGGAACTGATGACAAGAACCAGACAAGTGCCAGTAGAACAAGAGATGAGAAGAAGACATTGGTGATGGAAAGGACATACATTGAGAAAACTTGTTGATAGCATTACAAGGCAGTCCTTGTTCAGGAATCCACAGGGTAAGAGAGGTAAAGGGAGACTAAATGTACATGGAAAACTAGAGACACAAAATAAAGTTGACGTGGAAAGGTTGTGAGCAGAGCACACAGGACAGGAGGACTTGAGTTGTGAGCAGAGGACAGGAGGACTTGAGTTGTGAGCAGAGGGTACAGGACAGGAGGACTTGAGTTGTGAGCAGAGGACAGGTGGACTTGAGTTGTGAGCAGAGGACAGGAGGACTTGAGTTGTGAGCAGAGGACAGGTGGACTTGAGTTGTGAGCAGAGGACAAGAGGACTTGAGTTGTGAGCAGAGGACAAGAGGACTTGAGTTGTGAGCAGAGGACAGGAGGACTTGAGTTGTGAGCAGAGGACAAGAGGACTTGAGTTGTTAGCAGAGGACAGGAGGACTTGAGTTGTTAGCAGAGGACAGGAGAACTTGAGTTGTTAGCAGAGGACAGGAGGACTTGAGTTGTGAGCAGAGGACAAGAGGACTTGAGTTGTTAGCTGAGGACAGGAGGACTTGAGTTGTTAGCAGAGGACAGGAGGACTTGAGTTGTTAGCAGAGGACAGGAGGACTTGAGTTGTGAGCAGAGGACAAGAGGACTTGAGTTGTTAGCAGAGAACAGGAGGACTTGAGTTGTTAGCAGAGGACAAGAGGACTTGAGTTGTTAGCAGAGAACAGGAGGACTTGAGTTGTTAGCAGAGGACAGGAGGACTTGAGTTGTTAGCAGAGGACAGGTGGACTTGAGTTGTTAGCAGAGGACAGGAGGACTTGAATTGTGAGCAGAGGGCACAGGACAGGAGGACTTGACACAAATTTGTTGAAGGCCGGTACTGCTTGGGGGCAGCAAGACAATGCTGATGATGATGATGGTGAAGATGGTGGAGATGATGATCATCATGATGATGGTGATGATGATGATGGTGATGGTGATGATGGTGGAGATGATGGTGATGTTGATGAATGTGATGATGGTGGAGATGATGATGATGGTGATGAATGTGATGATGGTGGTGGAGATAATGATGATGATGGTGGAGATGATGATCATGATGGTGATGAATGTGATGATGGTGGTGGTGATGATGGTGGAGATGATGATGGTAATGGTGGTGATGATGATGTTGATGATTGTGGTGATGATGATGGGGATGATGATGATAGTGATGGTGATGATGGTGGAGATGATGATCATGATAGTGATGGTGATGAATGTGATGGTGATGAAATGACACATTGAATGAGGAAAAGAAAGTATGTCAATATGTGTCATCCTCTTTTCCTCTCTCATATCTTCTTTCTCTCAGCATTGCTAACACATTTCCTTCATCCTCCTCACAGCAGCTGAAGTAGCAGCAGAATTGGAGAAAGGAAAAATTGATGGCACCCCAGATTCCATAGCAACCATCTTCCACAGAGAGAGAACTTATATGGGAATGTTGGAATGCAAGAAAGAGGATATGTCCACCCTCATTAAATATCTGATCAGTGGTAGGCTTGTCTGTTTCTCTTCCTCTCTCCATCTCTCTCTCCCCCTCTCTCTCTCTCTCTCTCTCTCTCTCTCTCTCTCTCTCTCTCTCTCTCTCTCTCTCTCTCTCTCTCTCTCTCTCTCTCTCTCCCTCTCTCTCTCTCTCTCTCTCTCTCTCTCTCTCTCTCTCTCTCTCTCTCTCTCTCTCTCTCTCTCTCTCTCTCTCTCTCTCTCTCTCTCTCTCTCTCTCTCTCTCTCTCTCTCTCTCTCTCTCTCTCTCTCTCTCACTTTCTCTCTATTATTGAGCATGTATTTCACCAGGGATGTTTGTAAAATTGCTATAGCAGATACTTTTGTCACATCATTTGGTCATTGTCAGTCCTGTATCCACATACATATTGTGAGTCCTATATCCACATATGTATTGTGAATCCTGTATCCACATACATATTGTGAGTCCTATATCCACATACATATTGTGAGTCCTATATCCACATACATATTGTGAGTCCTATATCCACATACATATTGTGAGTCCTATATCCACATACATATTGTGAGTCCTATATCCACATACATACTGTGAGACCTATATCCACATACATATTGTGAGACCTATATCCACATACATATTGTGAGTACTGTATCAACATACATATTGTGAGTCCTATATCCACATACATATTGTGAGTCCTATATCCACATACATATTGTGAGTCCTATATCCACATACATATTGTGAGTCCTATATCCACATACATATTGTGAGACCTTTATCCACATACATGTTGTGAGACCTATATCCACATACATATTGTGAGTCCTGTATCCACATACATATTGTGAGTCATATCAACATACATATTGTGAGTCCTATATCCACATACATATTGTGAGTCCTATATCCACATACATATTGTGAGTCCTATATCCACATACATATTGTGAGTCCTATATCCACATACATATTGTGAGTCCTATATCCACGTGTGTATTTCTCTAGTTCAATTTTGATCAAGCCCAGTGTAGTTCCCCGGGGGGGTCACTGAAGAGACAAAAAAAGGATAGGACTACTGCACCTTCAGTCATGTCGTACAAGGTGACTAATATGAGGTTGTGCATGAGGCTGGGCAACCTCATCATGTAAAACATGTTGTCACAGCCACTACTGCTGGAAAAGCAGGTGACTGTTTGGTGCAGGCTTCCTGCAAGGGAAATAGCTGCAGTGGTGGCTCCATGTTCCATATGGAGCACAAAGGAAAGTGATAATGATGATGATGATGTTAATGATGATGGTGATGATGATGTTGATGATGATAATGTTGATGATGATGATGATAATGTTGATGATGGGGGTGATGATGGTGATGATGATGATGTTGGTGATGATGATGATGTTAATGATGATGATGATGTTAATGATGATGATGATGTTAGTGATGGTGATGATGATGAAGATGGTGATGATAATGTTGATGATGATGGTGATGTTGATGATGATGTTAATGATGATGATGGTGGTGGTGATGATGGTGATGATGATGATGTTAATGATGATGGTGATGATGATGTTGGTGATGATGATGGTGATGATGAGGATGTTGATGATGATGATTTTGATGGTAATGATGATGATGGTGATGATGATGTTAATGATGATGGAGATGATGATGTTAATGATGATGATGATGATGTTAATGATGATGGTGATAATGATGATGATGTTGATGATGATTTTGATGGTAATGATGATGATGGTGATGATGATGTTAATGATGATGGTGATGATGATGTTAATGATGATGATGTTAATGATGATGGTGATGTTGATGATGATGATGGTGATGATGATGGTGATTTTGATGATGGTGATGATGATGATGATGGTGTTAATAATGATGGTGATGATGATGGTGATGATGATGATGGTGATGATAATGGTGATGATGGTGATGGTGATGATAATGGTGATGATGATGATGGTGATGATAATGATGATGATGGTGATGATGATGTTGAGGATGGTGATGTTGGTGATGATGATGATGGTGATGATGAGGATGTTGATGATGATGATTTTGATGGTAATGATGATGATGGTGATGATGATGATTGTCTTCAGCTTGTACAAATATTTCTGACTCCTGTATCCACATACATATTTTTATAATTCTGTTTCGTTTAATATTCATATTATCCAGGTTTTTTTCCTCCTGAGTGTATAAGTAATAAAGAGGTCTTAGAAAAGCTAGAAATCAAAAGAAAAATAATGAGAGATATGAAAGACAAATAAACTATTTGGGTCATATAAAAAGACTTGCTAAAAATCATAATGGAAGAAAGAAGTGAATCTAAACAGACAGGAGGAAGACAGACTAAAAGTGGGAAGATAACACCAAGACATGCGCTGGAAAGTGTCACTTTACTTTACCGTGAAGACAGGGGGGAAAAATACTTTGGAGATCCATTGTAGCTGACCTTTGATATAAAGATGGTCTGGATCTGAATTCAGCAGCAGTTTTGTTTTTCTGGGCAGAAATATTAAAGGATAAAAAGAAGCTAAAATGTCTATTTCTTTGCTTTTCTTTTTCCCATTCATTTCATTCATCACACTTCAGCTTCTATAGAGCAAAGGCCTTACAACAAACTCATGCCGATTCTTCCTGTCCCTTGCCATCAGCTCAAGGTCTTTCCATGTCTCCTTCATCCCCTAATGTCTCAATGTTTTCTGCATGTGTTTTTCGGATTCCCTCTACCTCTCATACTCTGGGGGTTCTAGAACAAGGACTGCCTTTAAATGCTGTCAGCAGATTTTCTCAATATATGTCCTATCGCCAGCATCGTCCTCTCACGTCCTGTTCTACTGACACTTGTCTTGTTCTTGTCATCGGCTCCACATTAGTGATCTTGTCATTGGTTCCTTATTAGTGATCTTGTCATCGGTTCCACATTAGTGATCTTGTCATCGGTTCCACATTAGTGATCTTGTCATCAGTTCCACATTAGTGATCTTGTCATCGGTTCCACATAAGTGATCTTGTCATTGGTTCTTCTTCTTCTTCTTCCTCCTCATTCGTCCTGAAAAGGACATTGGTTGCGTTGTGTCTGTTTACGGCGGAGCTGTGATATCTGCGCCTTTCGGTCGACACATCTGACTTCAGCACGGCATTTTTTGGGACTGGGTTTGCCTTTCCTCTTCGATCCCTACTCTCTCAGCCAGACTGCAGTGATGCAGCCTGTTTCCAGGACCACCACGTGGAGGTGGAGTAGGGTCTTGGTCAGCTCTGGTTCGCTGACCCTGACACAAGCAGTCAAGCTATGAGTCGCTGACTGCATTCTCTATTGCTGCATCTTTAGGTCTCTGTCATTGGTTCCACATTAGTGATCTTGTCATTAGTTCTACATTAGTGATCTTGTCATCGGTTCCACATTAGTGATCTTGTCATCGGTTCCACATTAGTGATCTTGTCATCGGTTCCACATTAGTGATCTTGTCATCGGTTCCACATTAGTGATCTTGTCATCGGTTCCACATTAGTGATCTTGTCATATGTTCCACATTAATGATCTTGTCATTGGTTCCACATTAGTGATCTTGTCATCGGTTCCACATTAGTGATCTTGTCATCGGTTCCACATTAGTGATCTCGCCATACCTCTTCAGCCCTTCTGTTCAACACAGACACGTATTTACAAAAGTCTGTATCTTTTTTGGTTGTTTTTGTTGTACAGAAACAACTGCTACAGGAGCATGTGTTTTGATACAGGCTTTTTGCAAGGTGACCAGATGTTATGGTGGCTCCATGATCCATAAGGACTAGACAAGATGATAATCAGCTGATAAATGATAATGCTGGGGATGATGATGCCATTGTGTACACTGATGGGTCTGTAATACGTGGTAATAAATCAGGGTGGGGTTTCTCTGCTAGAGTAAAGGGCAGAACCGTCGCTGAACATAGCGGGGCTTACATGATAACAACCTCCAGCATGAGAATGGAGGTAGAGGCAGTTATTGCTGCCTTAAGATGGCTGTCTGAGACTTTATTAACAAAGGCAGTTATTGTATCAGACTCACAATCCATGCTTCGAAAGGTCCAAAATAGATGGCTCCAACATGAATGGAAAACCTCCACAGAAGCATAAAATCTTTAAGAACTGATATGTATATAGTGTCTTGGTCATGCAGGGGTTAGAGGCAATGAAAGAGCTGACAGACTAGCTTCAAGAGCACCCATAGAAGGTGCTTGGACATGGATAAGAGAGAAATACTGAGGGCAATTCATGATCGCCTATTAGAGAATGACACTGCAATCAATGAATCATCAAGGCTACGACTGCTGGAATTTTTCATCAAAAGTAAAACCAGCAGGGATGGACGAATGAGAGGATTCATCCAGCGTGTTTACAACCAATGCGCAACAGGAACAATTATCATTCATACTCTTTGACATTTACTGAGGGAGACTGAGCACCTATGGGTTTGCCCGGAGTGCAATGACGTCGATTCTGATCAACAATAACAAACAAACAGACAAGATAATGAATATAGCATGAAGCTATTTCTTCAAATCTAGTGGTTCCAGCTAGTTCCAGCATATATATGTATGATGCTTATATAGAATATGTGGCTGTTTTATGTGATTTTCTTGTTTTGTTTACAGTGAGTAGAAGTTTAGACGTCAGCTCACAGAGATTCAGTTGGAATCTTTGGGAAGTTGTTAACATTTGCTAAATAGTATTTACCAATTCATTATCAATGAATGTCCAGCTGTCCTGTTTACTTGCAGTTGGGGGAGCTGAAAAGGGGATATGTGAAGGTTTAATATAAGCCAATGGCAAAAGGGGACCAAAAAAATAAGCCAATGGCAAAAGGGGACCAAAAAAAGATTGGGAATCCCTGTTCAAGCATCTTCTTCATCATCTTTGACCTTTCAACTCCCAAAGGAGCATATGCCTTTAACAAAGTTATGTCAGGTCTTCCTGTCCCATGCCATCAGCTCAAGGTCTTTCCCTGGTTTCTTCATCCCCTTCGTGTCTGTCTCCAGTTCTCTTCTCCATGTGTTCATTGGTCTTCTTCTACCTCTCTTACCCCGGGGATTCCAGAACAAGGACTGTCTTGTAATGCTATCAACAGATTTTCTCAGTGTGTCCTATACAGGATTCCTCAGCAAGAGAGAGGTTGGTAAGAGAACAAAGATGGCTGTATACCGCTCCACTTATGTCCCAGTCTTGACATATGGTTGCGAGTCATGGGCAATGACTACAAGCCACAAAAGCCAGATCCAACCCTCAGAAATGAGGTATCTGAGGAAGGTGGTTGAAGTAACAAGAAGAGACATGGTCCGCAACGAGACGATACGTCAAGGCCTAAAATGCCACCCCCTGCAGACCCACGTAGAACAGTCCCAACTAAGATGGTTTGGCCATGTCTGCAGAATGGGAGAAGATCGGCTACCACAACAAGCATGGAAAACAAAAAGCCAGGGATCCAGACCCCCAGGATGACCCAGAGTTCGCTGGGAGGACAACATTAGACAATCTTTGAAGGACCGAGGACTAGAATGGAACCATGCCAGGAGGAAGACAGCCAATAGGATAGTCTGGCGCTCTCTCTTCCAAACCTCTACACCTCACAGTAGAAGGGGAATGACTAAGTAAGTAAGTGTCTTATCCATCTCCATGATCTTCTTCAAGCATGTCCTTGTCTTATTATGCTAACACTTTTCTCTCAAATCCTATGTTGTATGCCATTAAACGTTTCTTTGTTACAGATCTAAAACCAGAACAGGCAGCAAAGTTCATTCCTGGTCTTCCGGCATACATACTGTTTATGTGTGTGCGACATACTGACTACATCAGTGATGAGGAGAAAGTCAAATCCTTGCTCATTGCCACAATCCATGGAATCAGAAATGCTGTTAAGGTACGTGTCTATTATTTATATTCCTTTTTAACTTAGTTTGTTCTTGATTGTTTCAGTTATTACCCTAGAGATCCCCAGGGAGCATAGGACTTCAGCAAACACATGCCAGGTTGTCCATCAGCTGGAGGTCTTTCATGTCTTTCTTATCATTTTTGTTTCTGTCTCCAGTTTTCTTCTCCATGTGTTCTGTGGTATACCTCTACTTCTGTTATTCTGAGAATTCCAGAACAAAGACTACCTTGTAATGCTATCATCATGTTTCCTCATTGTATGTCTTATCAACATGTCTCCTCACTGTATGTCTTATCAACAGTCAGTGTGTTACTGTCATCCTGTTTCCTCATTGTGTGTCCTATCAACAGTCAGTGTGTTACTATCATCATGTTTCTTCATTGTGTGTCCCATCATTATGTTTCCTCATTGTGTGTCCTATCAACAGTCAGTGTGTTACTGTCATCCTGTTTCTTCATTGTGTGTCTTATCATTATGTTTCCTCATTGTGTGTCCTATCAACAGTCAGTGTGTTACTGTCATCATGTTTCCTCATTGTGTGTCCTATCATCATGCTTCCTCATTGTGTGTCCTATCAACAGTCAGTGTGTTACTGTCATCCTGTTTCCTTATTGTGTGTCCTATCATCATGTTTCCTCATTGTGTCTCCTATCAACAGTCAGTGTGTTACTGTCATCATGTTTCCTCATTGTGTGTCCTATCATCATGTTTCCTCTTTGTGTTTCCTATCAACAGTGAGTGTGTTACTGTCACCATGTTTCCTCATTGTGTCTCCCATCATCATGTTTCCTCATTGTGTGTCCTATCATCATGCTTCCTCATTGTATGTCCTGTCAACAGTCAGTGTGTTACTGTCATCCTGTTTCCTTATTGTGTGTCCTATCATCATGTTTCCTCATTGTGTCTCCTATCAACAGTCAGTGTGTTACTGTCATCATGTTTCCTCATTGTGTGTCCCATCATCATGTTTCCTCTTTGTGTGTCCCATCATCATGTTTCCTCTTTGTGTTTCCTATCAACAGTGAGTGTGTTACTGTCACCATGTTTCCTCATTGTGTCTCCCATCATCTTGTTTCCTCATTGTGTGTCCTATCAACAGTCAGTGTGTTACTGTCATCATGTTTCCTCATTGTGTTTCCTATCAACAGTCAGTGTGTTACTGTCATCATGTTTCCTTATTGTGTGTCCTATCATCATGCTTTCTCATTGTGTGTCCTATCAACAGTCAATGTGTTTCTGTCATCCTATTTCCTCATTGTGTGTCCTATCAACAGTCAGTGTGTTACTATCATCTTGTTTCCTCAGTATGTATCCTATCAACAGTCAATGTGTTTCTGTCATCCTATTTCCTCATTGTGTGTCCTATCAACAGTCAGTGTGTTACTGTCATCTTGTTTCCTCATTGTGTGTCCTATCATTAGTCAGTGTGTTACTGTCATCATGTTTCCTCATTGTGTGTCCTGTCAACAGTCAGTGTGTTACTGTCATCCTGTTTCCTTATTGTGTGTCCTGTCATCATGTTTCCTCATTGTGTGTCCTATCAACAGTCAGTGTGTTACTGTCATCTTGTTTCCTCATTGTGTGTCCTATCATTAGTCAGTGTGTTACTGTCATCATGTTTCCTCATTGTGTATCCTGTCAACAGTCAGTGTGTTACTGTCATCCTGTTTCCTTATTGTGTGTCCTATCATCATGCTTTCTCATTGTGTGTCCTATCAACAGTCAATGTGTTTCTGTCATCCTATTTCCTCATTGTGTGTCCTATCAACAGTCAGTGTGTTACTATCATCTTGTTTCCTCAGTATGTATCCTATCAACAGTCAATGTGTTTCTGTCATCCTATTTCCTCATTGTGTGTCCTATCAACAGTCAGTGTGTTACTATCATCTTGTTTCCTCAGTATGTGTTCTATCAACAGTCAGTGTGTTTCTGTCATCCTGTTTCCTCATTGTGTGTCCTATCAACAGTCAGTGTGTTACTATCATCTTGTTTCCTCAGTATGTGTCCTATCAACAGTCAGTGTGTTTCTGTCATCCTGTTTCCTCATTGTGTGTCCTATCAACAGACAGTGTGTTTCTATCATCCTGTTTCCTCATTGTGTGTCCTATCAACAGTCAGTGTGTTTCTGTCATCCTGTTTCCTCATTGTGTGTCTGATGCGTGATGCCATATGATGATGGATGGTATCCGCATGTCTGGTTTTGTGTAGTGTGCAGATGTGTTCAGTCAAACAATGTTCATACAAAATAACAGGGCAATCCACATAGGACGTCAGTAAACTCACGACGTATAAAGTCAATGATGCTTGTAACAGCTAGACGTTTTTCTGTATCATTTATTGTGGACGCCACAGTGACAAAATGTATACGCGAATATGTAGGTACATCAGACAGTCATTATCACAGCAACAATGTCAGTATAGCAATGGACGGTAGACAGCATCATAACAAAGGTGATTCACAGACATGTCAATACATTATAAGGCTGTAATGTAGTCGGGAAAATTCTCCATCCCTTTCTATCTTAGCCAGAAGGTAACCAGATGTATGAGATCAGTTCACTCTCCTTAATCTGACTTCAGCAAGACAGACACGTCTGCCGAAGTATAAATAATGTCCTCAAAAATATCCTCTAGTTAACAAAGGTTTTCCAAGCCTAGTTCATTTAACAAAGTAGCAAGTAATGGTCCTTGGGACATGCATCAACCGATGCAGTACAATACAGCGACATGTGAGCTGGGAAAACATCTCGTGACGACGACTTTCGAAGACAGGCTATGAATCGAAATCGCTCACGACCAAAAATCGATAGAGTTAATGGAAAGTCAATTTACCTTGCCTTCAGGAAATACACAGAAATATTATGCCTCCCGGCATGTGCAAATACACTAGAGGTATTATCTCGAATAAACGAAATATCCATAAGAGGACTTTCACATTCCTGACAGAACAAAAAATAGCGGAGATCCTCTTTCAGCGAGGCATCTTTCTCGCCATTCAAATCGCTCACTCCACTGGTGGGCGGAAATCGATCGACCAAGAAGCAAGACCAGTCATGCGCAGTCCAGCGCAAAATGACCACAGCTCAAAACTTAACTGCATTCAATACCAACGCGAGAAGACAAATGCTTACCGAGAAAAGTGACTATAAATTTCAAGCAGTTGTTGCCCTTGCGTTATAAAATAGATATTGTAATAAAACGATGTTGCGAGAATTTCTCACGCAACATATCACCACCTCCTCCCGATAAAAAAAAATGTGGAACATATTTTTTTTATAAATATCAAAGAGCATGCGATAAGCGGCTCAAAACGCACGAATTATGCGCTGATAATTAATTAAATTGCCTAACATGAGGCTAAATATAGAGTGTCTGGTGAGGATATACCTCAACAGAAAAATAAATATGTCTCAAAAAATATTCAGATCGGGGAGGTGTCACCAACACACATCACGTTAGCATGTAAACACAATATACGTATGCAAGTTACCATAATCATCATTAAACAGCATACTCTAATATTGTCTTTAAAAATGGATGTACAAATCTGATAGGAAAATTTAATTAGCACATTATTTGGCATGTAATGACATAAGTACATAGTAAAGTTAAACTACATGACGATCCAGGACATATGCTCTGGCATTCCGAGGGTAAGTACACAATCTAGAACTCGTCATGCTTGATACTAGTAAGGTAAGTCCTCAGCTCATCAATGACATTCTGAGAAAGTACAAGCATTATAATGCCAATTAATAACTAATATGCTTCATAAGGTACAATACATTATTAATAATTGTGGCTGTTTAGTAAACTAACGGCCCTTATATTAACCACTCAGTCCTCCTCTATCATCTTAAAAAACGAACAGAAGAAGATGATAACAAAGCACGATAGTGTGTACATATAAAGTGAGTACAGATGTGCTAATCTATTGTAGTAATATAGGTGTGTTATGACTCTGTAATTTATAGGAATATAGGACAGAAGTATTAGTTGGAGTCATGTGGGCATCTAGACAAAATGTCAGCCATCACATTATCCGCACCACGGATAGCTCGTACCGTGAAGTGAAAAGGTTGAAGAGCTATAGCATATCGAGTGGATCTCGAACTCTTCAAATTCTTAGTCTGAATAGCTGTAAGAGCTTTCTGATCAGTCTCTAGAATGAAATGTGCGCCCAGGAGGAATCTTTGTAGTTTTAGAATTGACCAAACCATCGCTAACAACTCACGGTCTAAAACCGAGTAGTTCCTCTCTGCCGCATTTAGTTTTCTAGAAATGTACATAACAGGATGCAGAGTATTTGCATATTCTTGCATCAGTGCTGCTCCAATCCCAGTGGATGAAGCATCACTCCGAAGAACAAAAGTCCTATCAAGAGTAGGTAATCTTAAGATGGGAGGAGAAGAAAATATATTCTTGATTTGGTCTAGTGAAGATTGGCATTCTTCAGACCAACGGACCAGATTAGGCGAACCTTTCTTCAACAATGTTGAGAGAGGTGCCATGATCGAAGATAAATTTGGAATAAATCTCCCATAAAATTGAATTAAACCTAAGAGACTCCTAACTTGTTTCTTCGTTTTAGGAACAGAGATGTTCAGTATTTTGGAAGTATTGTGGTCTTCTGTCTTCAAGAGACCATGACCAACACGATGACCCAGGAAAGAGATTTCACCAAAACCAACAAAAGCTTTAGAAGGTTTTGCTGTCAAATTATTCTCACGTAGAGTGGACAGTAAGTCATATAACCCTAAATAGTGATCTTCCCAGGTATCACTGAAGAGACAGATGTCATCTAAGTATGCGATGACATCCGAACGATGTGACAGAATTCGACGCATCATGCGAACGAAAGTGGCAGGGGCGTTCATGAGACCAAAAGGCATAACATTCCATTGAAATAGACCCCTAGGTGTAGAAAAAGCAGTAAGAGGTTTGGCATGCTCTGCTAAAGGCACTTGCCAATAACCTTTAGACAAGTCAAGTTTAGTGAAGAATCTAGAATTAGAAAGTCTAATCAGTAGATCTTCTAACAAAGGCATCGGTTCAGCATCGAACTTTGTGACCTGATTCAATTTGCGATAATCAACGCAAATTCGTATGTTCTTATCCTTCTTCCGGACAATAACCATGGAAGAAGAATATGGTGAAGTCGATGGTTCAATTATATTTAATTGAATCATTTCATCCAATTCCTTTTCCACCTGCGACTGAAAGTGTATAGGAATAGGATACGGCCTAACCCTAATTGGATTATTGTCGGTAAGAATTATGTCATGTTCTATGACATCTGTGTGTCCAGGAATGTCAGTGAGAACATCCTGAAATGTTTGTAACATCGACGAGACTTGTCGATGTTCGTCACCAGAAAGATTAGGAGAAACAGAAACGTTTTTCCAAGATTCCGTGGAATGTAATGGAACCACTGGAAGGGGAAGGTTGACATCAGAGAAGGTAGCTTCCTCATCCTGTATGACAGACAGGGATGAATAATGACCGTGAGGTGCAGGAGCATCATCCGTTGCCTGGAAAATAGGCAGCAAATAGTCCGGACGTTCGTGAAATTCCGAAAGCATGTTTATGTGGAAAGTTTTATGCTTTCCATCAATATCGACCACATAGTCAACATCGGAAACCCGAGAGACTATTGCATACGGACCTTTCCATGCAATAAGAAGTCTATTTTCCCTACTGGGGAGTAGGACGAATGCTTTGTCACCTGGACAAAGTTGTCGTAGACATCTATTCTTGTTAGCAAACTGCCTTGCCTTCTCTTTAGCAATTTCTGATGAAGCAGTTGCTAGCTTACATGCCTCAATGATCTTTTGTCTAAGAGCAATGACATACTCATATGAGGATTGAGTTTCATCGCTAATATCATCGGCAGTGATGAGATCGTGTAATAAAGACATAGGGCCGCGTGGACGCGCGCCAAAGACAAGTTCGAAGGGAGAAAATCCTGTGTGTTCATTAGGGACTTCTCTATAGGCAAAGAGAGCCGCGGGTAAAACCCTGTCCCAATCTTGAGGATGATCTTCAGTTATCTTACCAAGCAAAGTCTTGAGCGTTCTATTCAGACGCTCAACTAACCCATTAGACATAGGATGGTAGATACTACTGAGAGATCGTTCAATATGTAAGGTAGACATTACCTGTGACATAGTGTCAGATATGAGTTGAGTGCCATGGTCTGACAATATTTCTCTGGGGAACCCCAAGCGAGAAAATATCAACCAAAGAGCATCTGCGATATCTGTAGTAGATATGCTCTTAAGAGGAATAGCCTCTGGCCAACGTGTGCACATATCGACACATGTAAGGATAAACTGATGTCCTCTGGCCGACTTGACCTTAAAAGGGCCAATAATATCTATGGCCATTTTCTGGAACGGCCGAATAGGAATGTCAGCAGCCTGGATAGGCGCAGCATGTCGTGGTCCTCTAGATTTGACCTCCTGACATACCTTGCATGATCGGCAGTAAATACGAATGTCCTTATTGACAAAAGGCCAAAAGAAAGCCGCAAGGACTCTCGACTTCGTACGGGCAAAACCCATATGTCCAGCACATTGCGAGTCATGAGCATGTTGCAATATTTGCACTCTCATGCTCTTGGGAACAAGAATTTGCGAATGTGCCGACGTAGTCGAATCTTGTACCATACGTACAAGTACGCCGTTTCTCATTGCAATCCAAGATTTTCTATTTGTATCCTGATTCGGATCACCTTTCTTCGCAAGAATGAAGAATTTTTTTAAAGAAGGATCTTCTTCTTGCAATTTTATGAAAGAGTCACGAGTAATCACTAAGTGACTATCTTGGCTATCAACTCCATTATCACTATTCAGTGAAGTTTCGGGTGTTTGTAGAGCTTGTGCTCTTGTAACTACTGCATTTGTAGCTTGCATGTTATTATCTTCCCAAGCAGCAATCTGCTGTGGGGTACACTCCCTAACTCCGTGAGTACGACCAATAATAAGGTCCGCAATAGGATTAGGTAAGAGACAAGCATGCACATCTCCAGTAAAGAAAGGAGTGGCAATGCGAATTACAGCAGTAGGATATTTTTCTAGAGTGCCGCCAAATGTGACACATTTAATAACCCTTCCTGTAGCACAAGATGGATCTACAAGCGATTGTCTAACACCAATAGTGGTGCATCCGGAATCGAAAAGTAGTGAGACCGGAGTATCATTAACAAGACCCTTATGTAGGATTAAAGAACCCCTCCCGTCATGCGCAACAGCAGCAGGAAGAGCGGGAAGTGGGTGACCACAACTCAAAGTAGTTATGGTACCCGGTTCGAATAAAGTACTGCATTGGGGGCATTTGTTTGCTCTCTCAAAGTCAAAAGCAGAACTAGTGACAGCGTCAAAGTTTTTATTATCAACAACATGATTACAGGCTCCCTCAGTTTCCTGTTGTACAGAATTAGCCTGCTGATATCTCTTTTTTTTGTGTTGAGATCTACCCCGACTATTATTACCTCTGAAGTTATCAGAGTTATTATTATCTCTGCAGTTATTATTGTCTCTATTGTAATTGTTATCATGATTCGAATTCCAGTTTCCACGATTACTATCATGTTCACATTGATGCGAACATCTATTTGTTTGGTTTTGAGGTCTTCGGCAGGAATAACCTCTATTACCATATCCTCTTTTGAAATGCCTATAATTATTAGGGTGATAGTAACGACCACTATCAGGTTGTCTCCAATTCTTCGAAGAAGAATCACCATGAAATTGGTTTCCATGATTTTGACAGAAATTACCGCTACTCTTTCTATCAAAATTTTGTTGGGATCTACGAGCAAAGTTTTGGCCATACGGAGCTGCCGAAGCAACTGGTAAACCTTCTTTCACCTTAGAGTTACCCATGGTTATGTGTGGGTGCGCAGTTACGTATTGGCAACAGAAATCTTCCATTTCTTTTATTGTTTTAGGTTTACGTTCATGAAGGAAAGCAAGGAAAGACTCATTGACAGACGACATGACTTTGTCTCTAAGTATTAAGTCCATAAGTCCTTCATAAGTTTTTTCCGTCTTAGATAGTTCAACCCATCGTGAGAAAGTAATGCGTATTCTTGCAATAAACTCGGAGAATTCAACTCCATTTTCAGGTAACATGTTTTTAAATTGTAGACGATAGCCGTCTTCGTTAAGCTGATATTTCTTTAACAGAGCGGCCCTGACAACCTCATAATTGTTCTTGTCAGGTTCATCCACCATATTTAATATACTTAGAGCTTTACCTGTCAGTATCCCTGATAACTGATAAACATATTTTGCTTTGTCTATGTTATGAGCTGTACATGCTTGTTCAAATCTGTCCAGATAGAACATTATGTCATCACTGGAAGGACTAAAAGTTGGCAACTTAATCTTAAAAGTATCATTATTAGCCTTACCAGAAGATGAACCCTTGTTTGAATCATTACCATTACTCATGTTCATCAATTTCAATTTTTCCAACTCTAAAGCTAAGACCTTTTCTTCATGTTCCATTTTTGCTTTCTCTTTCCTCTCATCAGACTCTCTCTGTAATCTTCTCTCCTCAGCCTGAGCCTCTATTTGAAGTCTTTCAGCTTCTTTCTCAAGTCTTTTATTCTCAGCTTCTTTTTCAAGTCTTTTATTCTCAGCTTCTTTTTCAAGTCTTTTATTCTCAGCTTCTTTTTCAAGTCTTTTATTCTCAGCCTCTTTTTGAAATCTTTCAGCTTCTAGCTGGAGTTTTCTTTCCTCAGCTTCTGATTCCCTTTTTTGTTTTTCCATTTCCATTTGGAATCTTTTTTCATCCACCTGCATCTGCAGTTTCTTTTGTTCAGCTTCCATATGCAGTTTCTTTTGTTCAGCTTCCATTGCTTTATCATATCGAGCAGTTGCAAATTCTTCTAACTTATCACCAGTCTTCCCAAGCAATTTACCCTGCTCAATAAAGTGCTCAAATGTAGACATGTTGTCTAACATATGAGTCCAAAACCTGAAATAATTAACTAATTTATTTCAAACCTAAGTGTAACAAGTCTTAATTAAGCACTTGTATATTCACATCACCTTATATTATCCCAGTCTCTGTGGGAAACAAGTCTCCAATCAAAGAACTTGTATATGAAATATCAACAATCAATTCTTGATCATAAGTGCACTTCTCATTCAATAGTGCACGACACTATTCATCATTCATTTATCATCAGTGTAGTAGTAACAGTGCATTAGCATAGCCCATTAACTAATTACTATAACTGTAAACAATGACTATGTAAACACATGCAGAATGTAAACATTGAAAATGTAAACAATGCAAACAATGTAAACAATAACAATGTAAACAATAACAAAGATCAGCAACAATACAAAAACGTTCGCAGAAATCAACTAAAAATAAAGCAGAAATTAATGAAATATCACAAAAAATGTGACGATATCTGCGATATAATTAAACAAAATACATGACACCACAGTGTATAAACAAAAATGTAGTATGAAACTAAACTGTAGTCAAGAGTAGGCTAACAAATACAAACAAATCAAAACAAAACTAAAGAATGCGAAATAATAACGAAAACAATATTAAAACATGTCATCACAGCTAACATAAATAGCAACAGAAGTCGCTTAGCAAATTCCAGTATCGGAAATTTGCTCACCCTACAGAAAACGCTCACAATAGACGACCTCTATGACGTGGCATAATCTAAGGGAGACACCACCCAACCGAGAACCCGCTGAAATATAAACATATAAATATACGAATAACATATAAACATATAACATATAGAATGAGATGATACACAGAAGACTCAGCAGAAGTATAAGGGCACAGTTTACATACAAACAGGCCACTTAACTTATAGGCTTCCAATCGTAGAACAGCAGAAAAAACGGATGTCAATCAACGTCCTAAAGAGCGAAGCTCCAACGATGATGGCACATCTGAACTGCTTCCACTGCTAACACGATGGTACTTGAGCTTCTGACATACTGTATGTTGAGTTGTTTCGGCACTTGACCTTCTAATCCAAAAGTAAGTTGATGGAAATCGGTACTTGGCCTTCTTCAGAAAACAACCCGTTTCAACCGGCACTTGACCTTCACAAAAAAACGACAGCACTGGAACCTTGACAGCAGCAACTTGCTTGACTTGCGTAAAAGATAACAGCAGTCCGAGTTATCCGGCAACATGTAACAACGCCGGGTACTGTCAAATTCTTGTTTCCGTCAAAAAGTTGAAATTTTGACTTTTACCGGGCAACGCCGAGTACTTTGAAAATTTTGAAGATGTTGACTGTCTTGAAGAATGTTAATTTCTTGAAGGATGCTGATGAATTCTTGTTGAAAATGAAGTGGGTAAGGGACCCCGTGTTTGCTGGTACCAGAATCAAACCAGCTTATGGCCACCAAATGATGCGTGATGCCATATGATGATGGATGGTATCCGCATGTCTGGTTTTGTGTAGTGTGCAGATGTGTTCAGTCAAACAATGTTCATACAAAATAACAGGGCAATCCACATAGGACGTCAGTAAACTCACGACGTATAAAGTCAATGATGCTTGTAACAGCTAGACGTTTTTCTGTATCATTTATTGTGGACGCCACAGTGACAAAATGTATACGCGAATATGTAGGTACATCAGACAGTCATTATCACAGCAACAATGTCAGTATAGCAATGGACGGTAGACAGCATCATAACAAAGGTGATTCACAGACATGTCAATACATTATAAGGCTGTAATGTAGTCGGGAAAATTCTCCATCCCTTTCTATCTTAGCCAGAAGGTAACCAGATGTATGAGATCAGTTCACTCTCCTTAATCTGACTTCAGCAAGACAGACACGTCTGCCGAAGTATAAATAATGTCCTCAAAAATATCCTCTAGTTAACAAAGGTTTTCCAAGCCTAGTTCATTTAACAAAGTAGCAAGTAATGGTCCTTGGGACATGCATCAACCGATGCAGTACAATACAGCGACATGTGAGCTGGGAAAACATCTCGTGACGACGACTTTCGAAGACAGGCTATGAATCGAAATCGCTCACGACCAAAAATCGATAGAGTTAATGGAAAGTCAATTTACCTTGCCTTCAGGAAATACACAGAAATATTATGCCTCCCGGCATGTGCAAATACACTAGAGGTATTATTTCGAATAAACGAAATATCCATAAGAGGACTTTCACATTCCTGACAGAACAAAAAATAGCGGAGATCCTCTTTCAGCGAGGCATCTTTCTCGCCATTCAAATCGCTCACTCCACTGGTGGGCGGAAATCGATCGACCAAGAAGCAAGACCAGTCATGCGCAGTCCAGCGCAAAATGACCACAGCTCAAAACTTAACTGCATTCAATACCAACGCGAGAAGACAAATGCTTACTGAGAAAAGTGACTATAAATTTCAAGCAGTTGTTGCCCTTGCGTTATAAAATAGATATTGTAATAAAACGATGTTGCGAGAATTTCTCACGCAACAGTGTCCTATCAACAGTCAGTGTGTTTCTGTCATCCTGTTTCCTCATTGTGTGTCCTATCAATAGTCAGTGTGTTTCTGTCATCCTGTTTCCTCATTGTGTGTCCTATCAACAGTCAGTGTGTTTCTGTCATCTTGTTTCCTCATTGTGTGCCCTATCAACAGTCAATGTGCTTCTGTCATCCTGTTTCCTCATTGTGTATCCCATCATTATGTTTCCTCATTGTGTGTCCTATCAACAGTCAGTGTGTTACTGTCATCCTGTTTCCTCATTGTGTGTCCTATCATTATGTTTCCTCATTGTGTGTCCTATCAACAGTCAGTGTGTTACTGTCATCATGTTTCCTCATTGTGTGTCCTATCATCATGCTTCCTCATTGTGTGTCCTATCAACAGTCAGTGTGTTACTGTCATCCTGTTTCCTTATTGTGTGTCCTATCATCATGTTTCCTCATTGTGTCTCCTATCAACAGTCAGTGTGTTACTGTCATCATGTTTCCTCATTGTGTGTCCTATCATCATGTTTCCTCTTTGTGTTTCCTATCAACAGTGAGTGTGTTACTGTCACCATGTTTCCTCATTGTGTCTCCCATCATCATGTTTCCTCATTGTGTGTCCTATCATCATGCTTCCTCATTGTGTGTCCTGTCAACAGTTAGTGTGTTACTGTCATCCTGTTTCCTTATTGTGTGTCCTATCATCATGTTTCCTCATTGTGTCTCCTATCAACAGTCAGTGTGTTACTGTCATCATGTTTCCTCATTGTGTGTCCCATCATCTTGTTTCCTCATTGTGTATCCTATCAACAGTCAGTGTGTTTCTGTCATCTGGTTTCCTCATTGTGTGTCCTATCAGTAGTCAGTGTGTTTCTGTCATCTTGTTTCCTCATTGTGTGTCCTATCTGTAGTCAGTGTGTTTCTGTCATCCTGTTTCCTCATTGTGTGTCCTATCAGTAATCAGTGTGTTTCTGTCATCCTGTTTCCTCATTGTGTTTCCTATCAACAGTCAATTTGTTTCTGTCATCCTGTTTCCTCATTGTGTGTCCTATCAGTAGTCAGTGTGTTTCTGTCATCCTGTTTCCTGATTGTGCATCCAATCAACAGTCAGTGTGTTTCTGTCATCCTGTTTCCTCATTGTGTATCTTATCAACAGTCAGTGTGTTTCTGTCATCTTGTTTCCTCATTGTGTGTCCTATCAACAGTCAGTGTGTTTCTGTCATCTTGTTTCCTCATTGTGTGTCCTATCAACAGTCAGTGTGTTTCTGTCATCTTGTTTCCTCAGTGTGTGTCCTATCAGTAGTCAGAGTGTTTCTGTCACCCTATTTCCTCATTGTGTGTCCTATCAACAGTCAGTGTGTTTCTGTCATCCTATTTCCTCATTGTTTCGATTACGGAAACAACAGCAGATGGATTGATTTGCCGTTGCCCTAAAGACGCCAATAGGCGTGATGGGAAACAATGGCAAAGAAAACCTATCTGCTGTTGCCCTAAGACGCCACTAGGCGTAATGGCCACTGACTGCTTTGACGGTCGGTGGCTAAGGACGGAAGAAGAAGAAGAAGATTTCCTCATTGTGTATCCTATCAACAGTCAGTGTGTTTCTGTCATCCTATTTCCTCATTGTGTGTCATATCAACAGTCAGTGTGTTTCTTTCATCCTATTTCCTCATTGTGTGTCCTATCAGTAGTCATTGTGCTTCTGTCATCTTATTTCCTCATTGTGTATCCTATCAGTAGTCTGTGTGTTTCTGAATCATGTTTCCTCATTGTGTGTCCTATCAACAGTCAGTGTGTTTGTGCCACCCTGTTTCCTCATTGTGTGTCCTATCAACAGTCAGTGTGATTCTGTCATGATGTTTCCTCAGTTTGTGTGCTATAAACAGTCAGTGTCCTATCACTAGTCAGTGTGTTTCTGTCATCATGTTTCCTCAGTATGCTCCTATGAACAGTCAGTGTGTTACTATCATCATGTTTCCTTAGTGTGTGTCCTGTCAGCAGTCATACTGTACTATTACAAAGAAAACAGTGTATAAAATACATTTATAAAATGAATAGTATAATAAACAAGCTGCTTTTTACAAGAAGGGTACACGAAACGGTGAGTTTATGGTGATCGGTAGCAATAATGTATCGTGAACAGGGTCCCGCTGGAATCTAACCCCTTTTTTCAATAGGATCAGTGGTTCCGTATTTGCAGGGTTTTCAAGGAACCACACCCCTATGAATAGCGAGGATTGACTGTAGCATTTTGTGTAATAAAAATGGTAGTTAATTCTCTATGTTTTGATGTTTGTTCCATGTAAATTAATTGGATAGGTTTTTTTTTTTGTTTAAGAAGGTGATGAGGAAGATGAGATGGCACTTAACGGCTGACCATTATTGCCCCTGTTCTTCCACCATCTTGGTCTACCCTGTTCAACCTAAGATTTGGTTATAATTAGGTTATTGGGTTGGATAGGGGTGAAGAAATAACAATTTGATAATAGGAAATGACTTTTCAGTTATCCTGTAATACTCGTAGATAGAAATTGTTGCTTGTTTGTGAGTATTGTAATTGTCGTGTAATAAAACACAAATTTTACTTCACAGAATGCCAGTGAAAGTATAGAATGCATTATTCTGTGGCTTGCCAACAATTGTCGTCTGCTGCACACACTAAAGCAGTATAGCGGAGAAAAGGTTAGGCACACTCAGATTCTCTCCCTTTTATAGTTGTCATTTTGTTGTGAAGATTAAATAGTTTCGACATTATAACACCAGTTTATAAAACTAAAAAAAACTAGTTCTTAAAGCTAGAAAACTAGTTCATAAAACTAGAAAACATGTTCAGTTAAAAAGACTAGAAAATCATTTTATAAGACTAGAAAACTAGTTTATAACACTAGAAATCAGTTCATAAAACTAGTAAATAGTTAATAAAACTGGAAAACCACTAAAATTCTCTCCCTTTTATAGTTGAATTACTCTCCCTTTTATAGTTAAAACAAAGTCTAAAATGACAGTTTAAAAAGTTATAAATGCAATGTAAAGTATGGTATATTAAATCAGGGGTTAAGATACCCCCCTCCCCCCCCCCCCATTGTTTATATTTTCCATAGGTTGTATATTTTACCCCAAAACTAAAATTTCCTGTGTATTACATATTTTATGTGCAATTTATATTTTCTTATACTACTTTCGCATAATGTATATTTTCTGAGTGTTATTTACTTTCAAGTGTTCTTGTATTTTTTTCACATGTTGTATATTTTCATTTCTTATATATTCCGGTTGTGATGGGGTGTATGTAGATAGGATAAAAAAGTGTGTAGATCTCACAACTGCTATGATAAACCTCCACCATTTAGCTTGCTCTCTAGGGGACAACACATACTAAATGATTCTTTTTGAATAGGAAGTTCGGGAGCCCAAGATGCAGCAATAGTGAATGCAGTCAGCGACCCATAGCTGTACTGCTTGCATCAGGACCAGCGTACCAGAGCTGGTCAAGACAGCACTCCACTTCCACGTGGTGGTCCTGGAAACAGTCTGCAGCAGTGCAGTCTGGCTGAGCGAGTGCAGATCGCAATGGGAAGGCAAACCCGGTCCCTAAAAAATGCCGTGCTGAAGTCGGATGTGTTGACTGAAAGGTGCAGATATCATAGCTTAGGCGTAAACAGACACAACGCAACCACCGTCCTTTTCAGGGCGAATGAGGAAGAAGAAGAAGAAGAATAGGAAGTTCAATCGCCAGCACGTTTATATATATATAATTCTTGCAACAATGAGGTTAGGGCCATGCAGAATGACAGTGATATTTTAAAAAAATTTGTGACACATCTTCCTTAACTCTTACTATCCGGCAAGCCCCGTGAAGTGGCGCGGGTTTAGTACCAATTTTACGGCTCGCCAGTTCATGTGGTGCGCGACGGTAACGATAGCTAAACTAGCGCGTAAAAACGCGGTTTTAGCTCACGTATAGTAAGAGTTAATGTCGGCTGTTATGAAAACCTCAACAATATTGTCGAGGCAGAATCTCTCCACAAACCACTGGCCACTCATAGCAACACTTCTCTTCTACCATTGTTGACCTTTCTCTTCCCAGTCACTATCCTCCATCAACTAAGGCACAATAAATATTCTGTTCCAAATTCATTCCCTGCTACCAGTGCTCACCAAAACACATGATCTTCTTACATACACCTCAACGAACATAATTTACCACCACAATATTTGTACTTGATTGAATAGAAGGTCACATCACCGCTCATTGTTAAATCAAAACAACATGAGTATACAATGACCTGTGAAAATTTGCAAATACCAAATAAAGCTTCCACCAGAGCAGAGGACCAGTCATGCAAGCCAACACACACTCAGTAATGCTCCTTGACATGATGTGTATTGTATTTTTCCCACGTGTTCATCCATACGTGATATATTTCCAAAAGTCAAACTAGAATCCTCATAAAAAGCAGTAACCAAAAAAAAAAAAAAAAAAGAGTTCACTGAGTCTAGTTGATCAGATACCTGACATATGATCTGAAGACAGTTTTGAAAAACAACAGAAAGTTTTGGTGCCAAATCGGAAGCTCATTGTTGTTGAATAAATAAACAAGTTAAAAGAAAATAAGTGGTATCAAACAAGGTTCTGAGAAATATACATGTTGATTTATAGTAGTGGTTCTCAGTCTGGGGTCTACAGATCCACAGGGGGCCATGACAAAGACCGAGGAGGTCTATAACGTACTGAAGAAATATTTTGAAGAAATATTTCTCTTCTACCATTGTTGACCTTTGAATCATGTGAAATCGACTGAAAAGCAACAAGAAAATGCAGTCACCAAATTTTCAGCTTTCATCCGTAAACAATAAATACAGGAACAGACTTAACTCTTTCAGTCCCAAGCAAAAAATGGGGTTTGGCCCAAACAAAAATGGCCACCCCAGTGCTTTTTTATTGTTGTTGTTTGAAAACATTTTGTTTTAAATGTTCATATGCATAAATACACGAGGTATTTAAAAGAAAGTACTTCCTGTCAGAAATGATGTTTTGGGTTGTTAAAATTAGAAACAGCTCTAGACAGGAGCAAAAGATACGAAAGCCGATTTAACGTTGATTGGGCCAAATGGGTCTAGAAGGAAGTACGATATATCGGCTTTTGGGACTTAAAGAGAAAATGTGAAGCCAGACTTGCGACATAAAAAAATCGTCTTTGGAGCCAGACGTTCAAAATTTTGCTGCTGGGAAACAACATCTACCATCCCAATGAGCTGTTAATTGTTCCAGTTTTATAACAAAACTGTAAATAAGTAAATAAATAACATTATTACTAAGTCAAAATTTGACATAAAATAAATAAAGACATCGTTTTGTGTGTAATAAACTTGATATAAAGCTAATGCTGTCACTTTTTATTTGTCCACATGAGGGCCGTATTTGTAGAGCATGGGTTTTAAGGTTTGGAACCACTACTTTAATAGGAAAAAAGCACAAATTCTCAATCTAATATAATTTTCAAAGTCAAAATATATAATTTTATGATGTGTTCTGACAGTTCATCACCTTAGTACTGCATTATTCCATCTCCACTTCAGCTTGTGTTGAGAAAATACACATTCAAAGTTTTTGTTTTACTTGTTAACAAGAAGTATATATAATGATCCAAACTATTAACTTTAAGATATTGTGTAGGATGATAGATTAGACTATTTTATGTTGATTATAACCCCAGGTCAATTTTGGTCAAAAGCAGTACTAAGGCGAAAAGTTGATTTTGACATGTACCATTCATTACCCTTTAGATTCCCAAGAATAGTGCTGCACAAACTATGTCAACGATTCAAAAGAGTTGTGATCCAATGAATCCCATCTCATTGTAACAGCATCGGAAATGAAGAGGCTGACAGATTGGCAAAGGAAGGTGGAAAGCTACCTCAGCCTGATGCAAGCATAACTTTCAAGGAATCAGATACAGAAACAAATGGGATGTAGAGCATCCAGGCCACACACAAAATGATGCATACTACCAGCTCAGCAGAAGTGAACAAGTGGTAATCTTCAGACTTCACACTGGCCACAACAGATTGGGATGCCATCTATTCAACATGTTAAAGATAGGAACTACCGATGAGTGTAACTGGGGCACTGATAAAATGGCTTCTGAACATATGCTTCAGAGTTGCCCAACATATGTGGAACAGAGAAAGCGCATATGGCCAACACCAGTACCAATCGTCGAAAAGCTCTACAGAGATGCAAATAGCCTCAGAATGACTACTGCTTTCTTTGAAAACATTCAAGTAGACGTCTGAGAGTGTACGAAGAAGAAGATCCCCATAGAGCATATATCTTCAAAACAATTACAGTTGACATTTAAAAATCTGGCCATCGATAATCCGGTTCCTTCAGATTTCCGGCGTGGATTTCGGAGCACATTTTAAAATTTACCGTGTTGGCGCGCCACTGTTTTCTGGAGCCGTTTATGTTTTGATGCAGCTGTTGGGTCTTGCTTGCACGTGTTAACAGGCATTCCTGCTCATTCCTTCTCATTTTATCATTTATTTGCTGCTGTATAGCCCCATTATGGATTCAGCAAATAAAAGAAGTGGTGTAAAACGTAAACATCGTGCGTTGTCGATCGCAGATAAAGTGTACAGGTAGTCATTTTCTGTTAAATATATACAGCATATATAACCATAAAAAATCCGGCATTTTCAAAAATCCGGCACTCCTCAGGTCCGGAGGGTGCCGGATTTTTGAATGTCAACTGTACATGAAGTAATCCTGTTTTGACACATTTAGATTCAAGGAATTAGGGCTACCAGAAAAAAGATTAATCTCTGTTTCATTTTTTAAAAATTGTGACTTAAAATCCAGAGCAGCAACTCCCCTTAAAGCACTTTCTTTCTTATTTTTCCAATCTGTTTTTGACTTCAGCAATTCCAAACAGAAAATACTCCAATGCAAAATGAGCAGAGCTTAAGAAATTTTGACCTGTCTGAGTACAGGCAGTTGCTGTCTGACCTAGCTGTGGGGAATTACCAGGCATTAGTTAAGCAGATGCAGGAGCTCATGCAATCAAAAATTGGTGAGTTTATGTGCATACTGTTCTCTTGTGTCAAGTTAGGTAACAGGAGTCCCATAGCAGAAACTAACAGGAGTCCCATAGCAGAAACTAACAGGAGTCCCATAGCAGAAACTAACATGAGTCCCATAGCAGAAACTAACAGGAGTCCCATAGCAGAAACTAACAGGAGTCCCATAGCAGAAACTAACAGGAGTCCCATAGCAGAAACTAACAGGAGTCCCATAGCAGAAACTAACAGGAGTCCCATAGCAGAAACTAACAGGAGTCCCATAGCAGAAACTAACAGGAGTCCCATAGCAGAAACTAACAGGAGTCCCATAGCAGAAACTAACAGGAGTCCCATAGCAGAAACTAACAGGAGTCCCATAGCAGAAACTAACAGGAGTCCCATAGCAGAAACTAACAGGAGTCCCATAGCAGAAACTAACAGGAGTCCCATAGCAGAAACTAACAGGAGTCCCATAGCAGAAACTAACAGGAGTCCCATAGCAGAAACTAACAGGAGTCCCATAGCAGAAACTAACAGGAGTCCCATAGCAGAAACTAACAGGAGTCCCATAGCAGAAACTAACAGGAGTCCCATAGCAGAAACTAACAGGAGTCCCATAGCAGAAACTAACATAGGGGAGTCAAGTATTGGAATCTTCACTATACCAGATCATCTTTATTAGGTGGGATGACCAGTTCCCTTTTTCGCTGTCTTTGCCTTCCCTAACTCAAAGGCAGAGTTAGGTGCCTAGTTAACTTGGATAGAGTGGAGTGTGATGCTACCACGTTTTGATCCAAAAAAACATAGCTTTGCCACGAAATGCAAGCTGAGTAACAGTTTAGCCAATGAGATGCTCTGTTTGAAGTAGAAACTTGAAAAACAGAACTGAAAAGCAAATCTTCAAGAAGATCAATAAGTATAACATGGAAAGACAGGGATAGAATTTCAGAAACCCAAGGGTTAATGAAGAAAAGAGACCAGCTATGTAATCTAATGGGGGAGATGGAAGTGGGTCAGTCATACACTGTGTGGGAAAAGAGTTAATGGGTTGTACAAGTTGTACGCTGAAATCCACTACACCTGGGAGAGATAGATTGAGCTTAAAAAAAAATACAATGGGAGGTATATATTTTTTTCATGGAATTTATGTCTCTCTGGTTGTGATGAGGAATGTTGATGATGAAATCATGCATAGTGTGTTTACACTGTTTGCTCAATCATTAGGCAGTACAGAATGTTTACAATTGTTAGAATTGTTTACTCTACCATAAGTGATAAGAATGTAATTCTGAGTTTTGTCTCTGTTTTATCTCATTGTCCACGGGTATGAGAAATAATGGCCACACTTTAATTCTCTCTCTCTGTCTCATTTTCTCTTTCCCTCTCTCTGTCTCACTTTCTCTCTCCCTGTCTCACTTTCTCTCTCCCTCTCTCTGCATAAATATCTCTTTTTATCAAGCAGAAGTGTATCTTCCTTCCCATACATAGTTTTTCCAAATCTGTTCAGCTTCGATTAGCTTTGCTTTGCAAAGTGAACTTTAGCCCTATTTGCTAACAACTTGACACACTTACTTGCTAGTATCTCCGAAAATACAGCACACATTACACTTTCCATTATATCCACATATATACGTTGTCTCCTCCTTGAAGAAAAGGATTAAGTAGAATTTCAATATGTCCATCAGTTTTATTATACTTCCACTGAAACGATGCAGTCCTAACACAAATGAATTTGCTACCATATTTCCAGTGTAAGTTAGGGAACACGTTGTCAGCGAGGTGGCACAACATGCGCGAATCTGATTGGACGCTATTTCAGAAACACTACTAGGCAATTCCAGTGTATGTGTTTTCATTCTTTGACATTGGGTATGATTCTGCTGCGAAAGACAAACACAATCCTCAACACTAGAACTTTAGTATTAGACTGTGAAGACTGCGAAGATGGTCTGAACATTTATTAACTCACTTTTCATGAATATGTGAATATATCACAAAATCCTGTATACTCAATGATACACACAAGTTTAAGAATGTCCTGCTGAGAAACACATTGTTTAAAACTTGTGAATGTATGTTTAAGTATGTCCTGTTGAGAAACACATTGTTTAAAACTTGTGAATGTTTGCTTAAGTGTGCCCTGCTGAGAAACACATTGTTTAAACTTGTGAATGTTTGTTTAAGTATCTCCTCCTGAGAAACACATTGCTTCTTCTTCTTCCTCGTTCGTCCTGAAAAGGACGTTGGTTGCGTTGTGTCCATTTACAGCAGAGCTGCGATATTTGCGCCTTTCGGCCGACACATCCGACTTCAGCACAGCATTTTTTGGGACCGGGTTTGCCTTCCCTCTTTGATCCCTACTCTCTCAGCCAGACTGCAGTGATGCAGCCTGTTTCCAGGACCACCACTTGGAGGTGGAGTAGGGTCTTGGTCAGCTCTGATTCGCTGACCCTGACGCAGGCAGTCAAGCTATGAGTCGCTGACTGCATTCATCTCGTTTGCTGCATCTTCGGTCCCAAACACATTGTTTAAAACTTGTGAATGTTTGTTTAAGTATCTCCTCCTGAGAAAAGCATTGTTAAAAACTTGTGAATGTTTGTGTAAGTGTGTCCTGTTGAGAAACACATTGTTTAAACTTGTGAATGTTTGTTTCTTCTTCTTCTTCTTTGTACACTCTCAGACGTCCACTTGAATGTTCTCAAAGAAAGCAGTAGTCAGTTTGAGGCTATTTGAATCCCCGTAAAGCTTTTCCATGAAAGGAGCTGGTGTCGGCCATATGCACTTCCTCTGTACCACATATAAGGATCAACTTTGAAGCAGATGTTTAGCAGTCATTTTATCAGTGCCACAGTTATACTGATCAGTAGTTCCTATCTTTAGCTTGTTGAATAGATGGTATCTCAATCTGTTGTTGGGACCCAAAGATGCAGCAATAGAGAATCCAGTCAGCGACCCATAGCTAGACTGCTTGCATCAGGGTCAGCGAACCAGAGCTGACCAAGACCCTACTCCACCTCCAAGTGGTGGTCCTGGAAACAGGCTGCATCACTGCAGTCTGGCTGAGAGAGTAGGGATGGAAGTGGGAAGGCAAACCCGGTCCCAAAAATGCCGTGCTGAAGTCGGATGTGTCGGCCAAAAGGTGCAGATATCACAGCTTCGCTGTAAACGGACACAACGCATCCAACGTCCTTTTCAGGATGAATGAGGAAGAAGAAGAAGAATTTGCAACTGCAATGCTAAAGAGTAAACGTCTGCTATATACATACTTGGCATTTGCAAATGTTGCTGATTATTTGTTTTAACATTGTTAAAAACTTGTGAATGTTTGTGTAAGTGTGTACTGTTGAGAAACACATTGTTTAAACTTGTGAATGTTTGTTTATACATTTATATCTTGGGTTTCTGAAATTCAGTCCCTGTCTTTCCATGTTATACTTATTGATCTTCTTGAAGATTCGCTTTTCAGTTCTGTTTTTCATGTTTCTACTTCAAACAGAGCATCTCATTGGCTAAACTGTTACTCAGCTTGCATCTCGTGGCAAAGCTACCATGTTTTTTGTTTAATGTATGTTTAAGTGTCTCCTCCTGAGAAAAACATTGTTAAAAATTTGTGAATGTTTGTGTAAGTGTGTCCTGTTGAGAAACACATTGTTTAAACTTGTGAATGTTTGTTTATACATTTATTAACTTTTGTGTTGTAATTTACACTTTTCTCTTGTTTTCAGTCCCTGTATATTTCTTTAAGTATATCCTACCGAGAAACACATTGTTTAAACTTGTGAATGTTTGTTTAAGTATGTCCTCCTGAGAACCACATTGTTCAAACTTGTGAATGTTTGTTTAAGTATGTCCTCCCGGAGAAACACGTTGTTCAAACTTGTGAATGTTTGTTTACACATTTCTTAACTTTCTAGTTCCAGCCATCTTAGAGCATGAAGCCATTGCAGGCCTCACAGCCAGTAAGCCTTCAGGGCTTCGAGGTCGATCATCCAGCATTGTCAAGGCTTTGGAAGATGGGAAAGGTTCACAACATGCCATCAATGCCCTTACAGATTTGGTACTTGTGATTATCTTATCATGAAACTTGGATGGGAGTTATAATTGGTGGCGTATAAAAAAATATGTAATGGGGACAAGTGCAACGTGACAAAGGAACTACAGAGCCCACGTTGCTCTTTTGTCACTCTACAACTGTTCTCATTACCTGTTTTTTTGTCTACCTTGTTTACAACAGTGTTTCTGAACCTTTTTTACCAAGGTGAAAAATATTTTCCCACAACTTGTTGAATCCCTCGATGCAAAAATATTTATAGAATGTGTGATTCCTATATACACACACTGGGATTCTAGCCGGTGCTATGGAGTTCATGCACTGTGCTGAGATCCTCCTTGTGTGATCTAAGGGAAGAGATTGGAGCACTGATGGAGTAGTCCATGTGCAATGAAGATAGTCCTTAAAACCAAACCAAACCCAATGCAATTCTATTAATGCTAAATTAACACCAAGAAAATATATTTTGTAAAGATGTTTTATATTTGAAATCATCATCTTCCCGTATTTTTTGTGAAAAAAAATTGTCTCATATTGTCCTGCATTAACTCTATCAGTCTCAAGCAAAAAATTGGGTTTGGCCCAAACAAAAATGGCCACCCCAGTGCTTTTTTATTGTTCTTTGAAAAATTTTTTTTTAAATGTTCATATGCATAAATACACTTACTTACTTACTTATTTAGTCGTTCCCCTTCTACCATGAGGTGTAGAGGTTTGGGAGAGAGAGGCTGTCTTCCTCCTGGCCTGGTTCCATTCTAGTCCTCGGTCCTTCAAAGATTGTCTAATGTTGTCCCCTCAGTGGACTCTGGGTCATCCTGGGGTCTGGATCCCTGGCTGGGTCATCCTGGGGTCTGGATCCCTGGCTCTTTGTTTCCCATGCTTGTTGTGGTAGCCGATCTTCTCCCATTCTGCAGACATGGCCAAACCATCTTAGTTGGGACTGTTCTACTTGGGTCTGCAGGGGGTGGGATTTTAGGCCTTGACGTATCGTCTGGTTGCAGACCATGTCTTTTGTTACTTCAACCACCTTTCTCAGATACCTCATTTCTGAGGTTTGGATCTGGCTTTTGTGGGTTGTAGTCATTGCCCATGACTCGCATCCATATGTCAAGACTGGGACATAGGTGGAGCGGTAAACAGCCATCATCATTTTCTTACCAACCTCTCTCTTGCTGAGGAAACCTCGATTTATGGCCTGAAAAAGTCTCCCAGCTGCTGCTTTTCGAGTGGCCAACTCTTCTTTGATGCCACCCTTTCAGTCTATAATAGCTGCAAGGTGTTTTAAGTGGTCAACCTACTCCAGGACCTGTTCTCCCAGCTTAATCTGATGTCTTCTTTCTTCTCGTGATGTCACCATGGATTTTGTTTAGGAGCTGCTTATGACCATCCCTCTCTTCTCCAGCTCTTCCTTCCAGACTTGCAGGTTGGATTGGAGATGTGCCTCTGATTTAGCAATCAAGGCAACATCATCAGTAAATGCCAGCTCTGAAATACAGACCTGTCTCATCTTCCAGTACCCCACTGAATACTTTCTTGTTCTCTCCTTACATGCCTTGATGACATCCATGAGGAGTATGAAAAGATTAGGTGACAGGATATCACATTGTCTTACACCAAGAAAGAAAGCACACTTTAGCAGTCTGGGTAGATATGGAGAAAGCATTTGATAAAGTTTGGAAAGATGGGCTAAGAGTTAAAATGCTTAAATATGGAGTCTGTGGAAGAATGTATAACTGGATCAGCAACTATCTAACAAACAGAACAGCTAGAGTGCAGGTGCACGGACAGTTAAGCAAAAAGACTACAATGGAACATGGAGTTCCACAGGGTGGGGTCCTTTCCCCAACACTCTTCCTCATATATATAAATGATATAACAGAAAACATCCACAAGAATGTCCACAACTCCCTCTACGCTGATGACCTGGCCATGTGGACTTCAGAACAATACATCACCACAGCAAGAGTGCACATGCAGGATTCACTGCTAGCCCTTGAAAGTTGGTCCAAAAAGTGGTTGCTCAAAATAAATGAACAAAAAAAACTACACACACTATTTTTACCTTGTCAAATAAACCACAGCAAGCAAAGCTGCAACTAAATGGGCAGGCAGTACGAGAAGATGAAACACCAACATACTTAGGAATCACACTAGACCGCCGAATGACATGGAAATCACAGATTAACAAAATACAGCTAAGGGCAAAACTTCGCATGGCCATCATGAAAAAGTTAGCAGGTACCACATGGGGTGCTGATGAGAATATCCTCAAAAAGCTGTACACAGGCAGAGTCAGACCTGCTATGGAATATGGCATCACAGCTTGGTCAACGGCAGCAAAATCAAATTTTGACAGAGTAAACAGACTCCAAAACCAAGCAGCACGTATTATAACAGGGGCCCTAAAGTCTACACAAATCAACCATATGGAAAACATCACAGGGCTACAGTCAATGGAGGATAGACGTGACAGCAGAGTCTTAAAACAAGCTGAAAAATTTAAGAGGCTCGAAGGACACCCCATGTACCAAAGAATGAATAGGCTAGGAAGAGGCAGGCTCAAGCGAACTAACTTTGTCGCCCAAGCAAAAGAAAAAAATTAACAATAATACCATACTAGCAAGCTCAGTTGCAATGGCAACCCCACCAGGGACACTGAGAAGGGACGCCCAATGCTTTCCCATGCAAAATTGGTAACCACCTCTGGTGCCACACCATCATGCCCCGCCCATCCCGATCCTCTCCAGCGCTGCCCTCAGCCCCTCCATCTCTATGTCATCTTCACCATCATTGGTTTTCTCTTCTGTGCTAGTGGTTATCATTTCTGATGCTTCACCATGCTCACCATCCAGGAGTTCTGAGAAATATTCTTTCCATCTTTCCATTACTTCCTTCGGGGCAGTAAGCAATTTGCCTTGCTTGTCCTATATAAATTTGAGAGGGCATTGTTTTTCCTTCCTCATGTTCTCATAGACCAATTATAGAACAATTTATGGTTTTCTTGAGCATCTTTTTCTAGCTTTTCTCCAAATTCTTCCCAGGACTTCTGTTTTTCTGCTAGCACCTTGTTCTTTGCTTCTGTTCTGAGTGTTACATATTCTCTATATTTCTCCATTTGTCCTGTTGTGTTTTTAGCTCCTAAGTATTGTTTCCATGCCATTTTCTTCTCTCTTATTTTCTCTTGGACTTCCTCTGTCCACCAAGGTGTCCTCTTTCTCTTGTTCCCAAGTTGGACTTCACCACATGCTTCTGCAGCAGCCATACATGCCACACCTTGGAGAGGAAAAACCTGTACAAAAAAATCCAAAACCTTGTACAAAGACCCGCAAAACCTATACAAAGACTGAAAAAAAAACATATATCAAAAGAGTTAATTCGTGTAAAAATATTTTCAATTACAGTGGGCTGCATTATAAATGAGGCACGGGGACTTTGCCTTTAAAAGCAGGTCTTCACTTATTTTAAAACCCAAACAATAAATGTCTGAGTTTATTTTACACTGTAAACATAATGGGATGGTGTCATCATTTAGTCTATGTCTGTGCTTAATTATCACTAACAGACTGGGAAATCCTGTTTTCAGTAGGACCTTATAAAAGAACTCTGAGACACAGTAATAAGGGGAATGGGTTAGAAAACCTGTACAGAAATTATGTACAGGGTGTACACATCTGAAAACACAAACACCATGTACAGAATATGGGTAAACCATAGCATGTGGCATCTATGAGCAGCTGTCTTTATGATGTCCTTGAATTTAAGCCAGAAGGTTTCCAAGTCATCAGGTTGTTCTTCTGTGTTGCTCACTGCTGCAGCAATAAGCCCCTGATATCTGGTCTTAATTTCTGGCTCTCTCAGCTTGTAGGTCTTAATGCTCATTTCTCCCGTTCGTTTACTTAGTTTCTTGCATGATGTTGGGCAGTTCCTAGGCTGATCAACTCTTTCAGTTGTTCTTTTGATTGTAAGCAGGTAGTGATCACTTCCAATCTCTGGCCCCCTCCAGACTCTAGCATCCTGGACATATTTGAATGAGCTCCTCCTAACAATGGCATAGCCGACACTGATTTCTCATTCTTTGTTGGTTCACATCTAGTGTATGCATGTTTGCGCTTATGGGGGAACTTTGTGTTTTTAATGATCAGATTCTGCTCACTGCAGAATCTAAGGAGTCGCTTTCCATTGTCATTGAGAGTATCTTCTCCATAGCTTCCGATAACTCCACCCCATCTAGCATGGTCATTTCCAACTCTGGCATTGAATTCTCCAAGCATGATACGCGTAATTTCATCTAGGGATCATGTACCTAAATACCTTCTTATATATGCTTATGAAATTACGATTCATTGGTGTGCAAATGCATAAATGCTTCATTAAAAAATTATTAGCTATGCAAGGTAAAAATGGCTGTCGATAGAAGATGATAATAAAATCATCTAAAAGATACTGTACTTACTAGCTTGCAACACTGCCTGCCTTGGTAGACATCCAAAGAAAAAAACCCACTAAAATGTCATGTACGAGAAATATTTTATCATTTTTGTTTTGAAATCCTCAGGATTTTATTTTCACAGCAAATAAAATCAGGCCATTGACTCTTGGGAAATCAGAAAATGTTGAAGCTCATCGCTGAGAAGTACAAGAGAATACTATTTACGCTGTATAGCATCAGCATCATCATCAATAATCATAATCATCAATTATAATAATCATCATCAATAATCCATCATCATCATTGATCTTCACCAATCTCGATCATCATCAATCATCATCATCAGTAATCAATCATCATCATTGATCATCAATCATTGATCAATCATCATTGATCATCAACCGTCATCATCAATCATCAGCATCAACATCACTCATCATCATACCAACGAACCAACCAAACCATATTCCTTTGTGCTCCTTATTGAAGAGCGTGAAGCCACTGTTGTAGCCAGTCCCCTTGCAGGAAGTCTGCACCAATCATTCACAAGCTCTTACAGCTGTGTTCGTTTCTATGGCAACTCATTTTATATGATAAGGTTGCCTGTCCGATGCACAGTCTCATTACTTGCCTTGCACAACATGCCTGAGACAGTTTAACATAGTACAATTATATATTGTGTTGTTATCCCCTCTCATTTTATGAATTTTTGACTCGTAGAGTCTCTCTAAATTTGTTGCAGTCTGATCATGTTGTCCAGTCTCTATCTCCTCCCTTCCGCCCCCCCCCCCCCCCATCAGGCCTCTCACTATCTCTGCTATGTCAGTGGTTCTCAAAGTGGACCATAAGGCTACCCAGGGGGGCCATGCCATATTTCCAGGGGGCCACAGCAACATGGTTAGTATCTTTTTTCCAGCTAACAGTGACTATTAGGGAGGGTCACAGGTCACAGGGGTAAATGAGGCTCAGAAGGGGGCCGTAAGCAAAAAAAGATTGAGAATCCCTGTGCTGTGTCACATGACTTAGCATCATTTTTTGGTGATGCGTAGATGGCAGAGAGGATAGTGTGATTCGCTTGCATAGCTAGGCGGGGTTGTCGCATGGAAGGTCCAGTGTTCAAATCCTGGGTAAGCCACTCATGTCTGTTGTTTTTCTGTTGTCTAGTGTTCTACTTCTTTATTTCTTACGAGTGCCTGAAAACATACCTTTATGTTTGTTTCATATTGACTTAGTTTCAGACTGCATTTGGTAATCCAGTTTCATTTTCATTCACACTTTAATGTCAACTAGTTTCCCCATCAAGAACTTCTTGAGATAATTTTCTTGCTTGGTATGAAGTTATTCTGAGGTTTGTCACAGGTGGTGGGAATATCCATATATTTAAGGCTTCAGAAGTTTGTGCTAAACAACTACAAACTAATAAATATAAACATGTTTAAGAAGGATTGAAGTGGTATGACAAAATCACTAATGTGGAACTGATGACATGAACTAGACAAGTGGAAGAAGAACCAGACAAGTGGAAGAAGAACCAGATAAGTGGAAAAAGAACCAGAAAAGTGGAAGAAGAACCAGACAAGTGCCGGTGGAACAAGGGATGAGAAGGAGACACTGGAGATGGACAGGACACACAATGGGGAAACCTACAAATAGCATTACCAGGCCAGTCCTTGTTCTGGAACCCCCAGGGTAAGAGAGGGTGAGGGAGACCAAGGAACACGTGGAGAAGAGAACTGGAGACAGACGTGAAGGGGATGAAGAAGACATTGAATGACCTTGAGCTGATGGCGGGGGACTTGAAGATTTGGCATAACTTTGTTGATGGCCTATGCTCCTTGGGGAGTTCAAAGTTGACAACCTTATGTAAAACACCCATTCATCCATGCAGCGATTCATCAATGCAGCCATTCATCCATCCACCCAGCTATTCATCCATTAAGTCATATTTACTTAACCATTGTTCCTTATTTTAGATGAACTCTTACATGGTGACACTGAAACGTCATGCTGTTGACCCAGATCTAGTGAAGCAGATATTTAGACAAGTAAGCCCATATGTTTAGTCAAATATAAATTGAAAAAAAGAAAATGGCATGGAATCAGTTTTACAAATTGATGGTACACAGGAAATACAAGACGTTTCGGGGTTCACCCTTCATCAGCCACAGTTACAAACAGGCAACAAGGACAAGAAATATAGACCGGTCAAGGGAAAACGATAATGGACACTGTAAACACATAGAACAAAAAAATAATGAATAAAGTGAACCATGATATAATGAGTGATACAGAAAGATGAAAAAATAAACATCACAGATAATGCTAGGAAAAAATGTAAAAAACAAGTTAAAATACGGAAAAAGAAAGAAAGAGAATATCAATTCAAATAATTCAACAAATAACAGAAATGCAAATGAGAAAATGAAATAGCAAAGCAAATTTTAGATTTTTTTTCACAAGTAAGGCATTTGTTTTAGGGAAATAAATCATTCTGATAAGTAAGGCACGTTTTAGTCAACAAATTGTGACTGACTTTGAAATTACACTTTTTAGTCAAGTAGATGTTTTTTTTCATAAGTAAGGCATATGTTTAAGTGAAACATATTTTTTGTAAGCCCTCTATGTTTTAGTCAAACAGATTATTGTGATAAGTAAGGCATATGTTGTAGTCAGACATGTTTTGGAAAATAAGCCCACATGTTTGTAGTCTGGAGATTATTTTCACAAGTAAGGCACATATTTCTTCTTCGTTCACACTCGGACGTCAACTTGAATATGTTCAAAGAAAGCAGTGGTCAACTTGAGGTTATGTCTATCTCCATAGAGCTTTTTTCAGGAATGGTACAGGTGGCGGTCATATGTGCTTTCTATGTTCATCATATGTTGGGCACCTTTGAAGCAGATGTTCAGCAATCATTTTATCGATGCCACAGTCACACTCATCGGTAGTTCCTGTCTTCAGCTTGTTGAATAGGTGGTATCTCAATCTGTTGTGGCCCGTGCGGAGTCTGAAGATTATCACTTGTTCTCTTCTGTTGAGCTGGCAATGTGCATCATTGTTTGTGTGTGGCCTGGATGTTCTGCTTCCCATTTGTTCCTGTATCTGCTTCTGATAAAACAGGCACATATTTCACTGAAGCAGATATTTGGAAATTTAAGCCTGCCTCTTTTAGTTAGGCAGATTATTTTTAACAATTATGACACATTTTCAATCAATCAATCAATACCCTTTAGCTCCCCGAGGAGCATAGGCCTTCAACAAACACATGCCAAGTCTTCCTGTCCTGTGCCATCTGCTCAAGTTCTTTCCATGTTTTCCTCATCATTTTCACCTTTGTATCCAGTTCTCTTCTCTGTGTGTTTTTTGGTCTACCTCTGCGTCTCTTTCCCTGTAGATGCCAGAACAAGGACTGCCTTGTAATGCTATCAACAGGTTTCCTCAGTGTGTGTCCTATCCATCGCCAGCGTCTTCTTCTCAACTCTTGTTCCACTGGCACTTGTCTGGTTCTTGTCATCAATTCCACATTTGTGACTTTGTCATACCATTTCAGTCCTTTTTATTATGTAGCTTTTTGGTTGTTGTTTTTGTTTCTCTCCATGTCTGAGAGCCATACAATAGGACTGACTTCACATTTGAGTTGAAGATTCTTATTTTCGTGTTGGACTTCATTTCTCTTGTTCTCCGTATATTTCCCAATGCAATGAAAGCTCCTCTTAGATTATTTTAAAAATGACTTATAAACACTGGACCAATGCTCAGTTTCGACCGCTGTGCAGACGGTCAGACAGGACTTTAAGATTTTGCACTAACAAATCTATAAACGTAAGCAATCTAGTCCATGTTTTCTAAACAATAAAGTAACTACTATTTGTGTTGAGCAACCATGTTGAGCAAAGTTGTGGCAGACACACGTGTTTTCTGCTGTTGTTATATCTGTTTGCTAACCAAGTGTGATACTATTTAAAAAATTGTTGTTGTTGCTAGAGAGATTTGCAAAGGTGCTTTCTAGGCGAATGTCTTCATCAAAAGCATTAAGCTTACTTGGAAGAATCATTGATTTTATGGACAGTGATCATTTGTCATCAAATTATGGAAGTGTTTGCAGCAATGTCTGATACTTCGGTTTTAGCTGATGAGTGGACATTGGTCCATCCTGCCCGTCAAGGCAAACCTCGACTTCATCTTCACTGTTTCAAGTTATTGCACACATAAGTGTAGTAGGTTTAAATCACAAAATGAGCCAGTAAATAAATTTTACTTCAGTTGCAAAAAGTTTTATTTGATATTGCTGTAGTTTCTGTCCTGGAAAATAATGTAAAATAGTTAGTTGTACTGTATATATTTTGTGATCTTTTTTCAGTGGTTGCAATTTTTCAGTGACCACAGTAAACAAGGTGTATATTCACCAGAAATGCTAAATTTTGTTATATCTAGTGTTGCGTTATTTCAAAAATGGATTACTTTGATGTTCCAAAGCTGAAAAGTAAGTTTTAATGACTACAACATAAACTGGCACTCTGTAAATACATATTTTTCTGTTAACTTGCCAGGAACTAATGGGACACTGGTTATACATGCCATACTCTATTTTTGAGTATTGTAAAATATTTTCAAGTGTCATAAATCAGTTTAAGATATTTTATTCTGGTTTTAAGTGAGTTATCTTACGATGTCATGTTCTATTATTAGGTGTCACATGCTGTTTTTCATATGCTATACTTTGTTTTCAAACACTAATTTGCTTATCTGTTTCCTAGCTGTTTTACTTCTTGTGTGCTGGCGCACTAAATAATCTTCTTTTGAGGAAGGACATGTGCAACTGGTCAAAGGGTATGCAGATAAGGTAAGATGGTTAACACCAACAGAGCTGTAGTCGCAGTTTTGTCCAATTTCTTATTACATTAATCTGTGTGCTTTGCTGCACTGTACACGTTGTCAAATTGTTAACTAACTATTAAACCATATCATCATCATGTCCTTTTGTCATTCCTTATGGAACATGGGGGCCACTTTTGCAGATGGCCCACTTGAGAAAGCATATACTAAAGCACAAGCTCTTCATGGTGGTAGTTTCTGTAGCAATTTATTTACATGATGATGTTGTACAACCTCTTATTAGTTACCTCTTACAACATATGTGGTGGGGCAGTAGTACTATTATTTCATTGTTCCTCAGGGATCCACGGGAACTACATCAGGCCTTACAGTGTGTAGTAATAATAGTATAATAGTCCCTTCAGTCATAACTGACTATGGGAATGTGCCTCTGAGGTGACAGCCCTCAGCTGTTTATTTTCCTTGTGACATTTTCTCCTCTCTTCTGCTTGTTGTGTGAGCTTCTTTTCACCCAATCTGAGGTGGCACCGTAGAGAGCATCGCCACTTGGTGCGCTCGGCAGCTTCATCCTCTCAGGTTACTGGATTAATGTCCAGTGCTCTCATATCTCTCTTGTACACATCTTTGAACCTCAGCTGCGGTCACCCAATTGTTTTTTGCCATCTGCCTGTTGTCCGTAGAAGATATCTTTTGGGATGCGACCATCTTCCATGTGGTGGACATGGCCAAGCCAGCATACTCTGCACTGTCTAAGCAGTGTATACATGCTTTGAAGGTCAGTACGCCACAATGCCTCAGCATTTGTCACTTTGTCCTTACATGAAATACCAAGGATACAGCATGTACATTGTGTAGTACTGTTTTTGTCTGTGTGTTTCTGAATATCTTCTGATGTTGATACAATGCTGTAAGTATGAGTACACTGATGTTACAATCACAATATGCTGTTACTTAAAACTATTACTTAAAGTGTATGTGAGAATAAATGGGTATAGTATGGAAGATAATGTGAGAAATAATAAATATACTGTAAACATATAATGTGAAAATGAATGGATAGAGTTGGTGATGGCGGTGACGGTTGTGGTTGTTGTTAGTGGTGGTGGGTGAGTGGTTAGTTGGGTGGGTGAGCGGTTTGTTGTTTGGTTGGTTGGGTGGGTGGTTTTGACTTAAAATGCAGTACTGCTCCTTCTGTGATACCAGATTTACAGGCTGGGATTATCGTCATACTTTTCTTTAATGCTCCTTACAAAGCATGGAGCCACCACTGCAGCTTGTCCCCTTGCAAGAAGCCTGCTTTCCAAGCATTCACATGATCCTGCAGCAGTCTGTAGCAAATTTTTAAACATGATGACTCTGCCAGTCCCTTGCACAACCTCATTAGTTGCCTCGTATGACATGCTTGAGGGATTAGTAATCCTATTCTTTTTTTGTATTTTCTGAGACCACTGGGAACTCTACGGGGGCACAGGCCAGAATGCCACATATACAATTAACTTTTTTTTAATGTACAGGTTGATAGTAGATTTCATAAACCACCAAGAACGATGGTGAATCAAAGACAAGTAGATTTGGTGTATGCAGTTTCTGACTAATATTTCTAACTAGAGTGCCAAAATTTTAAGAAAAAAAGATGATTAATTTTCTAGGTATAACCTGAATCAGTTGGAGCAGTGGCTTCGAGACAACTCTTTGCATGAATCTGGAGCTTTAGAAGCATTGGAGCCAATTATTCAGGCCTCACAGCTCCTTCAGGCCAGGAAGACAGATTCAGATGTCAACAGCATTTGTGAAATGTGTTCTAAAATGACCACAACACAGGTTGGTAGAATAGCACATATAAATTATGCAGAGTACAGTAGGGATGCCTCTTGTCACCATTTCTGTTTTAACTTGACTTGATTATAAAAAGAGAATTAACTAACAGAAATGAAATTCTGAGCACTCTTACCAAACAGCTTGTTGATCTAAATTTTGCTGATCTGTCCCATAAACGTAATCAGACGCAAGACAAAATTAGAATACTTAACGAGAGATCACAACAGTTGGGTCTGAAAATACACAGAGAAGAGAACAAAACAAAGATTGTTAGAATTAATGCAACAGAAAATAGCCAAACTGCTCTGGAATAAGCATTGCTACAAGATGTGGAGTCATACACATATCTTGGCAGCAATATAGACAAAGTTGGAGGGACAGAGACAGTGATATCAAAATAAGAATACAAAAAGCAAGAGAAGCTTTCATTGCGTTGGTAAATATACAGAAATCAAAGGAAAATAAGAACAACACAAAAAATAAGAATCCTTGAATCAGCTGTCATGGCTGTTCACTGTCAAAGGTAGTCAAGAGCAAATACTGCTGTAGGGGAGTGAAGTGTTAGAGACTTCACCATACTAGGTCCAGCATCAAGAGGTGGGGTGACCAGTTCCCTTCCTCACTGCCTTTTCCTCCCCTGTCTCAAGTGCAAAGTCAGGTACCCATTTACAGCAGGGTAGACTGAAGCTAGTCGATAACGTGGATCGAACCCAGCACCTTTGCCATAAGAGACTAACGTTCTAACCCCTCTGTCAATCAGATGCTCAACCTGTTCAATGTATGGCTCTGAAACATGAAAAAAAAAAAATGACATCCAGAAAGATACTGACTTTGAAAAACTGTTGCTTGTGCAGCAGAGAAGGATTGATATGGTGTAACATGATCAGCAGTGTGATGAGAATTAGACAAATATCATTAAAACAAGGTATAAGGAGGAAACTGTTAGGATACACATTAAAGAAACCCAGCTAATAGCATTACAAGACAGTGCTTCATCTGGACTCCCTAGGTTAAGAGACATAGAGGAAGACCCTTGAAAATAAAAACATGTTGATAAGGGAATTAGACATAGACCTGAAGTTGATAAAAAATACATGGAAAGACATTCAAGTGAAAGCACAAGTTGATAAAAAATACATGGAAAGACCTTCAAGTGATAGCACAAGTTGATAAAAAATACATGTAAAGACCTTCAAGTGATAGCACAAGTTGATAAAAAATACATGGAAAGACATTCAAGTGATAGCACGTTGATAAAAAATACATGGAAAGACCTTCAAGTGATAGCACGTTGATAAAAAATACATGGAAAGACATTCAAGTGATAGCACAAGTTGATAAAAAATACATGGAAAGACATTCAAGTGATAGCACAAGTTGATAAAAAATACATGGAAAGACATTCAAGTGATAGCACAAGACAGAAAGGTTTGGCATGTTTTTGTTGCAGGCCAGTGTTCCTTAGGGATCTAAAAGGTAATGAAATATAGATATCTGTCCTGGGTTTTTCCGTTTATTATCAGAAATGTATTTAAGTTTGGTTTCCTTCAGGATTTTGCACAGCCATGTCATATTTTCCTCTATCATTGTCATCAGGGGCTTCTTTCTGATTGAAGGTCGGCTGAAATGGATCTCCAACGTCTTCTGTCTCTTGTCTGGATGGTGCACTCTGGTAGACTCTTTCCTGTCCATCTATTGATGTTATCTTCCCACTTATAGCGCTGTCTTCCTCTTAAACAAATAAAGAAGGGAACCTGAGGCCTGTAAACAGGTTAATAAATAAATATTACACACATAAAGGTATGTTTCTAGCACTCATGAGATATAAAGAAGTAGAAAACTAGACAACAGAAAAAAACAACATAAGTGATAGTCTCGCTGGAGAATCGAACCCAGGACCATCCAAACGGCAACACTGCCTAGCTACGGAAGTGAAACACACTATCCTCCCTGCCAACCAGACACCACTCCCCTCCTGTTTTATGTTTATCTTCAACTCTACCTTCTATTATGGTCTTCAGTAAGGTGTTATGTCATTTTTGTGTGGCCAAAATATTTTAGCTGTCTAATTTTGATCTCCTTCATTAATTCTCTTTTCCTCAATGGGTACATCTTATTGATTTTTATTTAGACTAATGATCTCCTTAGTTGCTGTAGTTTTGTAATTAGCTGATGGGTGTTGACAAGTCAGTTTTATCAGAGCCCCATAGGGCATACATGTAGACATCAGGGGTATCCTCCGTAATCAGCCTTTTTTCCACCGTTCATGAATGAGGGCAAGTGTTTGTTTTCATGGGGGGTCAAGGCTATGTAATTGTTGTTCTGATTGTCTTTTCAATCTCCTCAGATTGTGAAAATCTTAAACATCTACACTCCAGTGGATAACTTTGAAGAGAGAGTACCTGCTGCTTTTATAAGAAAACTTCACAACAAACTGAGACAGCGAGAGCAGCAGAAAACGGCAAATGTAACTTTACTGATGGATACAAAGTTTATCTATCCAGTAACATTCCCCTTCAACCCCAGCTCTGTGGCTCTGGAGACAGTTTCTGTCCCAGAACAACTACATCTGGACTTTTTAAAACGACACTGAATAACTTCACATGTAATATTTGAGATACATTATGTGCGATTCTTGAAAACTGAATAACTTTGCATGTAGTATTTCAGTAAATTATGTGCAGTTCTGTAACACTGAGTAACTTCACATGTTGTATTTAAGGTATCAACATTAAGTGAATACTGTAAAACTGAAAAATGTCACATAATTTTTCAGTATTTGTGGTACATTATGTGCAATTATGTAACATTGAATAACTTTACAAGTAATATTTGAGGTGTAATTCTATAACATTGATCAGTGAGTTAACAATTCACTATCGTAAAACAAGCTATTGTTACCGAAACAGAACCAGGCTCGACAGTAAACATGACTCACTCCAATATCTTGGGGGCTAAGGAGATTTTTAAAATTGGATACTGGAATGTAAGAACTATGTATCAAGACGGAAAATTGGAAGAAGTAATTAAAGAAATGGATAATTATAAGTTGGATATATTGGGTGTCAGCGAGTGTAGATGGACGGGGAAGGGCATAAAATATTTTTCAGAAGAAAAAAAGCATAATTTGTGTCATCTCTCGGTTAAAATAGGTCTCCAAATAAATGCCTCTAAAACTAAAGCTATGAACTTTTCTAACGAGACCTTTGATATCATCTTGAACGGGGAAAAACTACAGAAAGTTGAAAGTTTCAATTATTTAGGCAGTAAAATGACTCAGGATGGTGACACAACAAGAGAAATCCATACTAGAATGCTTTGGCAGCTAGCGCCTTCAATAGATTATCTAACATTTGGAAATTACGATCATTGAATATACATACCAAGCTTCGTCTGTTTAATTCAAATGTTATCTCAGTGTTAACATACGGCTGTGAGAGTTGGAAAATAACAAAATCATTGGAGAACAAGCTGAATACATTCGAGAACAAATGTCTTAGAAAACTGAACATCAGTTGGAAAGAATTCAAGACTAATCGACAAATAAGAGAAGACTCTAGGCAGAAATTGTCACTATGTAAGTATTTTATATCGGTCAGTAACAATGCATGTGCAATTCTGTAAGAGGAAAAAAGCAAGACAAAAGAAACACTCAGAAGAACAATAATAAGAGAAGTAACTTATTAAACAATGTGCAATAAGAGGAGTGTAGTATTTTCTGCCTTATGAGTAAATTATGTATAACAAAATAATTTCTGTAACACTGAATAAACTGAATAACTTAACATGTAGTATTCCATGTAAATTATGTGCAATTAGTAACACTGAATAATTTCACATGTAGTATTTGAGGTATCAACATGATGTGCAATTCTGTAAAACTTAGCAACTTCACTTGTAGTATTTGGAGTAAATTATGTGCAATTCTGTAACACTGAGTAACTTCACATGTAGTATTTGGAGTAAATTATGTGCAATTCTGTAACACTGAATAACTTCACTTGTAGTATTTGGAGTAAATTATGTGCAATTCTGTAACACTGAATAACTTCACTTGTAGTATTTGGAGTAAGTTATGTGCAATTCTGTAACACTGAATAACTTCACATGTAGTATTTGGAGTAAATTATGTGCAATTCTGTAACACTGAATAACTTCACATGTAGTATTTGTAGTAAATTATGTACAATTCTGTAACACTGAATAACTTCACATGTAGTATTTATAGTAAATTATGTGCAATTCTGTAACACTGAAAAACTTCACATGTAGTATTTGGAGTAAATTGTGTGCAATTCTGTAACACTGAATAACTTCACTTGTAGTGTTGAAAGAAACCAACATTATGTGCAATCCTTATACACCAAATAATTTGACATGTAGCATTTGAGGTGCATTATGTGCAGTTTGGAACACTGTCACAGGTAGTAGTTGTGGAACATTATGTGAAATTTTGTAACACTGAATAACTTCACAAGTAGAATTTGAGGCATATTAGTGCAATTTTTAAAATTTTTTTTTACAGAACAGCATTTCAAATTTAGTAAACAACCTGTAGCGGAAGGTTTTATATGTGTGAGATGATAGTGCTAGAGTAGAAATAGTATTCTCTCCAGAATGTGTGAGGTCCCAGTGACAGAGAAGTACACTGGTATCACTCGATAGTCACGGCTGTGAAAGTATCTGGACTGAAAATATTCAGAGAACAGTCAGACCTTACTGTGCCACCTCCGCTATGTGACCACCTGTGATATTAATAACAATTCAACCAAACTCAATATCAACTATATTGAATGAATAAAGCTGGTGAATACAATTTATATATCCTATTTATTTACATCTATCTAATTGTGGTGATTGTGTGTGACTGTTGATAAAAAAATTTATATTTACATAAAAACCACAGTGGTGAAATCAATTACAGTTTTCACAAGTTTAAAACTAAAATGTCATTTCTTTAGAATCTTCCAATTTGTTGGGTAATAAACTTCTTCACTGTCTTATTCATTTAATAGCTTTCACTAGTTTATCACGCAAATTGTCATCATAAAACTCTGCTTGACAGTTATCACTTCTTGGGTGCACGATTGTCACAAATATCACTCAACTTCTATGATAATCAGTGTTCATATGAGATGTACAGCTTCAGTAGGTCGTGCTTCTACCAATCCAGACACTGCTGGGGCGATTAGCATTGATCATCGAGCAATTCTTGATCATGGACCTCTAACTTTGGGTTGACAAGTATGAACCTACAGATAATTATAGGATATGTGGCTATTTTAGATAATAATTACCACATTCCTATTGTAGGTGAGATGAATTTGTTTTCAGATGTATGCATAGAAATGCATGATTATGGATCAGTGACAAGACAGGTGTCTACGGTGGAACATTTTATACAATCAAATAATACAAAATAATATATACACACATATATGGTATGAGGTTATAGTATCCCCCTGCCTGACAAGTCAGCTCTGTAAAGTGCTGTAACTTGAAGACAGATTGGATAAGCCCTGATAATGACTGTTGGTAGTCCTAAAAAGAATTGTTATTAGTCCTGAAAAGGACTGTGCTAGCCATGATACGGACTCAGTCACGGTGGTCAGATATCAAGGTCCAACCTTCAACAATCATACCACGTAACCAATTAATATGCATGATACTTTCATAACATATAGATTAAACAAATCCTGATATAAAAGTTGTAATTACTCTATTATTTTACATAGTAACTTTACATACCTTCGCAGGATCTAATTAAGATCAGTAAAGACTGGCTTTTGTGGAGTAATAGAACTGCTTGGCTGCAAATAACAAGATATTGGCCTTTACACGTCTCTCTCTCTCCAGCTGTTGTCCTTCTGTCTTCTTCACTGTACAAGTGAATTTGAAATCATTTTCGACCGCCCTTATATATGGAGCTTCCAGACGTATGACAAACAAGGATCACAACTCCAGCAAACTTCCTAAAATATTTATAACTCCAAGGGGTTTGTGCTAGATGGGTTTCAAACCTTTGTCTCATGCATCGCACCTTTCCCAGTTCAAGCCTTTAGAGTTATAGATTTCCATTCTCAGTGAGTTGACCTTTATATCCATATGTTGTCTTCCTATATTGGTCGTGTTAACGATTTTATCTTGAATTATGAATAGAAAAAACACAGGATTTCTCAATGCATGGACACTTATTCTTGCTAAATACTTCACAACTACTTACTCCCTCCAAATTTCCATGTACCTACACATAAATGAAGATATCCCTGTCAAAAGGAGACCATTCTCATCCTTGCCTGTTATTTCGTTCTCCTTCCCGATCTCTAATTCTAACTATGTTTCGGACGATTTTATTCTTCCATATACAATAGTCGAAGTCTTTCCTATCTATCCATGGGAAACCCCGTTTCTAATTGGCTGCCCTAGATACACACAAGAAAATATACCTGCATTCATTTTTTTGGGCTTGTATACTGGTGTCCCACTTTCCTGTTTTCATACATTCAACTAGGCAATTGCGTAACATGCGACACTACCTACACATGAAAGATTTCATATTTTGTAAAATCATTACCGACAACATTTTTCCAGTTGTTTAAAACTTGTTGCCAATAAACTGTCTCAGAGTTTTTACACTGCTTACCGACAAAATGTCTGACATTATTTGAATTACTCAGTGATGGAATATAAATTGTTATAAACACAAGCTGACTCAAGTTCTGTAAATGCTTTAGGACACAGTCTCTGTGGTACCATGTATCAGATTCCAGAAACATTTAGAAAAATGTTATTAAATTCTGTAAACTGCATACAGCAGCAGTTTAAAGAAATGTTAATGTAGACATCTGTGCATATTTTACTGTTGTGGAGGATGCATTCATTGTGAATACAACCAGTGTGCTGTAAGGACAGTCAGCATTCATACCCCTTGACATTTCCTGAGGGAGACTCAGCACCTATGGGTTTGCCCGGAGTGCAGTGATGTGGATTTTGATCAACAATAACTGTAACAATATTGTTGTGTTTCTTCTTCCTCTTGCACTTTCTGACATCAGCTTGAATTTGTTTGACTTTATTCAATTCTTGACTTTTTAAGGTTTTTTTGCGTGGTTTTTAAGCATAAAATATTTGTTAACATATTAAACCTATTGGTATTATACATCAGTGTGTTTGGAATTGAATGGTACGGTAGTAGTTATATTGGGATTTTTTTAAAACTTACATGAGTAGCAACAAGTTAATTGCTTAATTACATGCAGAAAAAATAACAAAACTTTACATACATTGGAATATTCAAAGAAGGAAAAAAAAACTAGCAAATGCGAAATGTACAAAACAGGGGCTTTTATTAACTACTGAATTAAAAAACACACTGTGGCCGAATTAAATTTTGTTCCCATTTTCATTCTGTAGGTGTATGAAGGATTTAATCTGTAGTTTTCTTAATTTTAAACAGATTTTTATGAATTACATGTCATTTTGATGATAAATGAATGTACTATTGCCTAAAGCTGGTAAAAGGAAAGTTTACTTAATATGGTAGATATTATTAGTAATGTAAAATGATTGACAGACAAAAATCAATTCAAATTTGTTTCCAAATTATCAACTTATGATCAAATTGCTTGTTTCTGTGATAGGTAATACCATTCTCTTGGTGATTATCATGTATTATATCCAATAACAAGAAAAACAAGCCCAAGAACACACACATTAACAAATATTGACACTATTGGTAACTTGTATTATCACATCTATGCCACTTCCAAACAAATGTCAGAAATTTTTCCCCCATTTTTGCCCTGTAGGTGTTGGGCGAAATTAAGCTGTAGATTTATTAATTTTAAACAGATTTTCATGAATTCTATGTAATTTTGAAAACAGATGAAGGTACTAGTGCATCAAGCTGAAAAAATATTTGTTTATTTAGTATGGTAGATATTATCAATAATATAAAATGATTGAAAGAAAAAAAAGCATGCAACATTTAAAAAAAATTATCAACTTACCTGCAACTTGCTTGTTCCTGAGGCAGTTAATGTTTTTTTCTTGGTAATTGTCACGTAGTATATCTAATGACAAGAAAAACAAGCCCACGAACACACACAATAGCTAATAAATACACAATTCATGACTTACATTATCACACCTACACCACTTCCAAAAAATCTCAAATATTTTGAATAAATAGCACCTTTGAGAAAACACAACATCTATAACTTATTTACAGTATGTCAATGTCTTTAGTGAGTTACAGCTGAAGGATCATGTGTATGGTACAGCCTAAAACAGCTCTTTGGATGGAGATGGGGTTTTTTGGGGCAACCGATGCAATAAAAATTTGTTCAGGCTCGTTTCGCAGGTGTTGAGCACACTATACAGTTCCTATCTTTGTCGGTGTATTCCACAATGTGCTTTGCACCCTGAAATCTTTTAACTCTTAGTATACGAGCTAATTTCATGACTACCATTACAGATTTTGCAATAAATAATTTATTTATAAAGATAACATAAAGTGTTATATATCAAAATGTGAAGAAATGAAACCCCTATATCATGCACGTAACTAAATTGTTCAGTGGTTTTAAACATGCATTCAGCTATAAATTTTCGCTATTGACGGGGATCGATCATCGGCCTCTCTAGAAGGCCGCTCGTATACTAAGAGTGAACTTTGTTTCCTAAAAATTTCCTACCTTTCTTGTTGCCACTGGTGGCTACTAGATCAGATGGAGTTATGGAGGCAGCCTTCTCAGTCAACTAATCAATCAGTTTGTCTTTGAAAATTTTCAATGACACTGACTTCTCATTAGCATGACTGAGAGTGTATAATATATGGGCATTTACCTGGGACACCTCTATAATCCAGTAGAAAATTTTCTTCCACCATTTTCTAGTTTTTCTTTGCAAATTGCCATAGTAAGCTACCATTTGATCATTGTGGTCACATCCATTCATGCAAAGATTGTACCGGTGTACTGGTTTGGGTTTTTAAATTAAGTTGTGACGTCGAGTTGTGACTTGCACCATCTCAACTGATGTTTCAGTGGACACAACAATACTTGGTTTCTTTGCCTTTTTGTCTCGCCAAGCAACACATATCTGAGATCCATCACCATTTTTATACCACCTGGCTTCTTGGTGCTGGAGGGAGAGGGTCTTCAGATGAAGGGTAAAGTTTTTTCTGTTGATGTTGACTGTGGCAGAATAATGAATGCCCCTACTCAACAGAACGAACGAACGAACTTTATTTTCAAAGGGTTAAGAATTGGGCACGCAGGCCCATCTGACATTCTGCCCTTCCTTTCTCTCTCATCATGTATACTGTATCCTTCCATCCTCGCATTTATTTTAAGCATTATTAAGGCATTTATCATTATAAAAGTAATATAACACCAAACATTTGCAATAATCACCATAATTAAAGTATGGTTTAAAATAAAGAAGATAGATAGATAGAAAGATAGATAGATAGATAGATAAGATTAGATATAGATAGAGATAGATATATAGATAGATAGATAGATAGATTAGACAGACAGACAGACAGACAGACAGACTGACTGACTGACTTTTAATTTCAAAGGGTTAAGATTTGGGCACGCAGGCCCGTCTTACATTCTGCCCTTCTTCTCTCTGTCATCTTACATACCTTATCCATTCAATCGCACATGTATTTTGAGCATTATTTAAGCATACAACATTATCAGATAGATTATCAGTGTATCCACAGTGTAGTATCTGTCAGCAAATACATGGTGGCCCTTCCCAATTTCTTGTAGCAAGAAATCAAATACCTTCACCGCCTGATACCTTCACCATTGTAGAGTCATTAGCAAGAATATATGATGTATTCTTCCCAAAGTATGTCAATACAGAATAGACATATCCTGTGGCAGAATCACACAATCCAAAGGTCTTAATGTGATGCTTGCTTGGCTTTGTTGCATTGTACTGCTTGTGTTTCCAGCGTCCATTATACCCAATAACCATTTCATCAATGGCTAAATTCTGAAATGGATAAAATGCATCCTGGAACTTCGCAACGAGCAAATTTAAAAAAGGCTCTATTTTGTCCTTCCCTTCTGAATCAGCATCTCCAACTTGTATGGTAAATAATTTCAAACATAGATCGTGAAAACATATTGCCATACCAGGAAGTATAATTATGTGGTATCTGTGCCCAATAGTCTTTTACCGATGGCTTTTTATCTAAACTTATCGCAGTTGTTACTGCGAAAAATTTCAAAAGCTCATAGTCAGTGACAGGTTTCCAAGCAGCAGATGAAGATCTTTTTGAAGATGGGGGTTTTGAATTCTTTATGTCAGCATATTCATTTATTACTATGACCAAAGAATGTAAAACATCTGGTGTCAGTAATGTAAGCCAGCAATCAAGCACAGAGGAAATTGCATCAAGATTTGCTTGCAGACCTGGTTGACGAGTTGGAACAAAATAAAAACTATTCGTTGTTTCACTCTCAGTCACTTGCTTCCATTGTTCTCTTTCTTTAGTTAGGCCTACAGTATTTCCTGCACTATTGGTAACTAACCAAGGTTTTTGCTCTTTTACGACCCACCGATGGCTCAGGACTTCTAATATCTTCACTGCTTGAATTGTCACTACTACTGTTGTCACTGCCAGAAAAATCACTATTTGAATCAATGTCCACATTGTTTTCACTGTCCTCCTCGTCGCTAGATTTATCAATCAATTGCTGAAACAAGTTTCTAGCCTGTTCAACAGTTAGACGTGGTGTACGTGCGTTTTTTGTGGCACTATCATTCGTTGCCATGGTAAACAGTTTAACGATTTGGTAATTAACCTGAAACATTTGAAAAATATGAATATAATATCAATTTTTTCAGTGGCACAAATTTACCCACGCTTATGGATGCTGTCTTCCAGTGGTCAATTAAAATCTCAAACCAGATCGGAAAGTGTTTCGGCACATATTTCATTCGTTTTCTTACTAAACTTAGAAAGCCGTTGTGGGTGGCTTGCGGTCCAAATGTGTTTCTTTCATGCGCCGATGGGAGCAGCTTGCAGTAGTTAATGTGTTAAAAAATGTATAATCTGCTAAATCTAACTGTGTCAAAATCATTTCCCAGAACACGCTCTATGGTGGTGTATTTTTCTTTGGGGTTTGTTTTTAGAAATTGTGCTTTTCCAAACGAGAAAACCATGAGTTTTTCAGAACCTTGTTTCACATTGCTTTTTTCTTTTAATTTGCTTATTTCTTAGTCAGTGACGTGACATTTGGCACAGATACTTTCCACTGAATAATAAAACATTTATCAGATCCAATATCTAATATCTTAGCAAAATTTTGCTTTCTTAGAAATAATGTAGTAAAATTTTGAAACATTAGTTACTCTTTTTAGTTACTAACTTTCATGTTATACATCTCAGGATCTGCTAAAGGTATAAAAAGTCTAATCTAACAGAAAGTTGTCAAATGTAACGTTGAGCTTCCATTTCAACGTTTTTCTCATAATTCAACAAAGAAAAAAAGGCCTTATTGAATTGAATTATAGCATTTTTCTTAAAATTAACATGTTATTAACAAAAAATTACAAAACTAACACCTATCTGACAGATCATTATCAAATTTGGCATGCATGTAGTACACATATAAATCTTTATTTTGTCAGAAGAGAATTTTGATATTTTGGTAATTTTTAAAATATATATTTTTTCATACAAATATAGTGTATTTTTTTTTTTAAATCATTAAAAATAGAATTTTAACCTTATCAAAATAATCTGCTGACGAAATTTTTTAATTGTAGCCACAACATGTGTGTGCAATTTGATACACTTTGGACAACAGGAAACATATGATATGGTCTCTTGAAAATTGGTTAAAAATCCAATATGGCGGATGGTTTCTTTTGGGTTACCAAGGTAACCACATGTTTTATAACAAAATTAACTAGAATTTGGTTCATGGACATACATTGTGTCCTTTGAGTATAAAAAAATGTGAAAATATTATTAGAACAAAAGTTTGTTTTCACTGTGGTGCATGCCCTTAAAATCAAATATGGCCACCGTTTCCATGGCAACCAATAGCATTAAAACGTGTAATGCATTGGTATGTATAGATATTACTGTTGTAAGTTGACCAATTATATTTGTATCAAAATCCTGCAGTTATTTATAGAAACAGTTTTTCACTGTAGTTCCTCCTGTTAATGTTTGCTCAACTGGAAGGGTTTATTGGCAGTCATGTCAGATAAATGAAAAGTTTAGAATTTTGATGGAAATATTTGTATTGCCAAAATTGTAACCATGTGTTTATGCAAATATTTATTACTGTAATAAATTTTAGTTGTCATGTCTCATGGTTTTTTCTTACCACATCTGGAGTTAATATTTGGTTACTTGGGAAAGATCATTTGTTTTTTGATCTGTTGAGAATGATAATATAACTATTGGTGGCAGTGGTTTGTTGCATGCTTGTGGGTGGATTTTGATTTCCAGAAAGTGACTCAAGATTTATTAGGTTCTCTTTTGTGAACTGCTACAGCAAACCATTTTCTCTATTCTCTTTTGAGGACCAGCTAACTATTTTCTCTGTTCTCTTTTACGATCCAGAACAGTAAACCATTTTCTCTGTTCTCTTTTGTGAACCGCTACAGCAAACCATTTTCTCTATTCTCTTTTGAGGACCAGCTAACTATTTTCTCTGTTCTCTTTTGTGGACTAGAACAGTAAACAATTTTCTCTGTTCTCTTTTGTGGACAAGAACAGTAAACCATTTTCTCTGTTCATTTTATGGACTAGAACAGTAAACCATTTTCTCTGTTCTCTTTTGTGAACCACTACAGACAACCATTTTCTCTATTCTCTTTTGAGGACCAGCTAACTATTTTCTCTTTTATGATCCAGAACAGTAAACCATTTTCTCTGTTCTGTTCTTTGGACTAGAACAGTAAACCATTTTCTCTGTTCTCTTTTGTGGACTAGAACAGTAAATCATTTTCTCTGTTCTCTTTTGTAGACTAGAACAGTAAACCATTTTCTCTGTTCTCTTTTGTGGACTAGAACAGTAAATCATTTTCTGTTCTTTTTTGTGGACTACTATGGCAAACTATTTTCTGTGTTCTCTTTTGTGGACCAGCAAGCTATTTTCTCTGTTCTCTTTTATGTACCAGAACAGTAAACCATTTTCTCTGTTCTCTTTTGTGGACTAGAACGAGAAATGAGTTTCTCTGTTTTCTTTTGTGAACCAGAACAGCAAACAATTTTCTGTTCTCTTTTGTGAATAACTACTACAAATTATTTTCTGTATTTTCATTTGTGGACCAGAAGAGCAAACCATGTTTTCTGTTCTCTTTTGTAAACCACTACAGCAAACCATTTTCTATGTTCTCTTTTGTGAACCAGAACAGCAAACTATTTTCTTTGTTCTCCTTTGTGAATCACTACAGCAAAACATTTTCTGTTTACTCTTTTTTTTTTTTAATCCAGTACAGTAAATAATTTTTCTGTTCTCTTTTGTGAACCACTACAGCAAACTATTTTCTCTGTGCTCTTTTATGGACTAGAACAATAAACAATTTTTTCCGTTCTATTTTGTGAACCACTACCTCAAACCATTTTCTCTGTTCCTTTTTGTGAACAACCACAACTAACCATTTTCCCTGTTCTCTATTGCCTTTTAGAGAATAAGGCACTGATTTTTCCATATTTGGGCATGTCATATGTGAGCAATCCAAATTATTTCCAGGTCTTTCCCAAATCTGTGTGTTAACTCTTTATTAGTCTTCTGTATGATTCCTGTTTGCTTAGAATAGAAGGATTGAAGTGGTCAGCCAAGACTACCAGTGCACAACTGAAGACAAGAACCAGACAAGATCACTAGTGTACAAATGATGACAAGAACCAGACAAGATCACCAGTGTACAACTGATGACAAGAACCAGACAAGGTCACCAGTGTACAACTGATTACAAGAACCAGACAAGATCACTAGTGTACAAATGATGACAAGAACCAGACAAAATCACTAGTGTACAAATGATGACAAGAACCAGACAAGGTCACCAATGTACAACTGATGACAAGAACCAGACAAGTGTCATCAGAACAGGAGATAAGAAGAAACTGGCGATGGACAAGACACACGTTGAGAAAATCTGCTGATAGCGTTATATGGCAGTCCTTGAACAGGCATCCCCAGAGCAAGAAAGAGGGAAACTGAAATAATACATGGAGAAGAGAACTTGAGACAGAAAGTAACAGGACACAGAAGTCATGGAAAGATCTTGAGTTAATCTGCTCCATGTAAAGTATTTGTTTTTGATCATCATTGTCAAGAGCAGTGCCAGACAGAATTAGGGATTTGTTTTTGATTATCATTGTCAAGAGCAGTGCCAGACAGAGTAAGGGATTTGTTTCTGTCCACAACCCCTTGACTGTGGTGTTGCCTGAGTTCTGCTTGCGACTTCCTGTCATGCCATGATATCAATCCCTCATATCTTTTCTCTGTGTTTTCTTCTCTGTCTTTCCAGTTATTATCATTGTTCCAAGTTACCTCTGCTCAGACCATTGCTCATATAGATTTTTATTCTTTATTTTTTGTTTTGTTTTAAAAAGGTGGTGGATGGAGAGAGGGCACTTATCAGCTGACCATTATTGCCTCTGCTCGTCCACCATCTTTGTCTACCATGTTCAACCTAAGATTTGGTTATAATTAGGGTATTTAATGTAACTTTATTTTTAGTTTTGTATTTAGCTAACTATTGTTTTTTGCAGTTGATGGTTTTAATTTATATTAGTATTTCTTCTTTTTAAGTCTTGATTTTTGTTTGTTTGTTACTTCTTTGTTTGTCCTTGCACTATGAGTAGTCAATAATTTTGTTTTTCTTTAATGGTTTGTTAGTTTTTGTTGATTAATTTCTATTTGGTTGAATTTCTTTTCTGAAGTATTATTGTTATTATTATTACTAATATTGTCACAGTTATTAACCTTATATGTTTTCCTTTGTTTTGTGTATATATCGTTCAAGTATTGTGTGGGCTTCCCCTGGGGCATCTATACTTAAAACTTTATCACCTGTCATGTCTATATTGTGATTTCTAAAGTATGTTTTTCTTTTTTATCTTCTGTGGGGTGACTAATATGTGACCGTGCATGGGGCTGGCAAACTCATTAAGTGAAATGAATTGCTGCAGAAACCACTATTGCTTTTACTTCATAATACTTTTATGCAGGCTTCATGCCAGGAGGCTGGCTGCAGTGGTGGCTATATGTTCCATAGGGAGTGTTAAGTCATATTCTTAGTTAGAGTTAGGTGTTAAGGATTTTTGTGTACGGGAATGATGTTGGTTAGTAATTAGGTTAAGGTCATGAGATACATGACATGTATATACATGTGTGTGGGTAGAGAAAGGTGTAACTCTGTTTAGAGTGTATTTTTATTGAAGTATGCAAGCTTGGAAGGTTTTTAAATGTAACTGTTTAGAAGCCCGTAGCATGGTTGAAGAATACTCAGGGGCGTTCATGTGTGAATTGAAGTTTACAGGCTCATGAGAAAAGCGTGCGAAGTGAATGAAGTTAGCATACTTGTCAGAGAAGTATACTGAGTTGTTAAGGGGAGTCTGTGGCCATCCGTTGTGGGAGACGGTTGGTGTTTTCTAGAGTATGTGAATAGTGTATGTGATTTTCATTATAATATATTGGATGTGACGCGATGATATTTCACGTAAGGTGTATTTACAAGGCCTTTATATATTATTATTTATAAGCGCGTTGTGGGTTTCCCGCGCTGTAAAGTTCAGGAGGAACTTGGATGCCTGGTGATTAGACCAGAGGTATAGATATATGCGCGAGGAGTGAATGCCGCACTTTGGATTAAAAGACACGTCGTTTTCCCGTGTCAGAAGGAGGTCTATAGTAAGACCATTATATGTTATTGTTTGAATGCGCGTTGTGTGCTTTCCCACGCCAATAGGAGGTCTATGTTATAAGACCCTGGCTGTTCCAGTGTTTGGAAGCCTAATAGGAGCTTTGATAGAAAGCTTGTGTGTATTGACACTATAAGCGCGTTGTGGTTTTCCCGCGCTGTAAAGTTCAGGAGGAACTTGGATGCCTGGTGATTAGACCAGAGATAGATATATGTGCGAGGAGTGAATGCCGCACTTACATTGAATATAGACCATAGGGATATATGTGCGAGGAGTGAATTCCGCACTTACATTGTATGAAGACTATAGAGATATATGTGCGAGGGGGTGAATGCCGCACTTACATTGAATGCAGTTGTTACCAGTACGTAAGGATAACTGTACTACATATTCTAATTATGCAAGTATTTTGTACTATTGTTACTGATGTCCAGGACTAAGCTGTCGATATTATATTATGGAACTGTGACCCAGACTTCTGTCAAGTTATTCATTTGCGTGCGTACTGTCTTGAGTGTCAGTCCAATTTATACATCAAACATTATAAAGTAGGATGCTTACGAAATCTATCCTGTAACATTTGGGCCTGCTGATGTTGGTACAGTTTAAAGTTAAACAAACAGCACGCCTTAACAGTGGTGGTTATATTGATTGTTAGTACCACATAGAAAAACCTATTGCAACAGTGGTGGCCTCGATATCTACAGGGAGTAAAAAGAAAAATGAATGAATCTTCTGCTTATTATTGCAATTATTTGCCGTGTTTTCCTAGCATCAGTTATTGCCACAGCATTAGATTTCATGGCTGTCCTGTGTATTTCACTATCCTTCTGAGATCTCATATTTCGATGGCTTCCAGTAAGCTCAATATTTGTTTGGTCATGCTTCACTTCCAATGATCACAGGGCAGTTTGTGATGTTATTCTTGGTTCACAGATAGTATTTACATTTTATTTATCTCTGATTCTTGTTGTAATTAATATTGAGTGTTAACAAGTTTCACAGTGGGCTGATTACGGAAACAACAATTAAATTTCTTGTTGCCCTATAAATGCCACTAGGCGTGATGGAACAACAATCAATTTCTTGTTGCCCTATAAGACGCCACAAGGCGTGATGGCCACAGACTGCTTTGTCGGTCGGTGGCTAAGGATGGAAAAAAGAAGAAGAAGAAAGAAAAGTTAACAAGTTTGGCTAACTGTGGTGGTGGTTCCATGCAATCATTTGTCTAGTTTCCCAAGCATCTCTTATTACCTCGTCATTAGATTGTTCATTAGACTTCGCTGGCTTGGGCATGTTCGCTGCATGGAAGATGGTTGCATCCCAAAAGATATCTTCTACGGACAGTTAGCAGATGGCAAGAGAACAGTTGGGTGACCACAGCTGAGGTTCAAAGATGTGTGCAAGAGAGATATGAGGGCACTGGACATGGATCTAGCAACGTGGGAGGATGAAGCTGCCGATCGCACTAAGTGGCGATGCTATTTATGGCGCCACCTCAGATTGGGCGAAGAGAGGCTCACACAACAAGCAGAGGTGGGGAGAAAACGTCGAAAGGAGCACCAGGAAAATAAGCAGCTGAGGGCTGTCACCTCAGGGAAAGCATTCCCATATTCAGTTATGACTGAAGGGGCTATTATTATTCTTAAATTTTTTTAATTTTGCCACCCTTCAAAGACATCACATTGCAGTGGCTTCTGAAAAGCTCTGCATTTGTTTGGTCATGTTTCACTTCCATAAAAGAGTGATGGTGTTAACATTTACCAGTGATGACACTGCAGTTTGTGATACTATTCTACCTTCACAGATAGTATTTTCATTATACGTATCTCTGATTCTTGTTGTGTTTTATGTTGAGTTTTGACAAGTTTGTCTAGAGCTGACAGACTAGCCTTAAGAGCACCCATAGTGGGGACACTGGATTTGGATAAGGGAGAGATACTGAGGAAAGTTTATGATTGCCCGTTAGAGAATGACACTGCAATAGATGAATCAACAAGGCTAGGATTGTTGGAATGTGGCATCAAACATAAGACCAGCAGGGATGGACAAATGAGAGGATGCATATGACGTGTATGCAACCAACACGCAACATAAACAGTTAGCATTCAATACTCTTTTGACATTTGCTGAGGGAGACTGAGCACCTGTGGGTTTACCCAGAGAGGAGTGACATCGATTCTGATCAACAACAACAACAATAATGTTCATGTAAACTAGTTTGTTAAAGGTTTACATGGTTATGTAAACTCGTTTGTGAAAGTTTATCATATCAACTAGTTTGTTAAAGGTTTGTATGCTTATACAAACGTTTTTGTTAAAAGGTTTATTATATATACTTATTTGTTGAAGGTTTGCATGCTTATATAAACTTGTTTGTTAAAGGCTTACATGTTAATATTTAAATGGGTACTTAAATGCACAACTCTTCGTTCTGTTGACGTTAAAAAAAAAGAAGAGATAAGCAATAATGACTGCTGTAAGCAGAGAAAGAAAGACAGAAAGAAAGAAAGAAATAGAGATATATCAGATGAATTACTGAACTTTGTTTTGTTTTTTAAGGATGATAATTGAATAAAATGGTTTTGGCGCCTGGTCAGAAAGAAAACTGACAAACCATTATCGCACACATCCAAACTAGATCACCAGAAAGAAAGACTAAAGGAAGACCAAGAAAATGTTGGCTCAAAAGAGTGGCTTACACCTTTACGGGAGTGAATGCACCATCACATATCACAGTCAATGCCCAAGAATGGCATTGAAACTTGCAATTCTAAAATTAAGACTATAATTGACAGACTTCATGTTTAGGATGAATGGAGTGTGCCTCACCAAAATGAAGTAAACACCCATATTCAAATAAATGTATTAAAAAACTTTGATTGATGCTGACCCTAAGGTGCGGAAATGTAAAGTATTCTTCTTCTTCTTCTTTATTCACTCTATCAAAAATAAATAAATAAATAAAATAAAGAAGTGTAAAATCAGTAACTGAGAATGGCCTTTTTGACATTCTGCCTTTTTGAGGAGCATTTCAGGCATTGATTATGTTTATACTAGAGCTGGGATTGGTTTAAAAAAATCTTAATTGATTAATTGAATTTCTTCAATCGAAGATTAATTGATCAATTCCGAACAATTGTATCAATTATAAAAAAAACTCATTAAAAAACATGTTTTTTAAATGACTAATGATTTTATTTATTTTACTTGTTATAAGGCAACATCATCCTGAAAATATCATGAAATTACTGAAAAGTTACAACCGAACAATTTATTATTATTGACCATACTGGCCAAATTACATATCACAAAGCTCTAACAGCAAATGCTCTCTCATTTAAGCCAAAAACATAAACATTGCTGAAATGGAATAATTGATTAAAACATTTTTATAAATTAATCTTTAAAAAAAAATGTTAACCTATTAATCGAGTGATTAATTGTTCCAAAAAAGATTACAGCCCTAGATTATAAAATGTTAGTCCTTAGACCAGGCATTGCCGTAGGGGAGTGAAGTGTTAGAGACTTCACTAAACTAGGTCTAGCATCGAGAGATGGAGTGACCAGTTCTTTTCCTCGCTGCCTGTTCCTTGCTTAACTCAGGTGCAAAGTCAGCTACCCATTTACAGCCGGGTAGACTGAACATCAGTATTTCTTTACAACTAACAAAGTATTGACTGTTTCATTTGTAATAACTTGAGGATTCTTGCATCTTATTAAATAAGAAATTCTTTAATGTTACACAACCAATACATTTTTTGATGCTACAAACACAGACAAAGTTACTGAAGGTTACATGTAGCAGTATGTTGTTTCATTTTACACACTAATATAGAATGTATAGATTGGCAGCCTCATCATGAAAAATAATTTGCTACAGAAATCACCATTGCAAGAGCATGTGAAAGCATTTGTGCGAGTCCTATAAGGGGACCAGCTGCCGTGTTGCTTCATAATAGTTCATGTTTAGTACAGTAGAACACCACTGGGTAATGTCTGAGTGACATTTAATAGTTCATATTTAGTACAGTAGAACACCACTGGGTAATGTCTGAGTGACATTTAATAGTTCATATTTAGTACAGTAGAACACCAGTGGGCAATGTCTGAGGGACATTCTTATGTGATGAATGCACACATTGTAGAAACTCATATCTTGCCTCAAGATGCAGCAATAGAGACCGCAGTCAGTGACTCATAGCTTGACTGCCTGCATCAGGACCAGCGAACCAGAGCTGGTCAAGACCGCACTCCACCTCCACGTGGTGGTCCTGGAAACAGTCTGCAGCTGTGCAGGCTGGCTGAGCGAGTGTGGATCGAAATGGGAAGGCAAACCTAGTCCTAAAAAATGCCGTGCAGAAGTCGGATGTGTCGACCGAAAGGTGCAGATATCACAGCTACGTTGTAAACAGACACAACGCAACCACCGTCCTTTTCAGGGCGAACGAAGAAGAAGAAGAAGATATCTTGCCTTTATGGAGAGAAAGATCTCTTAGTAGAAGTTTAATGCAACATATTTGCACACTTATATCCGGAAAAGAAGACTATAATAGAAGGAAGAGATGAAGGCAAATGTTCAAGAAGAGGACATCACTATAAGTGGGAAGATAACATCAAGAGATGGACAGGAAAGTATCTATCACAATGCCCATCAAGACAAGGGTCAGAAGACGGAGATCCATTGCAGCCGACCTTCAATGTGGACTTCAGATTGCAACTGATTACGATCCAGTAAAAGCTTGTTTCTATTTTGAAATTTATGCCAAAAAAATGTTCCACCCTTGGCCCCTTATTCACAAATGTTGCCCTGGCTGTCTCTGGTGTTGTCTGTTGACGACTTCTTCCTATGCTATGCTATCAGTCCATCCAATACATTCTTTTCCTTCTTCTCTCTATCATTTCTACTGTTTCCAGTTATCCACTTCTGAGAGCATCTTCTAGAAATGTTATTATCTTCAGTTTGTCTTTGCCGTTTTGTTGTTTTCTCCAACCTCCTTTTGGAACTCATCATCAGATTTCTCAGCTGCCTATGCTATTGCTATCATCCTTCTAAGAAACCACACTTCAGTGCTTTCAGATAAGCTCTATTTTAAGGTTAGTAATGTCCATGCTTGACTTCCATATAAGAATATTGGTTCATTATACCACCGCAGAGCTCTTTGTCGTATTTTCACTGATAATGATTTAATTCACATTATACTCGTCATTAAGAATTTGACAACTTCACCCTCAGGCGTGATGTACCAGCGCACTAATATCAGGTTGTGTAGCATATGGCTGGCAACCTCATCATATAAACTTTGCAGAAACCACTGCTGAAAGAATATGTGAGTGCTTGGTGCAGGCTTCCTGTAAAGTTGCAGTGGTGGATTCAAAGATGGTGACAATGATATTTCTCATTTTCCCCCGTGATCTAGAAACATCAGGGCAAGTTAAAAAGAGGAAACCCCCCCCCCCCAAAAAAAAAAAAAAAAAAAAAAAAACCCAAAAAGCACGGAGAAGAGAACTGGTAACAAACGTGAAAGAGGTAAAGAGTGGATGGGACAGGACATGAGAGATTGGCAAGTTTCTGTTTAAGACCCGAGCTTCATGAGGACCTGATGGCACTGATAATGATCTTATTTCCCGTGAAGACTACATGTGACTGACTAAACTGTAAATAATTGTCTACAACAGGGGTCGGCAACCCAGGAACGTTTGAGATCTACATTAGTACCGATGAGCCCTCTAAAAATCTACTATATATATATATATATATATATATATATATATATATATATATATATATATATATATATATATATATATATATATATATATATAGCCGCGGTAGCATAGTGGTTAGTGCACTGGCTTCCTAGCGCAGTGGTCTATGGTTCGATCCCCAGATGAGGCGGAAAATTTTTAGGCCACAAAACGGCTCCTGTGTCGACCCAGCCCCAAATGGGTACCAGAGCTACTCTGGGAAGGTTAACCCTCTATTGGGCCATTTATGAAATAGTTGGAAAAAAAATTCTTGGAGTGGTTTTTGTGGCTGTCCCATGTCTGAAAAGTGGTGTGAAGGTTAATTTTGGGCAAAAAAATGTTTAGTTAGTGTTTTATGGGTATGTTGCCAATTGGCAACAAATCACCATTAAGGTTGGGAACATTTATTGTTGCCATTTGGCAACATATATCTTTTAACTATGTTTTTATGTCTAACAACATCTATTTCACCTTTTTTTACTCCCTACCTACATTTAATATTTAAACAGTAAATAGCAGACAACAAAATTTGTGAAACTTCATGAAGTTAAGTGTAATTTATACAGAAAATGCCACACATACAATGAAACATATAGTTACTGAAAAAAAAAAAATCTTCTGTCTCGTGACTCAATCACAGCTCCACACTCATGTTTCATGAAATACTTTGAAACAGTTTGAATGTTTATTGAGGCACAAGTGTAGGTTACACTTCTCACAGACAGTTCTGGAGTACCCCTTGCATCCAGGAAGTTTGCATCTCCCTTTGTTGGTGACGGAATTGGGGCTGTGGCCAACATTGTCAGTTCTGACATGAAAAGGAGGTACATTTGCTGTTTGCCCTCTCTTCTTTTTAGCCACCAGCTGTGTCTCAGTGCTTCCTGATGGCCTTCCCCTTTTATTATTTTCACTTTTTCCTGCTTTTAGGAGACACAAAGCAATCTGCAACTTGAAATCAACTAATGGTAGTCTGTCCTTTTTTTCCATACCATCCTTACACACATCTGAACAATAAGTTAGCCAAGCTTGCACCACAGAAACATCCAGGAAATGAAACAATATTCTGTGGTACCATTTCTTGGATCTAATAGGTATACGATAGAGTGCCAGCAAGGAGTCCAGCAAATCTACCCCTCCCATGAACATGTTATATTCTTTCACAGCTGCAGGGCAAGAAATGTGTATTTCCTTCTTGGCTTTTCTGTCCCATCTTCTGACTACACATTCTGGTTCAACTGCTGCATAGGTGCTTAGCAGTGTGACTGCTTTATTGTCATACCATTTGATAGCTTTCAATGTGGCTCCGTTTGTTGCTGCAGTACAAACAACAGATGACCCTCTTCCTTTCGTTTTCAGTTCCTTATCGGAACACAGATTACACCCTTTCAGCCGGTTTGCGCGGACAGTGCCAAGACATGCAATGCCTTGTTTCCAGAGGCATGCCTGCAATGCTGGCGAATTAAACCAGTTGTCAAAATATACTTTATGCCACACATTTTTAGGGATACGTTGAAGAAGTCTCAGCACGATATTAGCTGATGCTCCTAAATCAGGTTGGCCAGGACACACGTCAATTTTTCCAGTGTAAATTTCAAAATCATGAATCAAACCAGAAATGCTTGAACAAACGAAGACTTTATAGCCCCACTTTTTGGGTTTCTTTGGGTTGTCCTGACGCAGAGATGACTGACCTTTGAATGGGATAACTTGCTCATCAATGCTCAGCCTTTCTGCTGGTTTGATTGAATTGAATTTCACTTTCAGAGCGTCAACTAAAGGTCTTAATTTGAACAATTTTTCGCCTTCATTGTCTTGCTGCTTGTTGTTGTCATTGCAGTGAATGTTACTTTTGATTTCTTTAAACCTCTTGTTCGTCATAGTATCAGCAACAAGTCCATAGCGCGTTGTAGAGTCCCAGTACAATTTACAACTGGGCATTCTAACAATACTCATCATAAACGCAATTCCAAAAAACTGTTCCAGTTCTGGCTGGCTCAATCTGAGAGGCTTCATGATGTTTTTCTGGATGCTGTACTTGTTTGATTCAGTGACCATATGTGCCATTGTATCATCATCAATGAATCTGCGGAAGTATTCTATTGGTTCTGAGGTAACTGATACGTGTGCCGAATCACCAGAGAAGGGCGGAGCTTCAGAAGATACATCTGAGGCTTCACGGTGTCTCCATAGCATCCGACGACGATCAAAGGTTACATCTGTGTCCTCCAGCTCTGATGCAGATGATTCTGAAAAAAAAGAAAACAAAGATATTAATTATCTGGCAACATAAACAATCATTTATTGGTATACTGGTGTACATGTTATTATTCTGATAATAGTAATAATGATAAAAATTATTCTAATCCACATTATGGTATAAAGCGTTCCACAAGTAAGTCTCCGTCAGCCGATATTTAGTACCTGATGGACTAGGCTGAAACTGTACATAGGTTGTACACTGATGGACAAGGCTACAACTGCAGTCTGAAATAAAGTGGCCACATTAAAAAAAAAACATCAATTAAATTCAACAAACCTGAATCGGTTGTGTCCGAGGAAGGGCCGGGTTGCCACGTGTTATCCAGGATGTCTTCAGCCTCACTGTCTGACAGCTCACTATCGCTAGAAGCCTCAGGTATTGGTCTATAGATTGTAGTCTTTTGGCTGTAAAACTTTTGAGGATCCATTGTGTTTAACTGTAAAAAAACATTTAAAAAAAATGACAACATATACATTTTGTAATTCAAAAGTTTTTCATCACAAAATTGTTTAATCTCATCTGATGATACATTATGTTTTGTGATTACTGGCAATTTTAGTGGTTATCATGTGTAGTTTAGTTCTAAAAGTCAAGTCTAGATGAAGTAAATATGTTTTATTCATTTACAATATTATTAGTAATTTATACTGGTAATTCTACTATTTACATTGACCTTTTTAGGATACATAAAATTGCAAATAACAACTTTTTTTTAAATGATGAAGTTTAATCAATTATAATGAGAATAAAATACTAATGTTGTTGATTACAGAGAAATACAACATTAAATATCATTTATTAGGTAAAAAGCAACTGTTGCCAATTGGCAACATGAAGTGGTTTTTATTCCTTAATCGACTTTTGTTGCCAAATGGCAACATACCTAAAATGTAAAATAAGAGTAACTTATTTTATTTATTTATAACTATTAAAGCATTTGTTACAAAGATAAGTGGTTTAAGTTACTCAACATATTTTTTATACACCGTTTTCATAAGGAATTTTAAAAAATAATGTGAAGTAAACTCACCTCTCAATTCGATCTTGCAAACCAGCTACCATGCCTTGACAAAAGAGTGCGTGAAAAAAAAGTATTTCTCCGACAAATGAGTTACCCGGTAATTTAAAATTGGGAATGTTTCTAGAACACAATAAAACAAAAAAATTATTAATTTGAACGCCGGATAGTGAAATAGATGACTTTAAACGGTATGTTGCCAAATGGCAACAAGGCCCAATAGAGGGTAATTTTAAACAGCGGTGGGGTGGGATGTATTGATGAACCTTGCAAAGAAAAGATCGCGTTCTTATCTCATGAAGTTCACGAATATATTTTATTAGCCAGCGCGGATTTGAACAGGCCAATAGATTCAAATACCCGAGCACGTTAATAATATCGGATGGAAGATGCATCTCAGAAGTGAAGAGTAGAATAGCCCAGGGAAAATCAGCATTCTATAAAATGAAGAGTAATTTAAGCAAAATTCTTTGTCAATGGCAGTAAAAAAGAGAGGTCTGCGGTGTTATATAGAACCAATCCTGACATACGGGAGTGAGTTATGGACAATTAGTTTTAACAAGTAGGGAAAACACTGCAGGCCGTAGAGATGTGGTTGTCCAGAACAATGTTAAAAATACCATGGGCAGCCAACAAGCGTAATGAGGATGTCCTGAAAGAGGCCAATGTGCAAAAAGATGTTTATTTCATTTGTTACAAGGAAGCAATCCACTTTATTTGGGCATGTTATGAGAAGTGGAAAGCTGGAATATATCGTAACAACAGGTAAGATGGAATATATCGTAACAACAGGTAAGCTGGAATATATCGTAACAACAGGTAAGATGGAATATATCGTAACAACAGGTAAGATGGAATATATCGTAACAACAGGTAAGATTGAAGGAAAAAATAGAGGAAGACAAAGAGAGCAAATACTGGACAGTTTGACATCGTGGCATGGAAGGAGGTCAACAACAGAGCTGATAAATTTTACTGGAGACAGGAAGTTGTGGAGAGACATGATCTACATCTCCAGGCATGGTACTTGAAAAAGCCAGCTCAAAAGTTTTCATTGTGAATGCGGAAAGAGTATCGTTTATCCCGGGGACACCCCGATTTTAAGTGCCAGCGGGAGAGGTCAAGTCCGAAATTTCTCAAGTTTAAAAAGTCTTTTCTTTTCCGCAGTGACCTAAATAACTATCAGATCCAATGGGATCTATTGGGATCGTCTGGTTGCCGACCCCTTGTCTACGCAATAAAATAAGAAAGTTAATACAAGCTTATACACATCTATTAACTGCAGACTACAGTTTAACTCTTTGACTGTCAAAGAGTTAACCAATAAAAGAGATGATACAAAAAGTTTTCACTGTTTGAAATGTTTATGCAAGTGAGGACGATTTTTAAATCAAACCCCTAAAGTGTTAAAAACGCAAGTGATGAACTGTTGAAATTTTATGCATGTAAACCCCGAAAGTTCCCACTTTACGGTCGATGTGATGTTTACTTCAAATTTTGCGTGCTTCGGTTTTTGATAAATTCTGGCTTTATTAAAAGTCGAATCACATTGAAATTTGGCACACGCATTAGTCAAGTTTCAGCGAGTAAAAAGCCATTATCTGTTTTCATCGAAAGAAAGTCTGTTAATGTTTTTGTCATGCCTCGACTGTCGTCACAAGAGCGACGGCAAGCTGTTGGTATGCCCAGCAGTGGAATGGCGACCAGAGAAGTTGCCAGACATTTCAATTGTGACCAGTGCACTATAGTGAGGCTGAACCAGCGATTTCGGGCGACAGGTACCACCAATGGCCGTCCCACTGTAATGACGGTATTAATGATGGCTGTGACTGAATGACTGAGTGCGACTTTTGTTTTTACACCTATTGTTGACAACTGCTTAGGAGCCGGTTCTGAATTGTCTCATGTTTAATAATACAGCAAATTTGGGTTAGTACAGAGGTTTTCAAACTGTGCGTCGCGGCTCCCAGGGGCGTCGCGGCCCTCGGCTAAGGGCGTCGCGGTGGCTTGGGAAAAGTGTTGGGCTCGATATTATGAACCAAGGTCCATCAATAAATATAGATTTTCGTGGTATAGAGAGGAGCCGCGGTGATTTATGCACAGGTCAAGGGAGCCGCGGACCCAAAAAGTTTGAAAACCTCTGGGTTAGTAAATGGATCAGAAATGTAAAATCAGTGCTTTCATGTATTTTAAATTTAGCACAACGAGTTGCGGTTCATAAACTAATGCGATGCGTTTTTAATGGCGGCTAGTATAGTTAACAGTTTAGATTATCATGCAAAATTTATTTAATTTTAATGTGAGATATCTTTCTTTTCCATTAGTAATCCACAAACTTTGAACGTGTTTTTCTCAAAACATGCTGAAGTGGTGATGGAATAATGGAGTAATAAGGAGACGATCTTCAGTGACGACGGTGATGTAGCAGTTAATATGTGGGAATAATTGTTAGCTGTGTTGTTGTTGGTGGTGGTGCTGTTGTTGTGGACTGTGGTGGTGTTGTTGTATTTCTAGTTCCACATGGCGGAGGGACCTCGTGAATCCACTGACATACCTTTCCGTCAAAGATCAGTGCTGTGAACAAACAATAAAGTACATAGTTTATAGACCACACAATTTACACAGATAATATACGAGTACATCACAGTATTGTGCAATCTCTTCTGAAATAGCTAATGCGGAGAGTGGGTGGTGAATAATGCCGATTGTTCCATACTTACAATTTTCTTTTTTTTTTTTTTTGGGGGGGGGGGGGGGGGGGTGGGGGGGGTTGGGTTGGCGCGGTTGTGCTCTGAAGTTTAACATTACTTTATGAAACTTTAACATAAGTGACAGTTGAAGGGATTGGTGTGTTTACTTTTCATTTAATATATTAATTTAAAAAAAGTTAATTATGCCAAAATAAGCCATATTTTAAATAAATTTTGCAACATTTAACCAGCAAAGCGTTCTGTGTAAAAGTCTGATTAATTAAACATTATTTTACTTGAAAGATTTTTTTTTTGGTCTGCAAATAATAATAATTTTTTTTTAATTAACAAAGTATATTTAAAGAAATTCTTTCTTTTTACTATTTCCAAAAAAAAAAAAAAAAAAAAAAATTGTGAAAAAAAGGGGCCGTCCGTTAAGAGATTTCTTTTTCTTCGTACACTCTCAGGTGTCTACTTGAATATTTTCAAAGAAAGCAGTGATCAACTTGAGGCTGTTTGTAGCTCCACATAGTTTTTTTCAGGAATGGTACTTGTGGCGGCCATATGTACTTTATCTTTTGTATCTTTCAAGCAGATATTCATTAATCATTTTATCAGCGCCAGTTACACTCATCGGTAGTTCATAGCGTTTGCTTGTTGAATACAGGGTATCCCAATCTATTGTGGCCTGTGCGAAGTCTGAAGATTATCACTTATTCACTTCTGCTAAGCTGGTAATATGCATCATTTTGTGAGTGGCCTGGATACTGTGCGTCTCGTTTGGTCTTGTATCTGATTCTGATAAGACTCTTTGCCTCTTTGAAAGGTACGCTTGTACCAGGCTGATGCACCTTTCCACGTTCCTTTGCCAGACTGTGAGCCTCTTCATTGCCGAGAATGTTACATTGAAATGGGATCCATTGGATCACAACTCTTTTGAATCGTTGACATAGTTTGTGAAGCACTACTCTTTGGTCATCCAGGTCTGCATTAATTTTAATTAGTGTAAGAGATTTGTGGCATCACATATGAGGTGGTCTGGGATTTTGTGACGAAACTGACAAGAGGGTGTTTTAAAATGACAAAAATTGCGTGACGCCATATGTGGACGACACCCATGGAAGCAAGTAAAAGGCAGCCATTAAACAAGCAAGAAGATCCTTGGACTCAATAGAGATGTGGCTTTACAGACGAAAGGTAAGAATGCTAGGGGCAGCTAAAAATAGTAAAGGGTATACATTGAAAATGATTGGCGAACTTGTTACACACATCCGCCTTAAAAACTGCAGCAGAAGTCTAAATAACAGAAGACAGCTCAGAGAGACAAGTAGCTATTTTCTCAGATGCGCTGTCAGTAATTGCAACGCTGAAGAATCAAAATAATGCCTACCTGGATGTCGTGCGAGTAACATTTCACAAACTACGTTAGCAACTCAAACGAGTTGCGACAAAGAGGATCTCATTTCACTGCAACATCCACGGAAATGAAGAGGCTGACAGATTGGCAAAGGAAGGATGAAAGCTACTCAGATTTGACACAAGCATAACTTATGAATAGGTCAAGAGTTTTATCAAGCGCATGAGCAAGTGGGAAGCAGAACATCTAGGCCATCAAAAAAAGATGCATATTACCAGCTCAGCAGAAGTGAACAAGTGGTAATCTTCAAACTTCGCACAGGTCACAACAGATTGGGATACCATCTATTCAACAAGCTAAAGATAGGAACTGCTGATGAGTGTAAATATGGTACTGATAAAATGACTGCGGAACATGAGCTTCAAAGGTTCCCAACATATGAAGAACAGTTAAAGCACATGTGGCCATCCCAGTATCATTCCTGGAATATCTCTAGGGAAATAACAACAGCCCCAAGCCGATCACTACTTGCTTTGAACATATTCAAGTTTACGTCTGCGGGTGAAAGAAGAAGTAAAAGAAGATACACACTAGAGGGCAGTAATCCATGTTCTATTGGCATATTATGATAAGATGAAAGCTGGAATATTCTGCGACAACTGGCAAGAGGGATGGAAAGTAGATAGAGAGTGGTAGATTTTTGTTGTTGTTTAACTAGGACGGCTGAATGTCTCGCTTTTTGCAGCCAACACCAAGCTGAAGACTCCGTGGTATTAGCTGCATTGTAGATGTAGGTTTTTCCTGTAATTTTTCTACCATTTCGTAACGTGTTGAATTGAAGTCATAAGCTGCAGTTTCTCCAGCCCAGCTTGCATTTAAAGGATCATCACTTCTGGTCCCTAGCTAGAAGGAAGAATCACGTGACATAAAGTACATTCCCCGCCATCCAAGAGGACTCTCCAACTATGGAGAGCCAAAATACTGCGCTCTGGTTCTGGGCTCTCCCAAGGAATTATTACGTCCTACACAAAGTCACTTCTCAGTTCCCCCTGCCTATCTTGGGGTTCATAGTGAGATCCTCCTGCAAGCAGCCAACCAAGCAAAAGCAAGTTACGTCTGGGCCCCAAGCGACTCCTCCAAGCGTAGTTTGCAATGCTGGGTTTTCAACAAGTTTCATCACAAGGCGAATCCCTGTACTGGACAAGTTAAAATCACGACACAGGAAAAAAAAAAATTGTAGTTCCCAGGGTATCTCGGAGGAGGCAACGGAACAATTAAAAACTATTACCGCAAATGCACATGAGCGCTTTGTTGCAGGCTTGCTGTAATGGGGTAGTTGCAGTGGTCATTCCATGCTTTATAAGAAGTGACACGGATAATGATGATGATGGTTGTGACCGTTATGGTAATTATGATGATCATTATAATGATGATAACCATGATGACAGGAACAGCAACAAAACAAAACTGATAAACCGCACCGGAGACATGAAGTGGAGATAAATGATCGCCTGCACCTGAAAGGATGGCACGTGAGTTTCTTTTCTCATATCCTCCTTCTTCTCTTTATCTATTCTATGATTATTTCCATGGTTACCATCTACTTTTGCCACTTCTTCGTCTTATTCATAATTCGTTTCTTAATTTGTCGGCTGCTTCCTTTTTGTATCTAACTTTTCCGGGCCGAAGGGCGAGAGCCCAAGTGCCGCTGGATCAACAACAACAACAATCTAACTTTTCCCTCAGCTTCTGCCTCCTCATATGATTCTGTATTCCTAATCTTTTCCACTTTCTTTCTCCATTCAGTCTTCTATTGTTGTTTACCGTTTCCATTGGATCTTGTTTTTCTCATTTATGTTATATTTCTTTGGACTTTTTTTTTCTTCTGATTTTGTGCTGACTTTTATTCTTCTGACTCTTTTTCTCCGGAGCCTCGTTCTTCTTAATCGTGATCTTCTGACTCTTTTTCTCCTGAACCTTGTTCTTCTTAATCGTATTCTTCTGACCCTTTTTCTCCCGAACCTTGCTGTTCCTAATCTTGTTCTTCGGTTTTTTTTCTCCTGAACCTTGTTCTTCTTAATCTCGTTCTTCTGACTCTTTTTCTCCTGAACATTGTTGTTCTTAAATTTTTATTTTTAAACTCTTTTTCTCCTGAACCTTGTTCTACTGACACTTTTTCTCCTGAACCTTGTTCTTCGTGTTCTTCTGACTCTTTTTCTCCTGAACCTTGTTCCTCTTATTTCTTTTTTTCTGACTCTTTTTCTCTTGAACCTTGTTCTTCTTAATCTTGTTCTTCTCTTTTTCTCCTGAACCTTGTTCTTAATCTTGTTCTTCTGAACCTTGTTCTTCTTTATCATGTTCTTCTGACTCTTTTTCTCCTGAACCTTGTTCTTCTGGTTTTTTCTCCTAAACATTCTTCTTAATCTTGCTCTTCTGATTCTTTTTCTCCTGAACCTTGTTCTTCTTATTTGTGTTCTTCTTGCTTTTTTCCTGAACATTGTTCTTCTTATTCGTGTTCTTCTGGCTTTTTTCTCCTGAACATTCTTCTTCTTAATCTTGTTCTTCTGACTCTTTTTCTCTCGAACCTTGTTCTTCTTAATCTTGTTTTGCTAGCTTTTTTCTCCTGAACCTTGTTCGTCTTAATCTTTTTCTCCTATACCTTGTTCTTCTGACTATTATTCTTCGGACTCTTTTCACGTTGACTCTTTTTCTCCTAAACCTTGTTCTTCTTAATCTTGTTCTTCTCTTTTTCTCCTGAACCTTGTTCTTAATCTTGTTCTTCTGAACCTTGTTTTTCTTAATCTTGTTCTTCTGTTTTCCTCCTGAACCTTGTTCTTTTTATTCGTGTTCTTCTGGCTTTTTTCTCCTGAACATTCTTCTTCTTAATCTTGTTCTTCTGACTCTTTTTCTCCGGAACCATGTTCTTCTTAATGTTGTTCTTCTAGCTTTTTTCTCCTGAACTTTGTTCGTCTTAATCTTGTTCTTCTGGCTCTTTTTCTCCTATACCTTGTTCTTCTGACTATTATTCTTCTGACTCTTTTCATGTTGAATCTTTTTCTCCGAAACCTTGTTCTTCTTAATCTTGTTCTTCTGAACCTTGTTCTTTTTAATCTTGTTCTTCTCTTTTTCTCCTGAACCTTGTTCTTCTGAACCTCGTTCTTCTTAATCTTGTTCTTCTGTTTTCCTCCTGAACCTTGTTCTTCTTAATCTTCTTCTCCTGAACCTTGTTCTTCTTTATCATGTTCTTCTAACTTTTTTTCTCCTGAACCTTGTTCTTCTGCTGAACATTCTTCTTCTTAATCTTGCTGTTCTGATTCTTTTTCTTCTAAACCTTGTTCTTCTTAATCTTGTTCTTCTGGCTTTTTTCTCCTGAACCTTGTTCTTCTTAATCTTGTTCTTATGACTCTTTTTCTCCTGAACCTTGTTCTTCTCAATTTTGTTCTTCTGGCTTTTTTCTCCTATACATTCTTCTTCTTAATCTTGTTCTTCTGACTCGTTTTCTCCGAAACCTTCTTCTTTTTAATCTTGTTCTTCTGACTCTTTTTCTCTTGAACCTTGTTCTTCCTAATCTTTTTCTTCTGATTCTTTTTCTCCGAAACCTTGGTCTTTTAAATCTTGTTCTTCTGACTCTTTTTCTCCCGCACCTTGTTCTTCTTAATCTTGTTCTTCTGGCTTTTTTTCTCCTGGACCTAGTTCGTCTTAATCTTGTTCTTCTGACTTTTTTCTCCTGAAACTTGCTCTTCTGACTCTTGTTCTTCTGACTCTTTTCCCACTGAACCTTGTTCTTCATAATCTTGTTCTTCTGACTTTTGTTCCTTTAACTCTTGTTCTTCTGATTTTCCCCCCTCTGACTCGTGCTCTTCTAACTTGTGTTCTTCTGACTGTAGTTCTTCCAACTCTTGTTCTTCTGAATGCAGTTCTTTTTACTCTTGTTCTTTTGACATTTGTTCTTCTGACTTGTCACGAAATTGGACCGTTCAATTTTTCTTCCATTTTCCTTTCTCTCCCCCCTTTCTATTATTTCTCATTTTCGCTCCACAGAACTCCGTACTAGAGACATTGTTTCCATTTGTCACACTTCACTTCTTATGTCCATGAGAGATTAATTGAATCAATAAAACTTGTTAATACCACATTGACTCCAGGCAGATGCGAGCATGAAGTGTTTGCTACTTAATGAATAATCACTTCCGACTCGACTGTTTGGGACAGTTGATTATAAATAACTGCCATCACCGGTGTCAATACCTTGTCGAGGTATGGCGACTTGCGTACCCTGATTACCCCCAGAGCTATGCCAGTGGGAGTTTTACTCCTGGAAGGTTCTACCAAGCTGGACAGGTTTGCGCGGGCAGGGGTCAGACGAAAGCAGACACCCTGGTCCTCCAGCCACTGACATGAGAACGGACGTCCTGACCGCAAAACACGATACAAGAATAGGATTTTGGAATGTCAGGACAATGAATGAGACGGGCAAACTAAAACAGGTCACGGCAGAAATGAGAAACTATAGGCTACATATTCTAGGGATAAGCGAGAGCAGATGGACAGGGGCAGGAAAAGTTAAAACAGCAACAGGAGAAACACTACTTTACTCTGGAAGAGAGGATGGACAGCACAATGAAGGCGTAGCCATTATTTTACAGAAAGGAATGGAATGGAAACCCATCAACAACAGACTGATAAGATTAAGACTGAGAGGTAGATTCACCAATACTACAATAATACAATGCTACGCACCAACGAATGACAGCGATGAAGAGGTCAAGGATGAATTCTATCAACAACTGCAGAAAGAAATGGAAGACACACCTAGATATGATCTTATTGTAGTAATGGGAGACCTCAATGCGAAAGTTGGTACACACAATACATATAATGAAAGAGTAATGGGGAAATGCGGCAGCGGAACAGCAAACGAAAATGGGGATAAATTAATAAGTTTCTGTAGTATTCACAACCTGGTCATTGGAGGAACACTTTTCCCACATAAAGAAATTAACAAATTAACATGGGAATCACCAAATGGTCGGGACAGAAACCAGATAGACCACATTATGATTAACCGTAGATGGAGACATGCATTACAAGATGTGAAGGTAAGAAGAGGTGCAGATGTGGGAAGTGATCACCATTTAGTAGTAGCAAAACTGAAAGTGAAACTAAGAAGGGCTGGACCAACTGTAACTACACAGAAAAGGTTTGACATCAGCAAATTGAAGGACTCCCTTACCAGAAAAGCTTTTGCGGCTGACATAAAGAAACGATATCAATTTGCCAAAAGTCAGGAAAAGACATTGACTGATGATATAGACCAGCAATTCAACACCATTTCAACAATATATAAGGAAAGCAGCAAATCATGCTTGGGATTCCAGGAAAGGAAGAAGCAAGACTGGATAACACCAGAAACACTAAACACCATAACACTGAGAAAGGAAATGAAAAGAAAGAAAACAGAAGCGAAGTCCCCCAGGTTAAAGCAACTATATAGCGAACATTACAGTCAACTGGACAAGGAAGTTAAACGCCAAACCCTAGCCAACAAAAGGAATTTCCTAGACGATCTTGCAAGACAGGCAGAAGAGGCAGCACTGAGAAATGAACAAAGCACAGTATACAAAATAACTAAATTCATCAGCGGAAAACGAGGTGCAAACAATATTACATTAGTAAGAGATAAGCAAGGAAATCTCATCACGACAGCAGAGGGACAGGAAACAAGATGGGCAGAGCACTTCAGAGAAACTCTGAACAAGGAACCACCAGAGACACAACTGAATGTTCCTGAGGCTGAAAACGATCTAGATGTAAATATAGACATTCCACGAAAAGAAGAAATCATCACAGCAATCAAAGGGTTAAAGAACGGAAAAGCTCCTGGTAATGATAACTTAAATGCAGAGCTATTTAAGACAGACCCTGAGCTAGCAGCAGAACTATTAGAACCACTATTTGCACAAGTCTGGAAAACGGGGACAACACCATCAGAGTGGAACAAAGGAATAATTGTCAAATTGCCCAAGAAGGGAGATCTTGCAGACTGCAATAATTGGATAGGAATCACTCTTCTCTCAGTTCCCAGCAAAATACTAGGCAGGATAATTATACAGAGAATTTCAAAAGCAGTAGACCACAAACTGAGGAAAGAACAAGCAGGATTTAGAAAGAACAGAAGATGTGTAGATCATATATTCACTCTCAGGAACATTATAGAGCAGTGCTCAGAATGGCAAAGACAGCTGTACATTAATTTCGTTGATTGTGAAAAGGCTTTTGACAGCATACATAGGGACAGTTTATGGAAAATACTGAGGGCTTATGGAATTCCAAGCTGCATAGTGTCAATCATAAAAAGCCTCTATGCCAACTTTACGTGTAGTGTTGGGCAGAGCAACCTAACCTTTGAGGTGAAGACAGGAGTACGACAGGGATGCCCCTTATCAACCACTCTATTTTTAACAGTCATAGACTGGGTGACGCGACAGACAACAGAGGGCAGTCCAAGAGGAATAAGATGGACTACATTTTCTACATTAGAAGATCTGGAATATGCAGATGACATTGCACTACTAGCACATTCTCATCAACACATCCAGGAAAAAACGGACAGACTTAATAAGTTTAGCCAGCAGGTGGGCTTGAACATCAATTTAAGGAAGTCAGAGGTCATGACGCTCAATGTGAGCAACCCTGAGCCCATATCAGTAAGGAATCAGCAACTGGTACAGACAGACACCTTCACATATCTAGGATGCATAGTAACACCAGACGGCGGGGCAGGCTAAAACATCAACATCAGAATGAATAAGGCAAGAACAGCCTTTTTTAGCCTAAACAACATCTGGAAGTCCTCTTAATACAGCACAAGCACAAAAATTAAGATTATATCAGAGCTGTGTGCTTTCTGTGCTTCTCTATGGTGCAGAATGCTGGAGAGTTACAGAGAAGGAAATGTCGAAATTGTCCTCTTTTCACACAACATGCCTAAGAAAAATTCACCGAATCTTTTGGCCGAATACCATCACCAACCAAGATCTGCTTGCTCGGAGCAAGCAAGAGGACATGCACACCATCATAGCTGGCAGACGCTGGAGCTGGGTTGGCCATGTCCTCAGAAGAGACCCCGATGCCATCACAAGAACAGCTATGCTTTGGACCCCTGAAGGAAAACGAAAGAGAGGCCGACCAAAAACAACCTGGCGGAGGACTGTGGAGGCTGAGATGCAAAGAATGAACCAGAGTTGGGGCACTGTACGAAGGATGGCCGCCAACCGAGCAAAGTGGAATCAATTTGTTGTTGCCCTACAAGACGCCACTAGGCGTGATGGCCACTGACTGCTTTGACGGTCGGCGGCTAAGGATCAAAGAAGAAGAAGAATTATAAATAAACGCAATCTTGGAAGACATTTGGAAGAGTGAGCAGGAAGTGTGATACAAGTCAACTTTGACAACATTTTACGGATATCACATCTCCATACATGGACGATGACTGTAAGAATTTTTCAAACGCATGAATCATGGAGAATATTACACGACTTAAAATTTTCATATCATGTAATTTGAAAGTATTGACATGGCAATTGAGGCGCCAACAAACAATCGCGCTGATTGGGAGTTTTCTCGAGAAAGCCAGGTGAAATCGTGGGCTGGAAACCTACGATATAACGTAGAAAAACTTTGACATAGGGTACTGCAGTCCATAAAACGTCAACGTAGACAGCTCGGACCTTGCCACAGAAAAGAATAGAGTTGGATTCTGAATTTATAGGACCGGACAAAACGTATTAAGAGCATCTCTGTACATCAGTAGAAAACTCGCCAATTTTAATAAGGAACCCAGAATTCTACAGGACCACGCACACGTCACAGAGGGATTCTGAAATAAAAATAATACCCCAGACGCGTGTTCAAGGCATATGTGTTAAGGGGGCACACCCAGCCAAAAATGGGTTATCTTTTTAAAAAATTAACAGAAAAATAACTAACGAACTTGTTGACATAAAATTTGGCCACATGTTACAAGAGATATTATATTTTATGATGAACAAAGTTTACTTTATAAATTTTAATGTTTTATGTGAAAATAATTAATTAACATGAAGTGATGAAAAAAATGAAAGGAAAACCCCCAGTGCACTTGGGAATGAATTTCACTCACATAAAAAGTGCAAAGAATGCCAAACCAGCAGATGATGTGCATAACATCCCTACTGTCACAGCATAATTATTCACTAAATTTTATAGTGGTTACACTGTAGTGTGACAACACTGGTATTCATCTTTGAATACCTGTCCAGCCGGTTTTGGCTAGAAGGGAAACCGGAAGAAACGGTTTGGCGGCAAAGGGAGTCTAGATATGTCCGCTCGACTGAGAAGTCGTTGATGGCCGTTGTCAGCAGCTTTTGCTGGGGAAAGTATATGGATGCCACTATTGTTCATTACTTTTTGCCGTTATTTTCATGTGATCAGGAGTAGTGATTTGTTGCTAGTTTGATATTGTGCATGCTAGTGATTTCCTCCTGGATTGTATTTCTGATAAGCTGATTGCAATTATGTATTGCGTTTTGTCAGTAGTGTATTCCGCCTATGTGAGTGATAGTCATGGCGGTTGCTGAGTAGATTGTCTCTGCGACTATTATTTGGATATCTTGTTGAGCTATAGTGTGTGGCAAGTATGTGGCAGTTCTTTCAGTGCATTGTGCAATGCATGTTCATGTGTATCGTCAGCCGGGTGCGGCTCCTCTGTGTGTAATATTCATTAAAAGGGCCATTACCTGTTATAGGTGTTATCATGTTATTTATGTCAGCTATTGTGTGCTATGGTTGTACCTTTGAGACAGCGAGCTAAGAGTCTAGTGTGAGAGTGCCTTAAACCCATAGTACCAGTAGAGAGTTCGCTCTGACAGCACAAGTATTCTCATGTGTCCAGTTCTGACATCTGGGGCGCTCTTGTCCGGTAAGTTAGAGGCCATGGGGCCAGTGATTTTCTATTAATTGGCAAATATTTGATAGCGGACAGTACCTGTATTTTGTAATATTGTATTCCCAGCTTGCTGACGTTTGTAAAGACCATAGTGTCTATATTTGATATATACAGGGAAGAATATTTATTGTACACACAGAGTGTTAGAAGGTTATTAATGCCACTGTGGGGCGCCTTCATAGTTTAAGGAATGCGTGTTTACCAGTCAGTCAGTGTAGGGTACTGTGTACGGTTGGTTGACCTCGATTACGGTGTCCACTGATTTTTTCAGTGTTACGGCAGTGAGATTGTCAGTCTGTGTAGTGAACTGTTTACGGTCGTTTGACCTAGTTACAGTGCCTGAGGAATTATGGCTGTTTTCAATTTGGAAAGTATATAACAGTCAGGAATTGAGGTGACCCTAGAAAGTTAATGGAGTATTTTGGGTTTTGGTTATTGATAGTAGGTAGTGTCTCAAGTGCAGTGAAAGATTACAGCTGAGGTTTAGCGCGACAGTTTGATACATTGCAAGGTGTACTTTGTATCATAGTGCTAGAGAAGTATTGATCCAGGGGAGCAGTGGAGCGACAGGTGTTTTTAGGTGGGTCATATATGATGTAAAGGTGGTTAGTTTGGAAAGCATTGCTGAAATATTGTGTCAAGTGTTTGGAATAGAGGTGCAGTGAAGTCAGGCTTTAAATAGATAGATAGCAAGGTAGTCTTCACGATTTCTTGGTAAAATTCGGGGCTCCCTGTGGAGCAAAGTTACGTGTTCTTCTTCTTCTTCTTCTTCTTCGTTCGTCCTGAAAAGGGCGGTGGTTGCGTTGTGTCTGTTTACGCCTAAGCTGTGATATCTGCACCTTTCGGTCGACAAATCCGACTTCTGCACGGCATTTTTTAGGACCGGGTTTGCCTTCCCATTTCGATCCACACTCGCTCAGCCAGACTGCACAGCTGCAGACTGTTTCCAGGACCACCACGTGGAGGTGGAGTGCGGTCTTGATCAGCTCTGGTTCGCTGGTCCTGACGCAGGCAGTCAAGCTATGATTCGCTGACTGCGGTCTCTATTGCTGCGTCTTGAGGTCCCAATTACGTGTTCAACAGGGCTGGGAGACGACTTCGGTTGTTGCGCTATCCTGCTTGATTCACTGTAGCTTTGAGTGTTACCGTAGAAGGGTTAGGAGTTGTTGTGGAGTACCTTTGTGAACTTTTAAGTTCATATAGGCATACGAGTATGGTTAAGGTGGTTAGGCTATAGGCGAGTCATCGTGTTCCCGCCACATGAAGGAGCTGTTCAGCTGGACTCTTGCTGTGACCTGCCTTTACTGAGGTACCCACCCAAGGGTAAATAAGCTCTGACGTGACCTTCCTAAGACAACGCCATTGACATTGCCTGTCAACGCAGACGTGCTTGACAATCAAGTACTACGCGACCACGGACGAATGTGTTGTGCTTTGGGCCGTGCCGACTTTAAAATACTTCTGGCCCGCGCCTCAAACATCCTCTGGACAAGTCCAGCTCCCGCCTTACGTGTGGCTCAATTTGAGCCCGGCGGGAACTGTTTCCACTGACGGGAGAAGGTGCAAAGGCGGCGAGCGACTGGCGCCTTTAAAACAGCAGCTTCGGGCGATAGGGTTGTCGTGATCCATTGGTTTATAGCTTATCTAAGGCAGAAGGAAACTCTGAATTCCAAACCCACGCTCGCCTTTGCGGGAATATCCATTTATGGAATTGCTTCGGGAGGGTAAACCCTGAGGATATCAATCCGGAGTCGGAGTCCCTAGGTCAGTCTATGCCGATTCGACATTATTCTTGGCAACTTGCGACATGGCTGGTACCAAAACTGTATCGGCTACTGCGTTCCTTTGGATCTACCGGCTGTGTGGAGAGGGGGAACATGCTGCTGGGCAACAGCTTGATCTCTATAACTGTGCCCTAAGCTCGCGCAGTGATTCCGTAAGACGTCACTTGACTGCTTCTCCAGCTTCAAAAACTGAATCGCCTTGCCCGTTACCTTATAGGTTACCGGCTATTTGGGAACAGATGCAATTGAGCTCCTAGGGCACGCCCTAAGGCACTAGCTTCGACCCTAAAACACTGGAAGTAGGTTTACCTTTAAGCATTTTGCCCAATTGCGTTAGGGCATGGCGCCGGGCTCTTCCGAAGTGGGATGAGGTTTAGATCTCACTGGACACTACCGCCCGCTTAAGCTGGGCAGCCCCCAGTCAATAAGGTTACTTGTCTCGCACTGCCTGCTTTCCCATGGGGTGCATGGGGATTAGGGTCAAACCCGAACTGTTGGACAGAAAATTTTTGCACCAAGCAATTATCGAAAAATATAGAAATAAGCAAACTCTCAGATTGGGATGCTGGAATGTCCACTAAGTTGACTGGACTATCCGAAAACCTACAGGATGTAAATGATGTAAGAAGACAGCCATAATTAATGATGAGCTTAAACGACTTCAGGGTAGATATAGCTGCACTTCAGGAAACGCGCTGGCGGGCTTGGAACGGTGAGCGAGAAGGACTACACATTTTATTGGCAAGGGAAAGATAATAAAGCTAAGAAAGCCTATCTGTCGGTCAGAACTCGTATTCGAAAGAACTGAACCACGAGTGGATCAGGGTTTTAACGGTGCTTGTCCTTGTAAATCGCTATCTAAATGGTTGAACTCAGACGAGAAGATCAAACCGCCTGTTTACGGTCCGCCTGCAAACTAGCACAGGTCCCATTCACCCTTGTCAGTGTTATGCTTCCTACTCTGTAACTCTGCTTCAGAAGCTAAAGATGAGGTTTCTACGAGAATCAACAGCAATTATCAAAAGTCATACCTAGGCAAAAACAGCAGTTTTCCACCATGTGACTTTAACCGCTAGAGTGGGTGCCGATAACTGTTTCAGCCCCGAACCTTCATGTCTGGCAGGTGTTGGTATTGGCAAATGAATGAAAAATGGGACAACGCTTCTTAGAGGTTTTGCGTCCACCATGACCTCTGCGTGACCAACACCTACTTTCAGACAAAACCCCAGCAGAAGGTGTCATGGAGACACCCACGATCCAAGCACTGGCACCAACTTGACCTGATTCTCGTCAGAAGGCCACTCCTCAGTCTGTGCTCTCCACGCGCTCGTAACACAGTGCAGACTGTGATACAGATCAGCTCCTTGGTTTTGCTGCAAAATCAGAGCACAACCAAGAAAACTCTATCGTGTCAACATAAAGGAAACCACGCATTGATACCAGCAAGATGTCAGACCCTTTCATGATCGTTCAATTCACTGCGACCTTCGAGAAAGTGCTCAGTAGCCCTCAGCATGGTGATACTATTACAGAGAACTGGGAGCATCTACGGAACACCATTCAAAGTACTGCACTTGCCACCTTTGGTAAGAAAAAAACACAAAGTCAAATGGACTGGTTTTGATGCTTTCATCAGATGTGATGGCACTGTCATTGAAGCCTAAGCGCAGTGCTATGTGAATGAATACAAACGTTCACCGAGTGCCAGAACCCTACAGAATCCTGAGGGCTACGAGAAGCAAAGTTCAACAAACTGCTCGACGCTGTGCAAATGACTCTACTGGCTCCAGCTCAGTGAGAGCGCATCCAGTATTCGACGGATTAACAGCAAGCAACCTGATGAGTGGCCCCAGTTTTGACAAGATAGACGGGATTAGGTTGTGGGAGTGGTGTTAGTAACAACAATGTATGACGGTATAAAGAAAGCACTTGGCCCCCATAAACGTAAGACGGCACCGCTAAAAACCATCAGCGGAGAGAAGCTAACCGATAAGGGTAAGCAGATGGAGAGGTGGGTCGAGCACTACTCTGAGCTTTACGTAGAGACAATACCGTTACGCTGCAAGCCCGCTTGATGGTGTACAGACATGCCAACTATGGAGGAGCTGGATGCCGAACCAACATTAGAGGAACTCAGCAAGGCCATTGATAGCTTGGCCTCTGGCAAAGCACCAGGCAGTGATGGGATTCCTCCTGATTTAATCAAATGCTGTAGAGCACGCTATTACATCCCCTGCATAGGATGCTGTGCCAGTGCTGGGAAGAGACAACTATTCCTCAAGACATGCGAGATGCCAAGATTGTAACACTGTATAAAAATAAAGGAGACAGAAGTGATTGCTATAACTACAGAGGCATCTCTCTTCTTAGTATTGTTTGGTAAGGTTTGTTTGCCAAAGTCATCTTTTTAGCTGAGCGCATACATCCAGAGTTCACTGTGGATACCGAGTGGCGGGTTTTTGCATGCGACTACACATCCAAGCTGAGCGGCATATATCAGAGTCACAACGCATGATCAACAAAACGGACATGATCTTCTCTCTCCGCCAGCTTCAGGAAAAATCAAGAGAGCAGAAAAGACCATTATATATCGCCTTTAATAGACCTCACAAAAGCATTCGACCTGGTTAGTAGGGATGGACTCTTTAAAATCCTCCTGAAAATAGGCTGCCCTTCTAAAATGCTGGAAATGATAAAGTCATTCCATGACGGCATGAAGGGAACAGTCCAATATGCTGGAAGCACGTCACAGCCCTTTGATACACGAAGTGGCGTTAAACAAGGCTGTGTTCTGGCTCCGACCCTCTTCGGAATCTTCTTTGCCTTACTCTTGAAACATGCATTCAGAGATGCAATGAAGGAATATGCCTTCACACTAGGTCAGATGGGGCTGTTTAATCTTTCAAGTGTGAGTTTCAAAAAACAAAACTCTGAAGGGTCACATAAAACTTGTTGTTCGCTGATGATGCTGCAGTTTGTCGGTCAAAAGCCAACAGGCGCTTGGTTGAAGCACAAAACAACTCAGGAAGAGTCACTTGATGATTGATTCGCTGATGATGCTGCAGTCGTCACTCAAAGCCCAACAGAGAGCTTCAGAGCTTGCTGCATCGCTTCAATAAAGCATAGATGTGACTTTGGCCTCACAATAAGTCTAAAGAAAACGAATATGCTGAGTCAGGCTTTGGGTGCTGCACCAAATCACTATCGATAACTATGAATATGGCAGTGGTGCACCACTTCACATACCTAGGTCTACCATTAATGACAACTCTGCTGGATACATTGTCGACAGCCGCATTGGCAAAGCTGCAGCTACCTTTGCCCGCCTCACATCGCGTGTTTGGGGAAACTCTAAACTCACAATGAAGACCAAAGCTGCGGTATATATGCCTGCGTCACCAGCACACTCCTATATGGCAGCGAGACCTGGACGACCTATGCTAAGCAAGAAAGAAGGCTCAATACCTTCCATTTCGTGTTACGCCGCATTAAAGGGACAAATGTGGTGCATCTGCGGATGATATAATTTGCGGGTTGGGTGGGTGAGGGTGTTGTATGATGTTTGTGGCATTGATGGAGATATTTTTGTTAGTTTGTGTTGGGCGTGGTTGCTGCCTTCAAAGTTGTGGTGGGTTTCTTAGTGGGAGCGGTGACTTCGCTGGCTTGGCCATTTCGCCGCATGGATACTGGTCGCATCCAAAGGTATCTTCTACGGACAATATAGCAGATGGCAGGTTATTGTTTGGCGACCACAGTAGAGGTTTAAAAGATGGTGTGCAAGAGAGATATGAGGGCACTGGGCGGACATGGATCCAGCAACATGGAGGTTAAGTTCTGTAATTTGTGGCGATGGCTATTACTGCGCCAGCCTCAGGGCTGGGCGAGAGTTTTGAAGGGTCACACAAGAAGTGAGGGAGGAGAAAACGTTACAAAATGGTTTGTCTATTGTTAAGCCATGTGAGGACTGTTTGGTTAGTGGGGCAGTATGACCGTAGTATGTAATTGGGAGGAAGGCGCTTAGGCTAATTCTGATGTATACCTTTCTGTGTATTTGAGTTGGTATTATCTGGATTATATATGGTGATACATTATATATAGTATAGTTCTACTGTTTCTTTGCTTAGTTTATTTTCACTGAGGTGAAGACAGTGCTTGGGGCAATAGTTAGCTTCTAGCACCTCATTGTTGAGTGTGGTTTTCGTAGTGTCTTTAGTGTTATAGTGTATAAGTGTGTGAGTGTAATCCAGTTTTGGCCTTTTATAGGAAAGATTGGATTAGACCAATTCTATTAGGTTGTGGCTGTGTTTGTTCTGTGGTGGAGTCTGGCAGACGAATTTCCTGCGACTGCCCTGCTTTACATTCCAGAGCCCTGTTGGTGTTAGCGGTAGTTGTGAAGTGTGTATTTATATTGTCTTGTACATTCAGTATTTCTTGTGTTCTGTTTAAGTGGTGTGTTATCTTGTCCTATCTTACTATCTTGTAAATACGTTTACAGGTATCCCTTGTTTTCGTTCGTGCTCAGTCACGCATTGTAGATATTAAGCTATCTCTTTTCTTTGTATTCTATCATCTATTTCCTCGTGACTGGAATTTTGTTTTCGTGGTGTGATGTGTATGTTGCTTTCATTTGTGTAGTTTACATTTGTGTTCATTTGCCATAGGTAGTGCTTGCTTAGCAGAGATTACAGAGTTGAGTAATAAGTGGAGTGTTATTGAATATAGCACCAGTGTGGGTGCCAGTAAAGACTGTGAAGTAAAGTCTAAGTGGTGACTAAGTTGATATAGTGGTGTCATAGCACCATAAAGCATCATAAAGTTGTTATTATACAACTATTGACTATTATAAGTTGTTATATCGGTGTCAAAGTACAACTATAGACTACTGTAAGTTTGAGTAAGGATATAGTAGAGAATAAGGGGCCAGAAAGACCTGATTTTCACAAGTGGTGAGAACATAGCCAAGAGGCTAAGTGAGTCTTTAGTGAGACCATAACGTAAACGTGAATCATATTTACATAATAAACTACGAGGTGATATTTACTTTCATGCATATATATATATATGTGTGTAAATTGATGAAGTGATATCATTATTTACCATTATTATTACTGAATATTATTGTAAGCAGAAATTTATCTGCTGACTTAAGTGCAATATATACAGTTGAGTAATTATATTATAAAGATTTATACTAAAGTTAATAGTGAGAACTACTAGTGTACAACATGGATATGGACACTTTCATGCGGATTGGCACGCAAGCCGGGTACACAGGAAAAGAATTGGTGGAATTTGCCAAGGCAGAATTCAATTCAGTTGAAAATCAAAAAACTTTGAAAGAGAAGAAAGCAAAGGAGGAGAAGGAAAGGAAAGAGAAGTAAGCAAAGGAGGAAAAGGAAAGAAAAGGAAGAGAGGGAGAGAATTGAGAAACAAAATGCTCTAAGAGATGCTCGAGCTGAAGAGTTAGAGCTAAAGAGAAAAGAATTGGAATTTCAAGAAAGGAAGATGAAAGAAGAGAGAGAATTGCAAGAAAAGAAGATGAGAGAAGAAAGAGAGTGAGAATTGCAAGAAATTCGAGTTGCAAGAAAAGAAGATGAAAGAAGAGAGAGAATTGCAAGAAAAGAAGATGAAAGAAGAGAGAGAATGACAAGAAAAGAAGGCGAGAGAAGATAGAGAATTTGAAGAGAAGAGGAAGGAGAGAGAGATACAAGTAGAATTAGAGGAGAGAATGAGAATAGCTCTGGAAGAAAAAATGATAGATAAGGAGTTACAATTGAAGAAGTTAGAAGTGGGTGCGAGTGGTCAGAGCTCAACTTCTGGTGGGGCGCATCGTCCTTTTAGGCTGCGTCTACCAAATTTCAACGAGAAAATTGATAGTTTGGATTTCTTTTTGGAAAGATTTGAGGAAGAATGTGTGGCCTATAAGGCTGATAGGGATCAGTGGCCATCTCGCGATGGAGACTTTTTTATAGCCTCCCCGTAGAGGAAAGGGCTGATTATGATAAAGTGAAGGAGAGATTGCTAAGGAGGTTCCGTCTGACTGCTGACGGATACCGGACGCGTTTTAAAAACGCGATGCCTAGTTCAGACCAGGACTTTGAGGATTTTATCTCAAAGATCAAACTTCTGCTGAATAGGTGGATCGAAATGGAGGGGATAACAAAGGACTTTAATGGCTTGTGGGACTTAATATTACGAGACAAAGTGTTGTCTTCGTGCTCTAGTGAGCTGGTTGCGTTCTTCCAAGAACGTCAACCAAAGGACATTGAGTCCATGGCCCAACTGGGTCACCATTATGTCCTGGCCCATCCGGTCAAACCCATTCAGAAGTCGGGTCTGACAGAAGATGTAGTTGCCAGTGTTGGTAAAGTCCAACGCCATCCTTGGCGAAATCAGTCAGACAGGGGTCAAGAGCAGAGGTATGAGAAGCCTTCCAGCCCCTCTCAACCACATAGAGGCAGTTATGGGAACTTTCGTTCTTATAGAAACAGTCGGCCGAGGGGACAACATAATAATTATGGTGACAGAAGGGAGTACCAAACTCATAAACAGGTACATTTCGAGGACTCTCGAGACGACGACCGATTTTGGTACAAAACCAAACATCATAAGCAGAGGAGTGGTTCCTCAGAGAGTCGGTCTTCTGACTCTGATGCGGGGTCTTCGTCTTCGAAGAGGTCCAATAAAAGTACACGCGATGAGAAGAAAGAGCGCGTGTGTACCAATTGCGGTGGTAGGGGTCATAGTGCTGATAGCTGCACTACCCCGATGGAGCATGCAAATTCCGCGGTTGTGTTGGACACAATCAACAGCGAGGACTGTGCAGGGTGTCGCCCTCTATTTCATACGAACGAGAGGTTGGTGCTTCAATGTGGGCATGCGGCACCATGTCTGTCGGCAGTGCATGAGACTGGGAATGTGATTCTTCACGAAGGAAAGGTGGGGAATAGACCAGTCCGGGTGTTGAGGGACACCGGATGCACCACAATTGGGGTTCGTCGGTCGTGTATCGACGCCTCATGCCTGACAGGAAAAATGGTAAAATGCACCACATTCGGGGGCAAAGTTGAGACTTACCCCCAGGCGTGCATTAATGTGGACACCCCGTTCATTAAAGTTAGAGTCTACGCGTTTGTCCTGGAGGACTCTATTGCCGATTTGATCATCGGCAATGTACGCGAGGTGCATAGTGTCATGGGTGTGCCTGGAGCAGAGGCTCAGCAGCACCAAACTACAAAAAGGGACTACCAAAAGGTACATCGTAGGCGTATTTCGCGGCAAGTATCGAATGACATGATTAGGACCAGTAGGGACTTATACGCAAGTCCGAAAGCTAATGATCGCACAGTGTGGGTGCGTAACGTGCCACTGAGTGCTAGCTGGCGCACACTCAGACGAGTGTTTGATGGGGTCGCGAAGGTTAAGTTTGTGGAAGTATTATCGCTACGCGACAATACCAAAATGGCACGGGTGACTTTTGTGAATAGTTGGGGTGCGCGTAAGGCAGTTAGGCTGAAGCATATGTCGTTGCTTCAAAACCACCTGCTAATAGTCCAGCAGTAGTGAGGGATAGATTGCCGGGTCGTGTTTAATAATATGTTTCGGTTGAAACGAACCGATCTTGTGAGGCTCTGACCCGCACCCCAGTTCTATTCTAGTATCAATATGAGGTTTTTGTGAATTTGTACAGATTGTGAGACTTCGTGCAAGGCTTGTGTATACTATGACATATTATGAAATTGTAGAGATTACGTAAGGCTTTACAATACATGGTGGGCTGTATTATGCTATGTTGTGAGTTGTAGTAATGTGGCACAGTGCCTTAAAGGCATACTTGAGTCAGGCTGTAGGCAGGCATGCTGTAGGAAAGTGCGCTATAGGCAGGTACATGGTAGGCAGGTGCACTGTGGGCAGGCCTGCCTTGCATTTATCAGAGACCTATGTAATATGATGGTCCTGTTATCTTAAGGGTCATGTACTGTGTTATGCCTTGCGTGGGGATTTATGTGTCACGATGCCATGAAGGTTAGGTGTTATGGAAGGATATCGAAGATACAGCTACACCATGTTAAGTAAAAAGGTACATCTGAAGTAAGTATTTATTGCAACTTATTTAAGAAATGTATTATGACTATTTAAATTGTCATGATGATGTGGTATGGTATGCGATGTATTGTTATGCTGCCATAAAGGCAATATTTATAAAGTTGTACTCGATGTGTACATAGATCATTATCGTATATTTACAACTAGATTATGAGATATGATTATTTATACGATGACGTGTTGCTGCTTGGTGACAATTATTTATACAGAATTTTGTGTAACATGCATTATGTGTAAGTTACTCCAGGATTAGTCAGTCGTTGCTATTTTTCACGACTGTCAATACCTGGTATGGATTTGTACATGTTTTCTTGTATCGAATGTGGTGAGTGAGAAGGCATGTATGTCAATAATATTGAGCAACTCTGGCATTCCTTATCTGCATGTGGAGGTGCTATATTGCCATTTCGGTCGCCCTTACCCAGAGGGGATTGGGCGTACTCCTCCGATGGAAGAAAACTGCGTTTTCTTTCTTAAGGGGGGTGGGGGTGGATGTCACAGCATAATTATTCACTAAATTTTATAGTGGTTACACTGTAGTGTGACAACACTGGTATTCATCTTTGAATACCTGTCCAGCCGGTTTTGGCTAGAAGGGAAACCGGAAGAAACGGTTTGGCGGCAAAGGGAGTCTAGATATGTCCGCTCGACTGAGAAGTCGTTGATGGCCGTTGTCAGCAGCTTTTGTTGGGGAAAGTATATGGATGCCACTATTGTTCATTACTTCTTGCCGTTATTTTCATGAGATCAGGAGTAGTGATTTGTTGCTAGTTTGATATTGTGCATGCTAGTGATTTCCTCCTGGATTGTATTTCTGATAAGCTGATTGCAATTATGTATTGCGTTTTGTCAGTAGTGTATTCCGCCTATGTGAGTGATAGTCATGGCGGTTGCTGAGTAGATTGTCTCTGCGACTATTATTTGGATATCTTGTTGAGCTATAGTGTGTGGCAAGTATGTGGCAGTTCTTTCAGTGCCTTGTGCAATGCATGTTCATGTGTATCGTCAGCCGGGTGCGGCTCCTCTGTGTGTAATATTCATTAAAAGGGCCATTACCTGTTATAGGTGTTATCATGTTATTTATGTCAGCTATTGTGTGCTATGGTTGTACCTTTGAGACAGCGAGCTAAGAGTCTAGTGTGAGAGTGCCTTAAACCCATAGTACCAGTAGAGAGTTCGCTCTGACAGCACAAGTATTCTCATGTGTCCAGTTCTGACACCTACTTATGGCGTGAACCACCAAAAAATGTCTACCCCAATGAGCTTTGTAGATATGGCTCTTTCAATATGACCCTTTTAAATAGCACAAATTTAGAACTTTGTATAGCAATATCTCTGTTTCTATACCATGTAAGAAAAAAGTGGAGGTTCGTGCCATAAAGGATAAAATGGGCTATAAGTGTGCAAAATTTGAAGGCTATAGCTTTACAATTGTAGAAAATATCACCGAAACTGTGAATCGCAGGCCCTGTTTTCGTTAAAGTTTAGTTTTTAAAATGTTAAAACACTTATCTGATAAGAGCTCAGTATCCCCCAGGAAGATAAGGCTGATCCTCTATTTGTGTCTGCTCTTCATCCAGGACAAGCCTCCTACGTCTCTTGGCTCTTCTTGCTTCAAGAGAAGCAGCTTTAACTTTCTTTTGTGAATGTTTTATGCGAAGACTGTCTTTTTCTACACAGAATGTATGCATAAATTTTCCCGGCTGAATGTCCCATTCCTGAAGGATTGATTTCAGGCTGTTAGCTCCATCATTAAAGATGCACACAGCAATTGCAACAGCTGTATTTACAGTTAAAAGTCCTTGATTTTTTAATTTTAGGGCAATATTTCCATATTAAACTGTTCAATGATTCATTAGAATTTTGAGTGTAACCTTGCAGGCACTTTCTCAGTAATTCTGTCTTGGAGAGGTCTTTGAATATGGGCTTAATAACCTCCATGACAGCAATTGGAAGGTTTCCCTTGTGCTTAAAGTCATTCACTATGCCATCTCTGACAGCCTGTTTGTAGGGACACCAGTCAATGTTGCAAAAGTTATGAACAGGATTATCATCTGTTGATGTCTTATGGAAGTACACCGCCCAAACCTCTTCTCGCATTTTGCAAAGGTTGTTTTTGTTAGCTCGTATGGCATTTCCATAGTATACCTGTAGCTTATCAATGACACTATCTGTTAGCCTACCCTTACCACCTATGGATTTACCATCAGGCAAAGACTTCCCTTTAGAAAGTTTCTTAAGATTTCTCAGCCGAGTACCCATTCTTTTCTGAACATGACCCACACATTCAATTTTTTCTATCAGACAATCCTCTCCATAAGGCTTGGATTCAAACACCTTTTTGAAATTGTTAGTGTCTCCATCCCCAATGAACTTTGTATACCTGAGATTATACTTGTCTGCTGAGCAAGAAAAAAATGTTACAAGCTGCTGCTGCTTCCATTGATCCTGAGGATCCGTGATGGGTCATCGTACAAAACCTCAGCATGACTTTGTTTCCATTGTTGAAATTTGTCTGTGTTCTGGTCTTGTTTCTCCCAGTACTGACAAGATTTGCACTTTTTACTCTTTGTCTAAGTATCTATTACCTTTCCAGTTTGCAAGCCAATCACAGTTGTGGCACCAACAATAGATGAATGGCATCTGGTCATCCAGGTACCATCACAAGATACATCAATGTCTCGGAACTCGGTGTCACCTTCTTCTGCACGCCCATACTTTTGAACAGCAGCATGTTTCATGCTAATAATTTGCACCCTAGTAGCAGCATCCTCCATTCCTTTCTGTATAATAGCATTGCTGCTGTGTCTAACTGGAGGTGGTAAATCCATTATACCACAGAAAGTGTTTAAGTCGGTGTGACTGCAGCCAATACAGCGCATGGCAAAAGCTGCACGCCGATTGATAAGATTAACTTTGTATTCCCTACTGAGAGCTGACTACTGGAAGGGAAATGTTTTTGTTCATGACAGTTTGCACTGTTACAATGAAATACAAAATCACCCCCAAGTCCTTGCCTTTTGACTTCAACTAATTGTACAGAACTTTGGCAAAAGGTACACAACAATTTTTCAGCAATGTTCTGACCAAGAAGACCCATGTCAACAATTATGTGCCCCTCAAGCAAATCAGTATCATTAACATTATAATTACCTTCCTCGTCAGTTTCTGCAGAATCTGTGTCACAGCTTCGCTCAAACATATCCTCATCAGAGTCATGTGTTAGGTTGCTAAGGTCCAGAATTTTCTGCTCTGATCGTGAAAGGGGCGTGGCATTTCGTTTCATTCCAATATCAAAACATTCAGTCTGCATCGATGGGGTTGAACTATGAACGCATGGCTCAGTACCGAATGTCGATGCATTCTGTAGGATTGTTTTCCTTTCATTTCGTTCAGCCGTATGTTGATTGCCATGAAATTTACGCTTCTTTGATATACCTTTACCAAACTTTTTGTCTGAAGGCATAATTATCACAAATATATTCACGTATTTTCACAAATTAACTCAAAGTTTCAATCACATTTATGTTTTTATTTTTTTACCGCCGTGATGGATGAAAAAGGAGTATTCATTGTATTCGTTGTATTGAGTATATTTTTTCTAGGGAGTGTTTATTATTTGATATACCTTCCAATATGAAGGTTAGCAAAAAAAGCATATTTTGGGACTAAAAGTCAGCGATTTTTGGAACACACTCATTCTCTTTGAACATTGATAACTCATAAACTATTACAGATAAACACATAATTCAAAAAGAATATCGAAGTAAAAAGGTTTATAAATATTTAAAACACAATTATTATATGCAAATCAAACATAACCTTTTTGTCTATTTCTGGGTGTATATGCCCCCTTAAGGTGCCAAGACTATTCTACTGAGCAAGAAGTCTAAGATTTCTCAATTACTGAGGTGAGTGTAACATAATTTTTGTGCTATGAATTTGATATGTTCATACTTGCTAGTGGGGTTAAAGATTCATACCAGGCTGGCAACCTCAGCATGTAAAATGAGATACATTCACGAACCACCACATCAAGCGCTGGTAATTGCTTAATGCTAGTTCTCACGGAAGAACCAAAAGCAGAGGTAACCCCAGGCTCCGAATGGAGCTGGGAATGAGTGATGATTACATCAACCTGTGCATAGATGTATATTATCATTTTGAGAATGTAAGTAAACTTAATATGGTCCTTCAGGCACAAGCCACTGTCGTTGTCCAGTCACAAATTTTTCCTTAGCTTAACCGACATACTGGTGATTTTTCAGCACATTCCTTAAGTGATATGATATACGCTCAGGGAGAGTAAAAATATGAGAAAACAAACGGCTGACGGACAGCGGGAAAAGGTGCCTGATTAATATCAGACAAACAAATATTTAGCAGCGGAATTGTTCTTTTATTCCCTCTAAAGTTTGTGGTAACCGACTAATTGCGGTACGACGCGGAAGGACCATTTGCTCTAATTCTAGACTGTGGTTCGAAGCTTGAGATGAGCACCTGAAGATTCTTGCTTTGACCAGGAGCGGTTACTTCCTGAACATATCTGGAAACGCGCCCCTCACCACAGAGACGAATCTACGGAAAAGCAGCATCGGTACTTCAGCATTTTGGCAAGTCCCAATTTGAACAGGCCAAAAACAACCGAACTTTATTTTGCTAAATTCATCAAGCCTAAAGACTTTCGGCTAAGAAACCTAATTAATTTTCATAATCACCAGTCATATTTATTTACATTTGTTTCAAAGTAATTGATCATTAAATTTGTATATATATATAATAAGATGAATTTCGCTGAATTAAATCACCTGGGGGTTTGAACGAGCTAAATCATACAAAATACATCCTCACAAAAGGCAGCGGGTCAGATAAAAAGTTAACGTGCTCAGACTAATTCAGCATTGTTCTTGACTTCTGAAATACCTTTTGAAACTACCTCGAGGTAGAAGCATCATTATCCTTCTATCTACAACTCTGCCAAAAGTAATTATGTGCGAAGGTAGCACCTTTGAAGACCCACATTATATACTCTAGGGTGTTGGCCGTTGCAGAGGGCAAAGGAAGGCAACCCGTGACATGACTGTTCTTCTAATTCTTGTTCATCTGACTCTTGATCTTCTAGCTGTACTTCTGATTTTTGTTCTTCTGACTCATGTTCTTCTAACTTTTGTTCTTCTAACTTTTGTTCTTCTGACTCATGTTCTTCTAACTTTTGTTCTTCTAACTTTTATTCTTCTGACTCTTGATCTTCTAACTTTTGTTCTTCTGACTCATGTTCTTCTAATTCTTGTTCTTCTGACTCATGTTCTTCTAACTTTTGTTCTTCTGACTCATGTTCTTCTAACTTTTGTTCTTCTGACTCATGTTCTTTTAACTTTTGTTCTTCTGACTCATGTTCTTCTAACTTTTGTTCTCATGACTCATGTTCTTCTGACTCATGTTCATCTAACATTTGTTTTTCTAACTTTTGTTCTTCTAACTTCTGTTCTTCTGACTCATGTTCTTCTGACTCATGTTCTTCTAGCTTTTTTCTTCTGACTCTTGATCTTCTAACTCTTGTTCTTCTGACTCATGTTCTTCTAACATTTGTTTTTCTAACTTTTGTTCTTCTGACTCATGTTTTTCTAACTCTTGTTCTTCTGACTCATGTTCTTCTAACTTTTGTTCTTCTGACTCATATTTTTCTAACTTTTATTCTTCTGACTCATGTTCTTCTAACTTCTGTTCTTCTGACTATTGTTCTTCTAACTTTTGTTCTTCTGACTCATGTTCTACTAACTTTTGTTCTTCTGACCCTTGTTCTTCTAACTTTTGTTCTTCTGACTCATGTTCTTCTATTTTTTGTTCTTCTGACTCATGTTCTTCTAACTTTTGTTTTTCTGTCTCATGTTCTTCTAACTTCTGTTCTTCTGACTCATGTTCTTCTAACTTTTGTTCTTCTAACTCTTGTGCTTCTAACTTTTGCTCTACTATTTCTTGTTCTTCTGACAGTGAATGTAGCTCCTATATGTAATTCTTCTCCTTGTCAACTGTTCGTAACTGTGACTGACGAAGGGTAAAACCCAAAACGTCTTTTGTTTCCTGTGTTAACTTGTAAAACTGATTTCATACCATTTTATTTATTTTTTTATTTATATATTTGTTCTTTTGACCCTTGTTTTGTAACTCTGGTTCTTTTGAGTCTTGTTTTTCTGACGTTTGTTCTTCTAACTCTTGTTCTTATGATTTTAGTTCTACTGACTGTAGTTCTTCTGATTGTAGTTCTTCTAAATCTCATTCTTCTGATTTTTGTTCGTCTGCATGTGGTTCTTATTGCTCTTGTTTTTTTTTTAAATTGTAGTTCTTCGAACTCTTGTTTTTCTGACTCATGTTCTTCTGACTCTTGTTCTTCTGACTCTTGTTCTTCTGACTATAGTTCTTGTGACTGTAGTTCTTCTAAACCTCGTTCTTTGGACTGCAGTTCTTCTGATGTTTGTTCTTCTGATTATAGTTCTCCTAACGCTAGTACCGGTACTTCTAACTTTAGTTCTTCTAACTCTAGTACGTTTGAGTCCTGTACAATACTTTTAACTCTTCTGCTCTTTTTCTTCAACATCTTATTAACAATTCCTACACAGTTAACTTACGTTGTGGACAGTATTGACGACCATAATATACTCCATTAAAGCACACGTAGAACGTCTGACAGTTGGTGTCTGCGTATGTGCCGTTTGCTTTGCCTGTACAATTTGGGAAAGTACCACAAGCTGTATTTCCGGTACCGATGCTGAAAGAAAAGAAACCATTATTTTGAAAAAAATTAAAACACAGTAAAACTGGCAGGATACGAAGTATATCTTCAGCCTCCTCGTTCGTCCTGAAAAGGACGTTGGTTGCGTTGTGTCCGTGCGGTATTTGCGCCTTTCGGCCGACACATCCGACTTCTGCACGGCATTTTTTGGGACCGGGTTTGCCTTCCCTCTTCGATCCCTACTCCTCATGCAGACTGCAGTGATGCAGCCTGTTTCCAGGACCACCACGTGGAGGTGGAGTAGGGTTTTGGTCCGTTCTGGTTCGCTGACCCTGACGCAGGCAGTCAAGCCATGGGTCGCTTACTGCATTCCTCACTTTTGATGCGTCTTGGGTCCCACGAAGAATATAACACTAGGGCTAGATGTGAAGATGAGTTTAACAGAGATCAAAAGCTTACGTTACCGATGCACAGTCAGTAATTGCAACGTTGAAAAGCCAAAATAATACAGACCTGGATGACCTCAGAATAGTGCTCCAGAAACTATGTCAACAAGTCAAAATTGTTGTGATCCAATGGATCCTATCTCATTGTAACATCACAGGCAATGAAGAGGCTGGCAGGTTGGCAAAAGAAAGTGGAAATCTACCTCAACCTGATGCAAGCATAACTTTCGAGGAGGCAAAGAATTTTATCAGAATCAGATACAGAAACAAATGGGATGTAGGGCATCCAGGTTACACACACAACGATGCATACTACCAGCTCAACAGAAGAGAAATAGTGGTAATCTTCAGATAGCACACTGACCACAACAGATTGAGATATCATCTATTCAACAAGCTAAAGATATGAACTACCGATGAATGTAAGTGTGGCACTGATAAAATGACTGCTGAACATCTGCTTCAAAGTTGCCCAACATATGTGAAACAGAGAAAGCGTATATGGCCGAAACCATTACTATTCGTGGAAAATCTCTACGGAGATGCAAATAGCCTCAACCTGACTACTGCTTTGTTTGAAAACATTAAAGCACTCGTCTGAGAGTGTACGAAGAAGAAGAAGAAGAAGAAGAAGAAGAAGAAGAAGAAGAAGAAGAAAGGCTTAATTAAAAGAAAAGCAATTGACGAATGGACAATGTGTCGAAATGTCTGTCCCTGTCCTTTTGTATGATCTCTCACACCTTCATCCCTCCGACAGTTAGCTTCTTTTCTTCATTATTCACTTGTTATTTGGCATTTCATTTTGCCCTTTCATTCATTTTACTCTTTATGCTGGACATAGCATGGGGAAGTCTCTAACACGCCACTCCCCTATGGCAGTTTTTGCTACGGGAGTAATTCTTATCTTATTGTGTCGCATTCACGCTTCACGGAAGACGTGTTAAGGTACGCCAGGTTATTAGACGGTCAGCGACAATATTTTATCGCATAATCTGTATGACCATCTTTTCAAGCGAAAGTGCTTGTTTATCCAAGCTTGGATTGGGCAGGAGTGCTGAATAGAACCAGATTTGTTTGTCTGGCGAAATACTGGTGACTAGCGACCTTCCCTGAGTCATTACGCCAGAAACACACGGTCACAATATTGTGATGGACAGAGGTGCGGCCGGAAGTCTTATTAACGATATGACATCACTGTTGTAAGATGCCAGGCGTGTATATTTAATTTAATATTTTTCAAATACGCGTGGGATGAGTAATGATAAACAAACCGACCCCTCTAGTGCCAGAAAGCGATTGGTTCGCCAGAATCTACAGTGAATTGGATTGGAACATTCAGCGGAAACCCAGCTGGATTTGAACTGGAAACTGTACAATATAATGTAGTGAAATCCCAGACACAGGACACACAGAGAGATCGTATTGTACAGCGAATAACTCCCAAGAAGCCAGTGCGATATTGGACTTAGTATTCCATACTTATAAGTGACAGTTCAACGTATTTGGGCATCTCTGAAAACTTAAGAGTAAACCCGCATATTTAAATACATAGACTGTAAAAACTTAAGGGACCAGGACTTTAATATAACAAGCCTGGAAACTTAGGAATCAGATTCACCAGTCATAAGAGGACTTTAACTCAAGTTTTCCCAGGTAGTGATTTTGCAGAGACACTCGTCTTCAGTGGAATTAACTCTAATTTACCAGACCCAGTCATAAGAGGAATTTAACTCAAGTTTTCCCAGCAAGTGATTTCGCAGAGATACCCGCCGTCAGAGAAATTAACTCTAATTTCCCATACCATTATATATATATATATATATATATATATATATATATATATATATATATATATATATATATATATATATATATATATATATATATATATATATTATATATATATATATATATATATATATATATATATATATATATATATATATATATATATATATATATATATATATCAGCACATTAAAAACGCACCACTATTATATATACTGATGCAGAGAAGCTGGAAAAAAAGTGTGGGAATGGATTTTCCCCGTGTTTGTCATGAGGTAGAGAGCGAATGGCTGCTGGAATGGAAAGTGCATGATTCAACCCACGGGTTTGTGTACAGACTACATGAAAACAATGAAAGTTACACGTGCAGCACGATTCCCAACAGCTATGACCCTGAAAATGTATACGCGTTGTGGCAGTATGCTCGGTATAAAAAGGCCGTTAAGACAAAACACCCAGTACATGTGCTTGAAATGCAACGACTATCTGAAAACGACCACCAACGAGCGATTAGTATGTTGGAGACCGGAATGAGCTCGCGGGCCATTGCCAGAAGGATGAATTGCCACCACAGCACTATTGTACGTCTCAATGAACGTTACGGAACCACTGGCAGTGCCCGGGATAGACTTCGGAGTGGCCAACCACGAGTTACTACCCCTGCGCAAGATCGTCATATTGTGCTGTGTCACCTAAGGAATCGTTGTCTCCCGGCAAGTCAAACAGCAAGAGCAATAGTGGGTAGACGTGGGCAAGTGTGATAATAGGTTTTGATGGTAGTAAATTTAAAGGTTAACCAGGTGAGGTCAAGCTATGTAAGTACCCTGAATCAGAAAAATGATGATGTATTTCTCAGGGGTCCATATCTGCTAATCTTCTGATCTCACCCAGTATACGTTTATTTCTGTAGTGTTATGTATATGGCAAGTGTCTAGGGTATATACATACATATATACATATATATTTAATGTAAGGAATGAACAAATACAAACAGAACTGTAATTCAACAAAATGTAAGTAAGTAAGACTGGTGGGAACGTTTTGGTATATATACTGTATATGGGATTAAATATACAATTTATTGTCCCGAACCTCAATCTTTAGGAACAGGACTTGTCAAAATCATAAAATGTTTATTTACAGGTTTAAATAAATAAGATGGAACTCTGTCCATGAAGTGTAACAAACTAAAATTGTCACTAGACTGGGTACCCCACTGTCTGATTTCAATGCTTGACATTACAATAGTCAGTTATTTGAGGGTTTGTTGTTTTTCATCGATTTCACAAAAGCCTTCGATTGAGTCTGGCATGAAGGCTTATGGCAAGTAATGAGAAAATTCAATTTTGATACCAACATCATAGATATCATTGAAGCACTATACAAGGACGCAAGCAGTGCTGTTTTTGTAAGCAACGACATTGGAGAATTTTTCAAAACAACTGTAGGAGTTCGCCAAGGATGTATCCTGTCACCAGTGCTCTTTAATATATATCTAGAACATATTATGCAGGAGGCTCTCTACGATTATAAATCAACCATATCGATTGGAGGCCGACCTCTGTGCAACCTACGTTTTGCTGATGATATTGATCTGATAGCTGGATCAGAATCAGAACTTCAAGACCTTACCTCTAGACTGGAAAAAGTAACAAGAACATATGGGATGGAAATTAATATAGAAAAAAGCAAGATATTGGTGAATAGCCATAAGAAACATGTTCCGACCAACATTACGTTAAATGGGCAAACGTTAGAAGAAGTTAACACCTTTAAATATCTCGGGTCCACTATATGTAGTGATGGAAGATCAATTAAAGAAATCAAGACAAGACTTGAGATGGCCTCAGCTGCCATGACAAGGTTGAATGTGATCTGGAAAAGTAACATCAGTTTTCCTGTGAAGATCAAATTATATAAATCACTTGTATTATCTATTCTCTTGTATGGGTGTGAGGGCTGGACACTCACTGCAGATACGGAGCGAAGGATTCAGGCTTTCGAGCATAAATGTTATAGAAGAATTTTGCGCATTTGCTATAAAGAGCACAAAACAAATGTCTATGTTAGAGAGAAGATAAACACCTATGCAGGTCACCAAGAACCACTTTTGTCAGTAGTGAAACGTCGAAAGCTTGCCTGGTTTGGGCATGTAACTCGTCATGACTCCCTTTCGAAAACGATCCTTCAGGGAACAGTCGAAGGTAAACGGAGAAGAGGAAGGCAGAGAAAATCCTGGGCTGATAACATCAAAGAATGGGCAGGACACGGTTTTTCCACACTTGTACGCATTGCTGAGGATAGAGAGCAGTGGAGGACCCTGTCTGCTGATGCTTCCACCATGGCACCCCTACGACCCATGACGGGTTACGGGCTGAGATGATGATGTTTTAATCATTCCCCAGAAAATTCTTGTTGTTGTGGTGGTTTAAATTGATAGAAGCTGTCATGTGCCCGTGTTACGGCACTTATCTGGTAAGCCTGCCTGATGCTATGGGCTCCAGACTATGTATATGGTCACTCAAATGGTGCTGCTTTCTGGATGAAGATAAGGCCTGTAGCTCAAAGTATATGATGAGCCTTCACTGCCCACAATTTCTGTCTTCTCGTGGTTGTCTTCACTTTTTTTACTGGTAATATAACCCTGAAATGAGAAGGAAAGTTTCCTCCCCTTTATAGCCTGTCTATAACAATTCCACAACTAATCAATGGTAATCTTACCTGGGGTCAGCCATGTGTGCTGACCATATGCACCAAACCCTATATTTCTTTGACTACACTCAGTCCTGTGTTTTCATTCTTTTTTTTTCATATGGCATTAAAGCCAATATTCCTTTAGCATTGCTTGTCTTCCACATAATCAGCAGGGGTGTACATATATATTGTGACCTGTTAATGACTTCTTTCAAACATTCTATGTATAGTGTCACAGGTTATTTGAACATTGTGTCACCCTAGAAACCACTACCAATTTATTTTCTCCTGGACTTACAGTCGCAAAATTTTATGGCAAACTTACAAACACATTTGTTTTCACTTCCCAATGGCAATATCAATTTTATTATTCCACGGCACTATGGCACAACAGTTGTAAGGCCAATAGCAAAACATTTTCTACACATTTCGCTCCGAAAAAGACTGCATTCCTATCTAGGTCATCGTAATCCTGAACCTTCTCCCAATTAGCAGTATCGAAATAAAATGTATCGGCATACACCTATAGCCTGATACGTGCTAAGGAAATATACAAATAAAAGCATCTCTCTTACCTCAAGTAAAGAATTAATAACACATGCACAAAGTTGACTAGCAGTGAATGGGTTTTCTAACTGCTTTTCTGGTCCATACGGCAAAAGCAAGGCTTTCCCGCTGATCTCAACTTGCGATGGCTTTCAAATTCAAATGGCCTGATCTTACAAGGAATTGTTAATTTTATTACCCTACCTTCTAGCCAATCAGAAAGCGAGTCGAAATTTTAACTATTTTTGGACTATAAACTTTGAGCAATCGTAAGTGTGTTCGTTCGTCTGATTATCATTGTGAATTTTATATCTCATTTATTTATGGACCGATTTCCAATATTAAAAGTGATAATTACACGGTCAACTGACCTCTATCGTTCTATGTAATTTTCCTTTGTTTATTCCTTAACAGTTTCATCTGGGTAATTTTTTTGTAATTAATGGTAGTTCGAACCTGATCTAAAATATCAGTAAAATAAATTTTTCTACGTCAAGATAATTTTATTAAGTGGAAATCTTTAGGTTAATATATTAATCAATATCAGCGCTATAATTCAAGATATCCTTTTCATTCCAATTCCCTTTAGTTATTGAGAAATAAATTATTTAATTTTGGACAAAAACACAAAATCGGCATTTTGCCCACTACAACCAAGATTTTTGGTCTCTACCAAAAACGAGGTAACAATTTGATTGGTTGTTAATTTTGACTACGTCCTTCGACAAATATTAGAGTGGGTGTGTGTGTGTGTATGGGGGTAGTAACTTTTAACCTGTGATAGTAAAAAAATTCAAATTCTCTAGTTAAATTTTTAGCGGCAAATGGACTTTGCCCCTCAGACAAATTTCAAATAAAGTTATTTATAGACTGCAAAAATGCGTTAACTAGGTTATTAAGCGGGAAATTATTTGAGCGTGGGGGACACAGATCCATTTAACTACAGACCTCCCCTGTTAAAAAGCGTGAACCACTAGTGCATCTTTATTATCTGTGCTACCATCACGATCAAATTAACTCAACTAGGTTTTAGATTGATCCTGGTTTCCTGCAGGTGGGTGCCTATTCAAGAAATCTGCTCCAACGTTCTGCGATCCAGGAATGTACTCAATGGTAAACGAGTAAGGCTGTATGAGAAGCGACCACCTTAACAATCGTGCATTACCATGTTTTTGCCTGAGCAAGAAAAACCAGGGGCTGATGATCGCTCTGGACCACGAAATGCCTACCATACAAATAGATCTGGAATTTCTTTATTGCCCAGACTAAAGCCAAACATTCTTTTTCTATAGTTGAGTAGTTTTGTTCCACTCTGTTCAATTTGCGGCTGGCATACGCAACAGGGTTCAATTTTCCTTCTGGTGATGAGGACCGTTGTAACAAAGTGGCTCCCAATCCCACATTACTAGCTTCCGTTCTCACCACAAATTCCTGACTCAAATCAGGTAACTTTAATATGGGCTTACTGGTGAGTTTTTGCTTTAGCTCATTATATGCCAGCTCACATTCTGCTGACCATTCTATTTTATCTGGTTTCCCTTTACGAGTTAGATCTGTCAGAGGAGCACACACAGAGTTAAAATTTTAAATATACTTTTGGTAAAAACCACAAAGTGAGACAAAGGATCTCACATCCCTCTTAGTCTGTGGTCTGGGTGCTCTCTGCAATTTCTCCAAGTTCTTAGGATCAGGGGTCATGCTACCCTGATGTATTGTATGCCCCAAGAATTCTAATTCCTTGCATCCAATACAACATTTGTTGGTCTAGCAGTTAAATATGCCTCCCTGAGTCTGTCAAACAACATGTTTAATGAGTCTACATGTTCCTCAAATGTTTCCGTGGCGATGAGGATGTCATCCATGAAATTAGTAATACATGGATTTTTCAGGGGATCCAATAGTTTTTGCATCATTCTGGAAAACACACTCGGAGCATTCTTCCATCCGAAAGGCAACATGTTAAACTCATAGTGCCCTTCCGAGGTGCTAAAGGCCAGATAAGGTCGAATCTCAGGCTTCACTGGAATCTGATAGTATCCCTTACTGAGATCTACCTTGGAAAAATATTTTGCCTTATTCAATCTGGCAAACAATTGGTTTGTATCAGGTAATGGATCCACCTGACCTTCTGTGACAGCATTCAGTTTCCTGTAATCTATTCACAGTCTATGTTTCCCAGAGGGTTTCATCAACAATACCACACTGGAGCTATAAGGAGATTCACTATGAGAAATAATCCCTTCTTGCAACAAATATTCTATCTCCCCTTTTAAAGCTTGCTCTTTAACGAATGGGATAATATAGGCTCTCATACAGATGGGTGTTGGGTCTAGCAGTTTCATATCATACTCCAACAAGTTAGTGTGCCCCGGTTTGTCCGTTAACACGTCTGTATGATTTTCCAGAACTTTCTGAATCTTCTCCCTCTACCCTTTTGTCAGGTGATTACTGATTTTTACCTGTGCCGGAGTTTCACATGGTTTCAGGGGGTATTCATAAGAGGTGAGAGGTTCATTTTTCATTTCAGTGGCTATGGCCAAGGTCATTAAATGTGGGCCTTCCGAAACCCTTCTATCATGGTATTTCTTAAGGAGGTTCACATGATAGACTTTTTCCTTTCCCTTTTTGTCTATCTTGTAATTAGTTCTAGATACCTTTTCTAGAACTGTGTATGGACCTTGCCATCCAATCTGAAGTTTGTCGTTGCTGCCGGGTAATAGAAGAAGCACCTTCTCCCCCACAGCAAGTTCCCTATCCTTCGCTTTCCTATTATAATATGCGGCATGTTTCTTCCTGGCTTGTCTTAGGTTATCATTTGCTAGTTTCCAGGCAGTTTTTAGTCGAGTAGTCAGCTCGTTCACATACTGATATGATGAGGTTACAGTCTCTTCTGCCTTCTCATCTGTCCATGTCCTCAATAAGGCTTCCAATGGACCTTTTATGGGCCGGCCAAATAACAACGTTGTCGGTGCCATTCCTGTTGAATTATGTGGGACTTCCCGATAAGCAGATAAGGCCGCGGGTAAGTATTGATCCCATGTGTCAGGTTTTTCATGTGCCAGCTTTCGCAGGATGGAAATAAGTGTCCCGTTGAACCTTTCCACCTGCCCGTTCCCTTGGGCGTGATACGGACTACAGTGAAAGTGTCTGGCTTGAAAGATCCTGAAAACTTCCTCCGTTAGTTTTCCCCTGAACTGTGATCCATTATCAGTCAGTATCTGGTGGGGAAATCCTAACCTTGTGAATATTGTAAGTAACGCCTCTGCCACATGTTTTGAGTCGATTGATGACATGGCTACTGCCTCTCCCCACATAGAACAAGTGTCCACCAGAGTAAGAATATAACTGTTTCTCCTCTTGGTTCGTGTGAGAGGTCCAACAATATCCACTGCAACTCTCTCAAAAGGGGTTCCCATGATTGGCATCTCCCCTAGAGTTGCAGGTGCAGTCCAATGTTTTGGAGCTACCCTTTGGCATTCTGGGCAGGATTTGACATATCTTTTTATATCTTCTGTTATCCCTGGCCAGAAGTAATGACAAGCTATACGCTGTCCTGTGGCGCTGATCCCCATGTGACCACTGAAGGGGATAGCATGTCCTAACTCCAGCACTTTTTCCCTATATGAAGTTGGAAGTACCAGCTGTCCATGACCATTGGATCCAGTACCAGCCTTCCTATACATTAACTTGTTCTTCATATAAAAGTCTCCTTTGTTTGGAGGGGTATGGCTTTTTGGGAGTTTCCTGAAACACGGCTTTAATGACTTATCCTCAGCCTGTGCCTTCCTCATCTCCTCTGATGAGTATTTATTGGGTTATCTTCCTCCTTCCTTGACTGTGACCTGGTCTGTACTGCTGCCATAATCACTGGTCTTTTGGGATTTCCCAAAAACACACATTTACACCCCAATATTAGAGGGTAGATTGGTTCGTTTATCACTGCTGCTCTAATCACTCTTTCCACATAGCGAGTTTTCACATTTATCCTTGCAATGGGAAGTGTCATGGTTGCTTTATCCTTAGTTGCTCCTTGTATATCCACTGTTTCTGTGGTATATTGATCTGGGTGCAGTAGGTTAGAACTCACGACTGAGTCAAAATCCAATCCAATATCATAAAGGCACTTAATAGTGGCCCCATTGCATACTATTTCTTCACATACAGGGGGATGATGAGGTTCCTGCTGTCCAGTAGGTAGTTCCTTCTTTCCCTTGTTTCCAGTTTTAAGGCATGCAGCGAAATATGGAGGGGTTTTCTTCCTACAGTCTTTTGTATTATGGTTATTTAACCTACAATTTTTACACCATTTTCCTTCTTGTCTGTAGGGTTTCATTTACTTGAGGGTTTCTGTCTGTAGGATCATATCTTGGCCTATTAAAATTAGGTTTAAATTTGTGAGCTTGGTCTTTACTATCAAACCTATTCTGGTTGTGTGGGGTTTTATTACTCTCTGCTTGTTTCTTTCTTGCTCCAGCTACTTCTGACTGGGCGGCCTGATATCTCTCAGCAACATTGAGAATCTCACCCAATCTCTCTGCGCCTTGTTCCGTGAGAAATTTTCTCAGGTCTGGAGCCATGGACTCTCTTAATTGCTCCATCAGAATCATTTCCTTCAGATCTTCGGTTTTCCCCAGAGCAGACCACTTCTCCTAATACATCTCTAATCTGGCAGAAAATTGGTGGTAGGTCTCCCCAGAAAGTAGCTTAGCATTCCTAAATCTCTTCCTTTAAAATTCACTATTTTTTTCGTACCTAACTAATAAGGCTTGTTTGAGAATATCATAATCTTCTTGGTCTTCTCTGCTTAGCTTGGAGAAGACTTCATAAGATGTTCCCCTAAGTCCTTGGGATAATTTTAAACTCCACTTCTCCTTCTCCAACCCATAGTTAGTAGCTAGTCTCTCATATCTACTGAGATAGGACTCGATCTCATCGTCTTTCTCTACAAAAGGATCTAAATGAAAATTCATGGCTGAATTTGAAGCCCCCTGACTTGTAGTAGTATCAGAGGTAGATGGGCTGTTTCCATTCTCTGGGATATGTCCTTGCAGTTCCAGTTCCTTGAGTCTTAGCTCATGCTCTCTTTGCAATCTCTTTTTTTCTGCCTCCCTTTGCAATCTATTTTCCTCTTTTTCAGCCTCCAGCTGCCTAACCTCTCTATCAGCCTCTAATTTTAATCTTTTCTCTTCTTTATCTGCTTCTGTAGCGAAATGGTTTTTGTTTTGAGGGGAGAAGGTGTACGTATGACAGACTTGATGGAAGAATAAAAGATAATCTTTAGAGGAAACTCTTCCAGATTGCAAGTTGAATGCACAGTCTCTCCTCGGGAATTAGTCCACTCAAAAAAACTTTCCAAGAGAATTCTGGTGAAACTAAACAGGATATTCTCTAGGCGATAAATTCTATATCCGATATCCTACAAAGGACTATGTATAGTACATATAGATGGATAAGAGATTTGGTGCCCAGCCACATTAAAAATATCCTGACCCAATAGTGTTTATTAATTATGGCTCAGCCCCCAGGGTGTAGATTTATGTTACTAAAACTATACAACCCAATTAAATATTACAAAGAAAATAACAACAGACTCGGTTATGTAAAGTTTACAAAAATGAAAATAGAATCTCACAATATATTAAAATATACAACTATATGATATGTTCCCTAATCTATGAATGTTTCTGAACCATGTCAGAATTAATTTGTAATCATAGGACAATAGGAATATTCTGTAGTGGTTCTGCTGGCATGTTCAGATACTCATCTCAAATGCTGATGTAGTCTTGTTGCCAGGGGTTCAATATGTCCCAGCACTCCAGGTCCCGCAAGTTCTTTTTAGGGTTTCGGAGGATGGCAAGCTGCTTTCTCCGTCTTGACTCAGGGCGCATCACCAGCTGGGATGGATTAAGTCTGCCCTTGAGAACACTGCTTATGGTTTAGTCTTCTGGTATGACAACCTGATAGGACTGGATTGACAAACAATTTGAGCTCCATTAGTAATCTTGCCAGAGAAGTCATTTCCCATATCTGCTGGGCGCTAATCGTCCATCAGAAATCTAACAAACATTCATAGCTAACATCAATAACAAAGTACTATTTATTATCTATAAAGTACTATAGCATAACTGATGTTATAAGCAAACAGGTGGATCTAAACCTATATCTGGCTTCCAGCTTGTTTTAACGCAGTGATTTTCAACATATGGGCCGTTGGCTTCACCCACTGTGAAGTTTGGGGCAGTGGTCATCAAAAGATTGAGAACCACTGGTCTACCTTGTGCCCATAGAGCAGTAAATTCAATGTGGGGTCACTGTCAACAATGGTTTTAGAACCACTGGGTAATAGTTTTCTATTCTTCTGTAACATGTTGGGGTGTCATTGCTGCCAAGGTTTGAGAACCACTGAATTACAAGTCAGTCAACATATTCATTTATAAAATTGGCTAGTGCTGTTGCCCATTCATTACATACTTCTGTGTTTATGTGGTAGGCATTCATATACCTTAATAATACCATCATAACATAGGATACATGCACAGTAACACATTAAAATATAATAAGGATATTTGCAGAAATCAGTTCAGGATTAAAATATGACAAGGATAATCATGGCTGAAATCATACAGTAGAATTAGTAGAAATCATTCAGTATAAAACAGGACAAGGGTAGTTCATACATGAAACTTTCAGTATACATAATGTTGTTGTCTCCTGTACAAAATCAAGGATATTAATTTCTGTCACAGTGAAAAACAAAAGATACTGACATGATATGTTGTAGATAAACATATGATTAATTCATGTTATTCATATAACAATATAGATCACTTACTCGCTGCGCTCATAACCACCGCTGTTTAAAATGACCGGTATTTCTTAACCAGACTATCTTGTCCAGGCCGGTCGCTGCCTAGCGAGAGAATGGGCTTACCAGACTATGCCTTGAAAATCGCGCCTAATTTCTCCAGGTTTCAGTTTGGTTGCTGAGGTCAAAGGTCAAAAGACAATATACAGCTCTCCTATCCATTGGCTAAACTGTAATTATTCAGGGCGCGGAAGTAAAAGTTCACAGTGGTAAAAGGTCACAGTGGTTTGCTGGTAACCTCGATTAAAGACAAAGGAATTTATTTCCCGAAGCAAATGGGAGATCTCCTGATGTGTATTGATGAGAGGTCGATATTCCAGAGAATTTAGAGAAAAGGAATGTTTTGGTATGAGAACAGATTGACAGAGAGAAAAGAAGGCGAATACACTTCGTGACAGCTTCTAATTGTAACCTTTTCTCTTCAGCTAACCTCCTATCTTCCCTATCTATAAATTTATCACATTCAGTAGTAACATACTGAATCAGAAGTTCCCCACTCATGCCAAGTTCTTTTGCCGTCTGCACAGTAGCAGATCTGAATTTGGCCAAGTCTGCCATTCTTTCATACAAGTTATCAATACTTATGTAATAATGTAACAATTTCTATCTTAATTAAACAATGGCAATGACAGCTCATCCAATTCACCACAATTTTATTTATTATATTTTATAAAATTTATTTCCTACTGATTGGGCCCCAGGGTATGGTGGAATAAAAATCCCGGACGAGCCCCCAATATGTGATAAGAGGTTTTGATGGTAGTAAATTTAAAGGTTAACCAGGTGAGGTCAAGCTATGTAAGTACCCTGAATCAGAAAGATGATGATGTATTTCTCAGTCCCTATCTGCTACCTCTTTTGATCTCACCCAGTGTACATTTATTTCTGTCGTGTTATGTATATGGCAAGTGTCTAGGCTATGTATGTATTTAATGTGAGGAATGAACAAATACAAACAGAACTGTAATTCAACAAAATGTAAGTAAGTAAGACTGGTGGGAACGTTTTGGTATATATCATCATCATCATCAGTTGCCATCTCCACAACGAAGGTTGGCTGTAATGGATCTCCAACGTCTTCTGTCTCTTGTCTTGGTGGTGCACTCTGATAGACTCTTTCCTGTCCATCTCTTGATGTTATCTTCCCACTTATAGCGCTGTCTTCCCCTTGCACGTTTGCCTTCAACTCTCCCTTCTGTTATGGTCTTCTGCAAAGTGTTATGCCTTTTTATGTGGCTAAAGTATTTTAGCTGCCGAACTTTGACCTCCCTCATTAGTTCTCTTTGCATACCTAGATTTTCTAGGACCTCCTTATTTGTTTTCATCTCTTTCCATGTGATACGCCCCATTCTTCTATATATCCACATTTCAAGAGCCTCAATTCTTTCTTCCAAATGCTTATTCATCGTCCATGTTTCTGCACCATACAGAAATGCAGAATATATATAACACTTTATGATTCTCAGTTTTAATTTGTGAGATAACTGTTTGGATGCCAGTATATGTTTCATGTTGTTGAATGTAGCTTTGGCCATTCCTAATCTCTTCTTGATTTCTGTTTCACATCTGCCATCTTCTGTTATTATATGACCAAGATATACGTAGCTCTTGACTTGTTCCAGGATTTTCCCATTTACGCTTATCTTTAATGTGGGTTTATCGTCTGTTTTGCTAATTATCATAGTTTTTGTTTTCTCAATATTTATGTCGAGTCCATATTCATGACTTATACTGTTCACTTGCTTCACGAGTTCTTGTAACTCCTGTTCGCTTTCAGTTAACAACACGGTATCATCTGCATATCTAAGGTTGTTTATTGACCTTTCACTGATGTTCAGTCCTGGTATTTCCTGTATCTGTTTGAAAATTGTTTCGGTGTATAAATTAAATAGGCAAGGGGACAGCACACAACCTTGTCTGACACCTCTTTTTATGTATATGTATGGTGAATAATTCCTTCCAGATCTTACTGTGGCAGTTTGCTCCCAATAAAGGTTACTGAGTATTCTTATATCTTTTCCATCAATACCTATGTCTTTGAGGCATTCAATTATTTTCTCATGATGGACTCTGTCAAAAGCCTTCTTATAGTCAATGAAGCACATATACATACTTTTTTGGACCTCTGTATATTTTTCTGCTAATATTCTTAGGCAAAATATTGCCTCTCTTGTTCCACTGTTCCGTCTAAAACCAAACTGTTCTTCTTGGATTTCGCTGTCTACTTTACTTTTTATTCTTTCCTGTATGATTTTGAGCAGTATCTTAATTGCATGACTCATCAGGCTGATTGTTCTGAAGTCTGAACATTCTGTTGCATTTGTTTTTTTGGGCAATGTTATGAAAACTGATGTCTTCATGTCGTGTGGTATATATCCTGTATTGTATATATCGTTGCATAGTTCTGTGATTGTATCTATACCAAAGCTCTCCAGAGCTTCTATCATTTCAATTTTTATGTTATCCATGCCTGCAGATTTTCCTTTTTGTATCATATGAATGGCATTCTCTACTTCTGATCTGAGAATGTTTGGGCCTTCATTAGAATCTAGTGATGGTTTTTTTTACCTCTGTTGTCCTCGAATAGTTCTTTTACGTATTCTGCCCATCTGTTTGATATGTCTTTCTCATCAAGTAATATTACACCATTTTTGTTCTTGATACAGCTTCCTCCTTGTGCAAACCGCGACCGATTTGATAATTTTTTTATTTCTTCATGCATATCTCTTGTCATGTGCTTTGCTTCCAAGTCTTCTATTTCCTTGCATTTTGTTTCTATCCGCCGTTCTTTTGCTTCTCTACATATAGTACGTATGTCATTGTCTATTGTTTTATATTCTGGAGTATTTTTTTGCTTTCTTTCTTTCTGCCATTTTATTCAAGATGTCATCTGTCATCCAAATTTGATTTTTCTTAGACTCCTTTTTAGGTAAATTTGCATTTGCTGATTGTATGCTTGTTTTTAAGCATTCCCATTTTGCGGTTGCTTTTTCTTCTGGGTTTTCTCTTCTAATACTGCTCCATGCTTTCTGTCAATAACGGTTGATATTTATTTTTGACATCGATTAAATATTTCTGTTTTATATCTGGTTGTTTCAGCGCTGATTGTTTTATCTGGGGTTCCGCCTGTCTTCTGTTTCCTGCTCTTTTCAGCTTTATATTTACTTTGATGACGACTGGATTGTGATCTGAATTTATGTCGGCGCCAGGGTGTGTCTTTGCACTTGTGACACTGTTCTTAAATCTATGTTTTATCATGATATAGTCGATTTGATTTCGTGTTACATCTCCTGGGCTTTTCCATGTGTATAATTTCCTTGGGTGGTGTTCAAAAAAAGGTGTTACATATGACCAGCTGGTTTTCTTCACAGAACTGGATAAGTCTGTCTCCTCTATCATTTCTTATCCCTAATCCATACTGTCCTACTATTTTTTTGTATTTTCCTTTTCCTACTTTTGCATTCATATCACCCATTACTATCAACACATCAGTAGATTTGACTGGTTTAAGTGTGTGTTGTAGCTCTTCATAGTTGTTGCGTGCATATTTTTGACGCACATATTACAAAAAATCGATATGGTTATTTAATATGGGAAAAATATAGACAGGCATCCATCTGTGTATGAAAATGCTGTTTATTGTAAAAGCGAGATAATCCATGTTTGATTCACACTTTTGATTATAGGAGTAATCGGTCTGGATATTGATCCGGCGCAAGGATAGTGCGCTTGCGTTTGTACTTATTTTTTAGGGCCAGAAAATATATTAATTTGCTTATTGTGTTTATGGCCTGGATTCATATGTATTCCATATTATTAGTACAAGTAGAATCAGTCCTATATTGTATATTTTGGATGGGTAGGAGGGACTAGATTCTTGTATTCCGGTCTAGCGGAAGTATGAGTTGTCTTGACAAGTCGTGATGAGTTCCGATGTACTGCTAAGAATGGCGGGGTACGTTTTTCAAGAGCTGGTCCCTTCGTCAAGAAAAAATGTCTTACGAAGTGGTTTTTTCTTCTGGAGGAGATAGTGTCTCTACGATAGTTTGTGTTAGAGACTCTCCTTATGTCAGTATATAGATGATTCGGACTCCAGGTAAACCCAGCTCGTATTTTTGATGATCTCTCGTCGGTTAGGCCTAGCTTGACTTTTGGGTGCTTCGATATGCTAGTGTCGTGTTTTGTATCGACGAAGATGACAGATTTTCCTGCAGCGGTTATGGCTACGTGAACTAACCTGATCACCGTAGTGCTGCATGGAACCATTCATGAAATCCTTTATATATCCATTGTAAATTAACTTTGGCTGATATTCTTCCTATGAATGAGTGAACGACAACTCAGGAAGGTAGCCATGTTGGATTTCGGTCATCGTCTGTTTTGATCACTGCCAAGAGAACAGATTATTTATCTTATTACCGGACAGTGACAGAGAGATCTCAATCCTGCTAGAAACCCCCTTTTCGTGGTTTCATAAGATGATGTATCATGACATTGAACTTTGATGTACTACCCATTATTTCTGCATGTGTCATGACTTCAGATCTGCTATGTATACCTACAAATTGTTATGTCAACAAAGCCTGATGTACTCGTATGTCCCAGTGTGTACGTCTGAATAAATTGAGTAAACTAAGATTCCAGCAGTCTGCATTGGTGCCTTGTAGACACATGTGTATGAGTGATTATATTGGTCAGCACACGAACAGTACACCATTCGCGGTAATCACACTCTACACTACTACTTCATACATACACCATCCTGCGTCGGCTGAAGTGACCAAGTTTAGGGCCTGCTTCCCCTGGAGCCTTTGCCTTCCCTAACTCAGGACTAGGGTGAGTTACCCATTTACAGCTGGGTAGACTGGAGCATGCCTGATCTCAACAACACACCACTCTTCCTTACAGAGCAGACAGACTGATACTTTACAGTGGTGTACTACAGGTGTAGTAAGAAATAACGTCTTTACAGTGGCGAGCCAGATTCTTGGGTCCAGCTTACGCAGTTTTGTGTTGAGAATCACAGTTTACAGCTGAAAGAACATTTGTTTGAACACATCAACACCAGTAGGACAGCTTGACCTGTATTACCGATAGGATGCTGTATCTAGGTCAGCACTTGTTGACAGTTTTTCGCTGTACAGACAGTATTACACAGGACAGTGGTATCAAGTGTAGAAAATATCTGGAGCAATATTGTTGACATTTCTCAATGTACAGAAGAATCGCAGTGTTGCTGAATAAAGTGCATAGTTCATCGTGGGATCTTCATATGCTCAACAGAGAAAAAATTGACAGTGTAATAGTTTAAACTTAAGTCTATTACTGAATAAAGTGGCAAGTTAGTATTATTTAAATAAACTGTGCCTACTTTACAACACTATACTGGCAACACATTCCATTCATGACATAAAATGATATTGTATGCTATATGCTATTTATGCTTACATGTTATTTGTTGTGTATTAAATTAGTTTATATTCTGTGTGACTAGAACAGGAAATACCGAGTAATATTGGTCTTGTTCTGGCGTTCGATAGGGAGCAATTTCTTAATTGAAATTTGCTTGCAACATAGTTTGCAAATATTTGGTTAGTTGTTACGACTGTTTCATATTTGTATTTGTAACATTTTTTGTGTTCCTTAGTTTTGTTTGATTTGTTTGTATAATTGTAGGTCTCATCTTTCCTTTTATTTCAGTTTTTTACACCCTTATGTTTATACACTGTAGCGTTATTTGTCTTGTTATCTTATGGCAGTTATCATCACAGGTTCTGTGATCATTTTTTTTTCATTTCCCCTATTTAATTTAATTTGATCTCTGCAAATGTTTTCAGATTGTCTTTTCTTGTTTGTCATTTGTAATGTCTTTAGTTGACATATGACGTATAGTGGTATACACTGATAGTATAGTACAGATCAGTACTTTCTGATTGTTATTGGAAAAGGGAAATATTTTTTTTCCACAGGTACTCAAGTGATCTTTGATTACATTGAGGTATACAAGACCTTTGTAAGGCTTGTCTCCCAAAGTTATTGGTAAAGGGAAATATTTTTTCCACAGGTACTCAAGTGATCTTTGATTACAGTGAGGTATACAAGACCTTTGTAAGGCTTGTCCCCACAGTATTTGAGATACAATTATTGTTGTCCACAGGTACTCAAGTTATCATTGGTTATTGTAAACCATACAAGTTTGGACTAAGACTAAGTCTAAGGTATAGACTTGTCTCCCATTAACAAAGAGAGTAATTTATTTACTTTTTCAGGTTTCTGATTTAAGAAGACAATATGTCTACCTTAGATTATTTCATTACACTAGGAAAATCTTTTGATAAGACTGGAAAAGACTTAGAACAATGGGCTGTTGCTCAATATGACAAAGCATTAGCTGCAGAAGAGAAAAAAAAATTGCTGCTGCTGTTGAAGAAAAAAAAATTGCTGCTGAGGAAAAAAAAGCTGCGGCTGAGGAGAGAAGACTTCAAATAGAAGAAAAAAAAAGCTGCTGCAGAAGAAAGGAAAGCCTTAGCTAAAGAAAAAAGATTAGAAAAAGAAGCTGATACTGCTGCTGAACTTAAGAAATTGCAGATGCAAGTGGAGGAAAGGAGATTTGAGGCAGAACAGAAGAAATTAGAAGCTGCTGCAGAACAGAAAAAAACTAGAAGTTGCTGCTGCTGCAGAACAGAAAAAACTAGAAGCTGCTGCAGAACAGAAAAGATTAGATAGAGAAGCTGAAGAGAGAAAAGCAATAAGAGAACATGAGTTTGAATTAGAGAAATTAAAATTGACATGTATGAGTAATGTTAATCAGGCATCTGGTGGTAATGGTAAACCCTTTGTGTACAAGGTCAAAGTACCAGCGTTTAACCCTACCAGTGATGACATAACATTTTGGCTTTCTAGATTTGAACGGGCTTGTCGATCTCATAATGTTGACAAATCACAGTATGTGAATCAGTTGTCTGAAAATCTAAAAGGGGAGTCTCTGAGTAAGTTATATTTTGTTGAAGAGGCCGACAAAGACAATTATGATGCTGTTAGGGCAGCTTTGATAAAGAGATATCAGCTGTCTGAGGAAGGTTACCGTCTTTTGTTTAAAACAATGAGACCTGAGGTAGGTGTAGAATTCTCAGATTTCATCTCAAAAGCACGAATTACACTTTCACGATGGATTGAATTATCCAAAACAGAGAAAACATTTGATGGTCTTACAGATTTATTGCTAAGAGACAAGGTCATGTCTTCTGTAAATAAATCATTCCTAGAGTTCTTACATGAGCGTAAACCTAGTACAATAAAGCAAATGGAAGAATATTGTGACCAGTATGCCACGGCACACCCTGACATGATTCTTAGTAACTCTAACATTAAAGAGAGTATGCCAGTTGCTTCGGCAACAGAATATAATCAGAATTACTCACACAAATTCCAAGGAGCTAAAAATAAATTTGATAAAAAGGTTAATTGGAATAAGTATCAAAACCAAGATAACCACTCAAATCAGGGTTCTTCGAAGAACTGGAATCGGGCTGATAGTCCTCGACACGCGAGGGGTACCCATAATGTTAGAAATTCTCGGAAAGGGAGTAGCTATAGGAACTACCCAAGTGCTTCATGGAGACAAAAGAAACAATATTACAGGGATACTCAATATAACGAGCATGATGATTATGATCATGAATATTATGATTCAAACCCAAATAGGGGTTATAACAGAGGCAATAATAATTATAGAGACAATTATAACCGAGGTAGATCACAACACAAAAGACATGGTAAATCTTATTACCAGGCTAACTCTGCACAACAGGAGTTCCACGACACCGATAATCAGAATAATGATAAAAAAGACTCCAATAGTGTAGCAAATTCCGCTTTCGATTTTGCTAGAGCATCTGAGTGTTCGCAATGCAAAACATTATTCGATCCAACCACAGTTTCTACTTTAAGCTGCGGTCACCCACTTCCCGCTCTCCATGCGTCAATTGCGCATAATGGAAGGGGTGCTCTTGTCTTTAATAGGGGCCTAATAGATGGTACTCCGGTATCAATTCTTTTCGACTCGGGGTGCACTACCATTGGAGTGAGGCAATCACTCGTAAATCCTTCTCGAGCTACGGGCAATATAGTCAAATGTGTAACATTTGGTGGCACATTGGAGAAGTACTCCACTGCCATTATCAATATTGCTACACCGTTCTTTACAGGAGAGGTGCAAGCATGTCTCTTGCCGAATCCGATCGCTGATCTTATCATCGGTCGCATTCATGGAGTGAAAGAATGCACTCCACAGCAAATCTCTAATTGGGAAAATGTTAATATGCAATCTGCTAATGCAGTAATCACTAGGGCTCAAGCTCTCAATATGCCACAATCTTCACATTCTGAAGATAATGATGCGCAGATCCAAGATGATCCCTTGGAGATTTCACACGATTCCTTTATTAAACAGCAGGAAGATGATCCTACTCTAAAGAAATTCTTTACTCTGGCAACAAAAGGTGATCCGAATAAGGATACAAATCGTAAATCTTGGATTACGATGAAGAATGGCGTACTTGTACGTATGGTACAAGACTCCGCTAAGTCCATTCATTCTCAAATCCTTGTGCCTAAAAATATGAGAGTTAAAATTTTACAGCACGCTCATGATTCGCAGTGTGCTGGACATATGGGTTTTTCCCGTACTAAAGCTAGAGTTCTTCAATCTTTCTTTTGGCCTGCTGTGAATAAGGACATACGAATCTATTGTCGATCTTGTAAAGTATGTCAAGAGATTAAATCCAGAGGTCCACGCCATGATGCACCTATTCAGGCTGCAGACATTCCCATTCGGCCATTTCAAAAAATGGCGATAGACATCATTGGTCCATTTAAGATAAAGTCTGCTAGAGGACACCAATTTATTCTGACGTGTGTTGATATGTGCACACGTTGGCCGGAGGCTGTTCCTCTAAAGAGCATAACTACTGCTGATGTCGCAGATGCTCTTTGGTTAATATTTTCTCGTCTGGGGTTTCCAGCAGAAATATTATCCGACCATGGTACCCAACTTATATCGGATACCATGTCTCAAGTAATGTCGACTCTGAAGATAGAGAGATCGCTGAGTAGTATTTATCATCCTATGTCCAATGGGATGGTGGAACGTTTGAATAGAACTCTGAAAAACCTACTAGGTAAGATAACAGAAGATCATCCTCAGGATTGGGATAGGGTTTTACCCGCGGCTCTCTTTGCATATAGAGAGGTCGCCAACGAACATACAGGATTTTCTCCCTTTGACTTGTCTTTGGCGCGAAACCGCGAGGTCCTATGTCCTTACTTCATGATCTTATAACTGCTGATAATATTGTCGATGACACAAAATCCTCTTATGAATATGTCATCGCACTTAGACACAAGATTATTGAAGCATGCAAATTGGCAACTGCTTCTTCTGAATTTGCGAAACAGAAGGCAAGGGAATTTGCCAATAAAAAGAGATGTTTGCGTCAACTTTGTCCAGGTGACAAAGCATTTGTCTTGCTACCTTGTAGGGAAAATAGACTTCTCATTTCTTGGAAAGGTCCGTACGATATAATATCAAAGGTTTCCGATGTTGACTATATCGTCGATATTGACGGGAAGCGTAAAACCTTCCACATCAACATGCTCACGGAATTCCATGAACGTCCTGATTATTTACAACCTGTTTTCCAGGCAACGGACGATTTTCCAGTCCAACATGGACAGTACTCATCTCTGTCAGTAATACAGGATGAGGAAACGAGTTTCTCGGATGTAAATTTACCTTTTCCAATGATTCCTCTTCACTCTAATGAATCATGGAAAGATGTTGCAATTTCTCCAGAATTATCTCCAGGAGAGCAGAAACAAGTTTCTACTATGTTAGAACAATTTCAGGATGTCCTTACTGACATTCCTGGTCAAACGGATGTCATTCAACATGACATTATTCTTACTGACCATAGTCCTATAAGAGTCAGACCGTATCCTATCCCGATACATTTCCAAGCACAGGTAGAGAAAGAGTTAGATGAGATGATAGAGTTAAAAATTATTGAACCATCCACATCAGCATATTCTTCGCCGATGGTTATAGTACGGAAAAAAGACAATAACATACGTCTTTGCGTGGATTATCGCAAATTGAATCAAGTGACTAAATTCGATGCTGAACCTATGCCTTTACTAGAAGAGCTACTTACGAGACTATCGAATTCTCACTTCTTTACTAAACTCGATTTGTCTAAGGGATATTGGCAAGTTCCACTATCCGAACACGCCAAACCGTTTACTGCTTTTTCGACGCCTAGGGGTCTATTCCAATGGAATTTCATGCCTTTCGGTCTTATGAACGCCCCTGCTACATTTGTACGCATGATGCGTCGAATCCTATCTCATCGCTCAGATGTCATTGCGTATCTTGATGACATCTGTCTTTTCAGTGATACTTGGAACGATCACTATAATGGTATAAATGAACTATTGTCTATCTTACGCGAGCATAACCTGACAGCGAAACCATCGAAAGCATGTATTGGTTTTAGCGAAATATCTTTCTTAGGACACCGTGTTGGTCATGGGTTCCTAAAAACAGAAGACCATAATACAAGTAAGATACTTAACATTTCTATTCCTAAGACTAAAAAGCAAGTACGAAGTCTCTTAGGTCTAATACAATTTTATGGACGATTCATACCGAATCTGTCCTCCATTATGTCACCTCTTTCTTCCTTGCTAAAGAAAGGGTCTCCTAATGTAGTCCATTGGACTCAAGAATGTCAATCCTCTTTGGATAAGGTTAAAACTATGTTTTCTACTTCACCTATCCTAGTATTACCTTCTAAGGATAAGACATTTATTCTTCGTAGTGACGCTTCATCCACCGGGATTGGAGCTGCACTAATGCAAGAGTACTCTGGAACTCTGCATCCTGTGATGTATATTTCTCGGAAATTAAATGCCGCAGAGAAGAATTACTCGGTCCTAGACCGTGAATTATTGGCTATGGTTTGGTCAATCCTTAAACTACAAAGATTTCTTCTGGGCGCGCATTTCATTGTGGAAACTGACCAGAAAGCTCTTACGGCTATTCAGAGTAAAAATCTGAAGAGCGCGAGATCAACGCGCTACGCGATTGCTCTACAGCCATTTCATTTTTCGGTGCGAGCTATCCGTGTGTCAGAAAATGTGATGGCAGATATTTTGTCTAGATGCCCACATGATTCATAACTGTTATACAGCTTTGATACAATTGTTTCTATGTTGAAATGTGTACACATATGTAATATATCATATATTGATTGTAACACTACTTAGCGGTTCATGGATATTTATTCACCGCTGATTTTTTCAATGTTTTTCGTCTTTGATGATCATGATGTTAAGATATCTTAGATGGAATTTATGTATAAACTAATGTGGAAATTGTGTCATTGCTAATATTGTAGTATGCGTTGGTGACACCTCTCTGGAAATATTAATACTTAGAGAAGTGCTTTCTCTAAGGTCATAAAACTTATGCTTATCATCTGCGCATTGTTATTGGTGCGTTGTGAGCCTATTGTATGTTGCTCCTAGATGTATTTCAAAAAAAAAATGTACCATTTTTTTTTTTTCCCGAGGGGTGTGGTAATCTGTTGCGTGCATATTTTTGACGCACATATTACAAAAAATCGATATGGTTATTTAATATGGGAAAAATATAGACAGGCATCCATCTGTGTATGAAAATGCTGTTTATTGTAAAAGCGAGATAATCCATGTTTGATTCACACTTTTGATTATAGGAGTAATCGGTCTGGATATTGATCCGGCGCAAGGATAGTGCGCTTGCGTTTGTACTTATTTTTTAGGGCCAGAAAATATATTAATTTGCTTATTGTGTTTATGGCCTGGATTCATATGTATTACATATTATTAGTACAAGTAGAATCAGTCCTATATTGTATATTTTGGATGGGTAGGAGGGACTAGATTCTTGTATTCCGGTCTAGCGGAAGTATGAGTTGTCTTGACAAGTCGTGATGAGTTCCGATGTACTGCTAAGAATGGCGGGGTACGTTTTTCAAGAGCTGGTCCCTTCGTCAAGAAAAAATGTCTTACGAAGTGGTTTTTTCTTCTGGAGGAGATAGTGTCTCTACGATAGTTTGTGTTAGAGACTCTCCTTATGTCAGTATATAGATGATTCGGACTCCAGGTAAACCCAGCTCGTATTTTTGATGATCTCTCGTCGGTTAGGCCTAGCTTGACTTTTGGGTGCTTCGATATGCTAGTGTCGTGTTTTTGTATCGACGAAGATGACAGATTTTCCTGCAGCGGTTATGGCTACGTGAACTAACCTGATCACCGTAGTGCTGCATGGAACCATTCATGAAATCCTTTATATATCCATTGTAAATTAACTTTGGCTGATATTCTTCCTATGAATGAGTGAACGACAACTCAGGAAGGTAGCCATGTTGGATTTCGGTCATCGTCTGTTTTGATCACTGCCAAGAGAACAGATTATTTATCTTATTACCGGACAGTGACAGAGAGATCTCAATCCTGCTAGAAACCCCCTTTTCGTGGTTTCATAAGATGATGTATCATGACATTGAACTTTGATGTACTACCCATTATTTCTGCATGTGTCATGACTTCAGATCTGCTATGTATACCTACAAATTGTTATGTCAACAAAGCCTGATGTACTCGTATGTCCCAGTGTGTACGTCTGAATAAATTGAGTACACTAAGATTCCAGCAGTCTGCATTGGTGCCTTGTAGACACATGTGTATGAGTGATTATATTGGTCAGCACACGAACAGTACACCATTCGCGGTAATCACACTCTACACTACTACTTCATACATACACCATCCTGCGTCGGCTGAAGTGACCAAGTTTAGGGCCTGCTTCCCCTGGAGCCTTTGCCTTCCCTAACTCAGGACTAGGGTGAGTTACCCATTTACAGCTGGGTAGACTGGAGCATGCCTGATCTCAACAACACACCACTCTTCCTTACAGAGCAGACAGACTGATACTTTACAGTGGTGTACTACAGGTGTAGTAAGAAATAACGTCGTTACAATAGTATTCTTATATTTCTTCCTCGCTGTGATCTTTAGTTGATGCATAAGTTTGTAAGATTGATATGTCGAATGGCTTTGCTCTCATCTTTAGTAACATCATTCTGTCATTGTGTGTCCAGTATCCACATACATATTTTTCTAACTCCTTCTTTATCAACATTCCTACCCCTCTTTCATGTTTTTCTCCTCCAGAGTGTATAAGCATGTACTGGTCTCTTGTTATGTAGCCTGTATTCAAAAGTCTTGCCTCTGCAACTCCCAGTATATTGAGTTTCATGTCTGTTGCCTCTAATATAAGATTGTCAAGCTTTCCTTCTCCGTTTAGAGTTCTAACATTCCATGTTCCTATTTTTAGGCTTCTCCTACTAGTTTTTAGGTGGTCTTTCTCAGAATGCTCCCTTTCAACAGAATTTAAGGAACACTCGTCATTATGTACTTCCTTACTCATTAGAGGAGTTGCCTCTTCCCTGTTAATTTGTACAGTAGATTCTTCCCCAGGGGACAGAGAGTTCTCTACATATCGGTTCTTATCTTGTTGTTGTGATCCCATTACGTTCTGTAGGAAGTACGTGGTAAGGCCCCAATTTCTTCCACGGTGGCTAGCCATTGTCTTTTTCTATGTCCGACATGCCTCTAGTGCGCCACACACTTTGCTGTTTCGCTTTGCGAGCCGTTGATCTTCTCAGATTCCTCCACCTCACTCACCGTCTCAGTCTTTGTGTACTAGGGATGGACATTCCCTTGAGTAAGATTGCTCCTACTCCACCCATGTAGTTTAGCCAGTCAGCCAAGACTGTTGCCCGTGATGTGGCCACCGCCGTACACAAGCGGTATTCGAGGAGCCATACATGAGCTAGATAAAGAGAGGAGAACCAAATAGGATCCTGACTATCCTAAAAAGGACATGGCTGTCTCTCACCGTGAGGTACTATCCCTCTCTCTTTATCCTACATTGGTATATATATGTGGGATTAAATATACAATTTATTGTCCCGAACCTCAATCTTTTGGAACAGGACTTGTAAAAATCATAAAATGTTTATTTACAGGTTTTAAATAAATAAGATGGAACTCTGTCCATGAAGTGTAACAAACTAAAATTGTCACTAGACTGGGTACCCCACTGTCTGATTTCAATGCTTGATATTACAATAGTCAGTTATTTGAGGGTTTGTTGTTTTAATCATTCCCCAGAAAATTCTTTTTGTTGTGGTGGTTTAAATTGATAGAAGCTGTCACGTGCCCGTGTTACGGCACTTATCTGGTAAGCCTGTCTGATGCTATGGGCTCCAGACTATGTATATGGTCACTCAAATGGTGCTACTTTCTGGATGAAGATAAGGCCTGTAGCTCAAAGTATATGATGAGCCTTCACTGCCCACAATGCCTGTCTTCTCCAGGTTGTCTTCACTTTTTTTTACTGGTAATACAACCCTGAAATGAGAAGGAAAGTTTCCTCCCCTTTATAGCCTGTCTATAACAATTCCACAACTAATCAATGGTAATCTTACCTGGGGTCAGCCATGTGTGCTGACCATATGCACCAAACCCTATATTTCTTTGACTACACTCAGTCCTGTGTTTTCATTCTTTTTTTTTCATATGGCATTAAAGCCAATATTCCTTTAGCATTGCTTGTCTTCCACATAATCAGCAGGGGTGTACATATATATTGTGACCTGTTAATGACTTCTTTCAAACATTCTATGTATAGTGTCACAGGTTATTTGAACATTGTGTCACCCTAAAAACCACTACCAATTTATTTTCTCCTGGATTTACAGTCGCAAAATTTTATGGCAAACTTACAAACACATTTGTTTTCACTTCCCAATGGCAATATCAATTTTATTATTCCACGGCACTATGGCACAACAGTTGTAAGGCCAATAGCAAAACATTTTCTACACATTTCACTCCGAAAAAGACTGCATTCCTATCTAGGTCATCGTAATCCTGAACCTTCTCCCAATTAGCAGTATCGAAATAAAATGTATCGGCATACACCTATAGCCTGATACGTGCTAAGGAAATATACAAATAAAAGCATCTCTCTTACCTCAAGTAAAGAATTAATAACACATGCACAAAGTTGACTAGCAGTAAATGGGTTTTCTAACTGCTTTTCTGGTCCAGACGGCAAAAGCAAGGCTTTCCCGCTGATCTCAACTTGCGATGGCTTTCAAATTCAAATGGCCTGATCTTACAAGGAGTTGTTAATTTTTATTACCCTACCTTCTAGCCAATCAGAAAGCGAGTCCAAATTTTAACTATTTTTGGACTATAAACTTTGAGCAATCGTAAGTGTGTTCGTTTGTCTGATTATCATTGTGAATTTTATATCTCATTTATTTATGGACCGATTTCCAGTATTAAAAGTGATAATTACACGGTCAACTGACCTCTATCGTTCTATGTAATTTTCTTTTGTTTATTCCTTAACAGTTTCATCTGGGTAATTTTTTTGTAATTAATGGTAATTCGAACCTGATCTAAAATATCAGTAAAATAAACTTTTCTACGTCAAGATAATTTTATTAAGTGGGAATCTTTAGGTTAATATATTAATCAATATCAGCGCTATAATTCAAGATATCCCTTTCATTCCAATTCTCTTTAGTTATTGAGAAATAAATTATTTAATTTTGGACAAAAACACAAAATCGGCATTTTGCCCACTACAACCAAGATTTTTGGTCTCTACCAAAAACGAAGTAACAATTTGATTGGTTGTTAATTTTGACTACGTCCTTCGACAAATATTAGCGTGGGTGTGTGTGTGTATGGGGGTAGTAACTTTTAATATGTGATAGTAAAAAAATTCAAATTCTCTAGTTAAATTTTTAGCGGCAAATGGACTTTGCCCCTCAGACAAATTTCAAATATATAGTTATTTATAGACTGCAAAAATGCGTTAACTAGGTTATTAAGCGGGAAATTATTTGAGCGTGGGGTACACAGATCCATTTCACTATAGCAAGTCTCTCGAATGACAGTCATACGACGACTCAGAGATACAGGCCTTACTGCAAGTTGACCTTATGTTGGGCCAAACTTGACTCACAGACATCGTCAGCAGCGCTTGCAATGGGCAGAACAACATGTCAGATGGACTAGACTGCAGTGGAATGCTGTCCTATTCACGGACGAGAGCAGATTCAACATATCCTTTGCTGATGGACGTATGCGGATTTAGCGACGGTGTGGAAAGCGCTTTGCAGATTGCTGTGTTCGTCAGCACAACCGATTTGGAGGTGGCAGTATTCACATTTGGGGAGGATTCAGTTTTCACCATCGCTTGCCTCTTCACGTCTTCCTTGGAAATGTTAATGCTGTGACATATCGAGTTGAGGTTCTGGAAGCATTGGTTGCTCCTGCGTTCACAAATTATCCAGACTTGCAGCTTCTCCAGCAGGATAACGCACGTGCGCACACCGCATGCATTACGCAGCAATATCTACAGCAGCAGAACATTGTGAAGATTGATTGGCCTGCCCTATCACCAGACATGTCCCCTATAGAACATCTGTGGGACGAGCTTGGACGCAGAGTCTACAGGCAAGGTTCTCCAGCTAATCTGCAACAGCTCGAAGCTGCTCTTACACGTGAATAGGACTTGATTCCCCGGAATTTCCTTCAGAGACTTGTGCGTTACATGCGGAGCCGCTGCCAAGCTTGTTTTCAAGCACACGGTGGACATACCAGATACTGAGGATAGTGTTTCTTGAAGTTTTTTTATTGGTTGCATTTTTGGTTTTCTCCCTTGCCTGCACAGAATGCAATGAATTTCATAACAATCAAATGTACAAATTAATGACCAGCATGGATTCATAGGAAAATGATTAAAGATTACAAATATGTAAACTTGTAAACACTTATATTTACATTTCACACTCTGTTCCTGGATTATACAGGTGGTGCGTTTTTAATGTGCTTCAGTATATATATATATATATATGAGGCTGGCAACCTCAACATATGAAAACAGTAAATTCATAAACCACTACAGCAAGAGCTGGTGATTGTTTCTTAGTAGTCGTGCGGGAAACCCGTCAGCAGAGCGACCCCAGAATCCGACTGGAGCAGTGATGAGTGATGATTACATCTTATGTGCCTAAGGTGTAACGTATTTTCTTGTGAGAATTATGTCATCATCATGTGACGTATTCTTTCCAGAACGTTGTCTCCATTACAGCTGCTCTGAACGCATCACGATTCTGGGCAAGTCGACCTGCATCAGCCGAAGACAAGTTCAGACTCTCTGTGATGTCCTGGGTCCACCGTCGTCTAGGTCGACCCCTTCCCCTTTTTCCAGGGACCATGCCTTCCATCACTGTTTTTTCCAGGCTATTATGTCTTTTTATATGACCGAAAAATTTCAGCTTCCTTATTGCGATGGTATTTAGGAGCCAATGTTCCTGTACGTTTAGTGAGTGCAGTACTTCTCTGTTGGTCTTTTTTTCTGTCCAGGGTATTCTCAACATCCTTCTGTAGCATTTCATTTCAAATGATGTAATCTTTTTTGCAACTGTTTTATTGAGTGTCCAAGTCTCGCAGCCGTATGTTGCCACTGGGAATATACATGCTCTGATCAGCTGTAACTTTGTTTCTTTGCTTGTGCCTTGCCATAGGTTTTTCATCTAGTATTCAGATTAGCCATTATGGATTTCTTGGCATTGTACATCCAGTAGTTTGCCATTGCTTTCTGGATGAGAATTATGTACCTTTTTTAATTGTAATTCAGGCAAATCATTTTATTCATGCACTCCAGACGCAATTTCCTAGTTAATACCCAGAAGGTTATGGGTGAATTTTCATCATATTCCCTGAGTTGCACTGTGTGCTCGGGAATTTAATTCTTCCGAGAGATTAACATTGGTGGATGGAGCGCATGACAATGGGCCTGTTAGTTTGCGGCGAATAAATTTACTCAGCCGGCATTTGTTTCTTTCTGTTTGTCTCAAGTTCGTGGTTGCAAGCCATCAGATGATTTGTGGTACTAACGCAGCTAGTGTGAGAGAAAAGCATCCATCTAATCGCCGACAGTGGAAGAGAGTGTGGAGAAGGCTTTCATCATCACAGAATTGATGAACCACAGCTGTAGGACTCACTCATACAAGCTAAGTGCTAACTAAAAGGCACCAGCAAAAAAGGGACAATTCCAGTTAAACTTTAAGTATACAGTTAAATTTCCACCTACGTCTCAATGATGACAAATTTATAACTGTCAAAATTTCACTAATCTTTCCATATTTATTTTAACTTGTTAAAGACTATTTCACATTTAAATTTGTTACCTGTTGTTTTAAAACAAAACAATAATAGTTGATTCAGTTATATGTATGAAAGCAAACGTATTAGCCAGAGTAGTTAATCTGTATATAAATACCTAGACATATATTTACACTAAACAGAGCTATACCTTTTAAGAGGGACTTCGTTGGATTACACCAACTGGGGGCTCGAACGGGCTAAACCATTGCTTAAATCCTTCACAAAAGGCGACAGACCAGATAGAATGCGTTAACAATTGTTCAGCACAATGCAACATTGTTCGTGACTTTTGGAAATATCTTGTGAACTCCCTTAAGGTAGAAGTATTATTAACCTTCTATCTACATCTCTGCCAAGAGTAATCTTGCACGCAAGTAGATACCTTGGGCGCCAATATTAAATATTCTTGAGTTTTGGTCACTGTTGGACCACTACTGTAAAGCAGAGGAGGTAATCCGTGACAGACAATGACGTGAGATTGAAGCCTGAAGGGCAGACATCCATATAAATTGTTCAAGAATCCAACAAGAACATGTCAGTTATCTAGAACTTAATATTCCTAGAAATAAGAAACTTCTGAAACTGCAACTGGGAATTATCTATTTTAGAATAGAAAAGCCTTAGTGTATTGCTTCTATTCTATCTATCTTCCTTATCAGGAGCGTACCCCCGAAACAAAGCCTCGGTGGCACGAGGTTGGGCACTTGAATAAAGAGGTCAAATTGTTGCCTATGCAGCATGCCTCTGCTGGTGAGATCAGAGGAACGGCGCAGCCGTTACAGTCTGACACCAGAGGACTTAATTTTTATTGTACCTCGTGTCATGATTTTGATGCTATACCTCATGTCCTGTTTGAACAAATGAAAGCGCTTTTTCGGCGAGGACCGGAGATTGGTAAGCTCTGGAATTGCCACAGTTATCCAAGTAGGAGTGTGTCATCTAAGGAACCTCGACTGATTTAATGAACCATATATGGCTTCACAGTGAGACAGTGTGAACTTAGACATGCATGGCTTAATCTTTGAGACAAGCATATGTTGGAGTTTCTAAAAAAAAAATTAAAAAAAAAAAATATAAAGCATTTTCTACAAAAGTGTTTGAAGTATGAACAACATAGACAACCAATATTAGATTATTTACATGCATACAATTCATCCATAAATGTAGAATAGGTGTTGAGAATTGATAGACCTAGATAATTAGTTAGTTGCTTATCCTTTACAGGACGTGGCAATCAACCCCAGCTTTTATTGGCTGTTTGTGATTTTTCTAGGCAATTTTTTTTCATTCAGTAGTTTGCCATTGCTTTCTGAACGGTCCGGCGCTTATACCATTGTTAAAAATCCACACAAAGCGATCTGCTACCAAACCGCCTGCAGCAGGTTTCGAACCTGGTATATCTGGATTATGAAACTGCGTTCATATCCATTAGGCCACAGACGCCGACCCTAGATAATTACACAGTAGTAAAACAGTTAATAACAAAAATTAATGTATAAGGATCAGTGATGGTTTTATGGTAGAGTGAAGGTCTAATGATGTTCTCGTAGTGCATATCGATGATGACAGATGATTACTAAATATGATGTTATTTCAAACACCCCAGGCTCCCGCACCCCCCCCCCCCCTTTGTTAACAACATGGCAGATGTCAGAGACTTATATTTTAGGATATGGGAGGACACACACGCGCAATCACATAATTTAACACTTTTGATAAACTCTATTTGGACTGAGTGGAGGAGTGAAATGATGCCATATTTAGATGTCGGAAATCAAAATTATTGTCTTGAATTATATACATTATATATCTTGATATAACTCAACGGAAGATGAACAGGATTTATTAGTATATATATACATATATAAATCTCCCTTAGTTTTGATGACACAACTTCACTTTTTTGGTTATTTAGGTAATATTTGCAATTACTTTGTCTAATAAACTGAAATAAAATTGCTTGTAAAAAGATTTTGAAAGACAACGATTGGTTATTTTGCCTTGACCACAATTTACTGGCCCTTTTTATTGGATAACCGATAACTAATATGACAACTGTGCAAAGATTATCTTTATAACATTACTTATACTACTACTACTACTAGTAGTACTCATACTACTACTGCTACTACTACTAGTAGTACTCATACTACTACTGCTACTACTACTAGTAGTACTCATACTACTACTAGTACTCATACTACTACTAGTACTCATACTACTACTGCTACTACTACTAGTAGTACTCATACTACTACTAGTACTCATACTACTACTAGTACTCATACTACTACTAGTAGTACTCATACTACTACTAGTACTCATACTACTACTGCTACTACTACTAGTAGTACTCATACTACTACTAGTAGTACTCATACTACTACTAGTACTCATACTACTACTGCTACTACTACTAGTAGTACTCATACTACTACTAGTACTCATACTACTACTAGTACTCATACTACTACTAGTAGTACTCATACTACTACTAGTACTCATACTACTACTGCTACTACTACTAGTAGTACTCATACTACTACTAGTAGTACTCATACTACTACTAGTACTCATACTACTACTACTACTACTACTACTAGTAGTACTCATACTACTACTAGTACTCATACTACTACTAGTACTCATACTACTACTAGTACTCATACTACTACTACTGTTGTTACTACTACTACTGTTGTTACTACTACTACTGTTGTTACTACTACTACTACTGTTGTTACTACTACTACTACTAGTACTCATACTACTACTGCTACTACTACTACTACTACTGTTGTTACTACTACTACTACTACTACTACTACTACTACTACTACTACTACTACTACTACTACTACTACTACTACTACTACTACTACTGTTGTTACTACTACTACTGTTGTTACTACTACTACTGTTGTTACTACTACTACTACTAGTACTCATACTACTACTGCTACTACTACTACTACTACTGTAGTTACTACTACTACTACTAGTACTACTACTACTACTGTTGTTACTACTACTACTGTTGTTACTACTACTACTGTTGTTACTAATACTACTGTTGTTACTACTACTACTACTACTACTACTACTACTACTACTACTACTACTACTACTACTACTACTACTACTACTACTACTACTACTACTGTTACTACTACTATTACTACTACTACTACTACTACTACTACTGTTGTTACTACTACTACTGTTGTTACTACTACTACTGTTGTTACTACTACTACTACTACTGTTGTTACTACTACTACTGTTACTACTACTACTACTACTACTACTACTACTACTACTACTACTACTACTACTACTACTACTACTACTACTACTACTACTACTACTACTGTTGTTACTACTACTACTACTGTTACTACTACTATTACTACTACTACTACTGTTGTTACTACTACTACTACTGTTGTTACTACTACTACTGTTGTTACTACTACTACTGTTGTTACTACTACTATTGTTACTACTACTACTACTACTACTACTACTACTACTACTACTACTACTACTACTACTACTACTACTACTACTACTACTACTACTACTACTGTAGTTATTACTACTACTACTGTTGTTACTACTACTACTACTGTTGTTACTACTACTACTGTTACTACTACTACTACTACTACTACTACTACTACTACTACTACTACTACTACTACTACTACTACTACTACTACTACTACTACTACTACTGTTGTTACTACTACTACTACTGTTGTTACTACTACTATTGTTACTACTACTACTACTGTTGTTACTACTACTACTGTTGTTACTACTACTACTGTTGTTACTACTACTGTTGTTACTACTACTGTTGTTACTACTACTACTACTACTACTACTACTACTACTACTACTACTACTGTTGTTACTACTACTACTGTTGTTGCTACTACTACTGTTGTTACCACTACTACTGTTGTTACTACTACTACTGTTACTACTACTACTACTACTACTACTACTACTACTACTACTACTACTACTACTACTGTTACTACTACTACTGTTGTTACTACTACTACTACTGTTGTTACTACTACTACTACTACTGTTGTTACTACTACTACTACTACTACTGTTGTTACTACTACTACTGGGATCCGCGCTAGCGTAGTGGTTACAACACCGCTCTGGCGACCGGGTGATTCAGGATCAAACCCGGGCGACGGCATTTGAGGATTTTTCGTCGACCAGAAATTATACTGGATTAACTCGAGACCTGGCGAGGACATTTGAAGGAGTGTCGTCGACCAGGGATTGGTGGCTCCTGAGCCGACCCAGCTCTAATGGGTACCTCCGAAATCGGCGAGTCTCTGCCTGAATGGCGAGTGACACCTGTCTCTGTACAAGAAAAGGGATACTCACGTAAAATCAATGTCAGGTTAGACATTAATAATAACCTGAGGTTTCGCCTCGAGTATTAGCGGGCGTACGAAAAAAAAAAAAAAAAAAAAACTACTACTACTGTAGTTACTTCTACTACTGTTGTTAACACTACTACTACTGTTGTTACTACTACTACTACTGCTACAACTACTACTACTATTACTACTACTAATACTCATACTACTATTACTACTATTACTACTACCACTACTACTACTACTTGTACTACTATTACTACTAGTCTACTACCACTGCCACCACTACTATGACTACTTCTACTACTACCAAATTATTAGTATATAATATTTTTTGTCTTTTTTTCAGATATAAAAGTATAAATAATAAATCATCTCTCCAAAATATATGCTCATAAATCAGGAGCCCAGAAAAGAAAAAAAACAAGAAAGAACGAGAGGAACAAGAAAAGGGGGTCAACAAACGCTCTTTCAATTTGGATTAAGTGCGGCTTCAAAAAGTTTTTCATTAAACTCACCTATAGAATTGGAGCAATAAGAAAATGTTGGAAACCTCATTCCCAAACAAGGAACAGTTGATTTGGGTAAGCATGCACATTATTTTGATGAAGGGGCAGATGCAGAAAATGAGAATGGAAACCAGAAAGAAACAGACATACAGACATACAGACAAACAGACATACAGACGCATGTGGAAGTGAATTTGGAAGATGAGAAGAATAATCGTAATGTAGGCCTTGACATTGGATGTATCACTACCGAGTTTCCATCTCAAAATGAAATAGAAAAGTATATTACAAATGGTCACATCCTTCTGCCTAAAACATTCCCAAAAGACACCTGCAACCAAGTTTTCCCAGAAAGCATACTGAAATTTCAAAGCACTACTGGAGAACTACGTGTAAGAGACTGTCTTGTCTGGAGTCAACAAAAACAAGCTTTATATTGCTTTCCATGTCGATTATTTTGGCACAAGACAGTCAAGACTAGCACTTCTGCGCTTAAGTCTGAACTGGTATCTGCTGAAGGCTGGGATTCTAATGGGAAGTGGCGGAAACCTTCCTACAGGATCCCACAACATGAAAAAGGCAATAGTCACAGAGAATGGTACCTAGCTTGGCGAGAACTAGAAAGGCGCCTGCTGTCTGGGACAGGAGTTGACATCATCTTAGAAGCGTCAATAAAAACTGAAAATGTGAAATGGTACAACCTTTTAAAGCGCATGTGGTAAAGTGGGATGTTATAAATATTTATAGGGGACTTAGTGTACTGACTGAGATCAGCTGTGAAGGTATCTATATTTAATAAGAGTAGTGTATTATAGATAACCTTACTTGCTTCCACATATGTATACCTCAGTCAGAATTATTCTGGAATAGTGTGATGACTACGTTATATGTCTAGGGTATGTGTATGATGAAGTGTAAGTCATAACAACAACAGACAGATAAACAATTTAATTTATTCCACCACACTTGACAACACTGTGACACTCACATACATAAAACACTCTACGAGGATATCTTAAAGGAGTCACTGATAACTTTTCAAATAACAATATGTATTCAGTGCTGTCATGAATGAATATGTGTCCTGATTCAAATACAAATGGAACCAGGAATCACAATCAATTTTAATTACAAGTTATATGTACAGAATTTCTCAATATGAATCTTGTAGTGACATGTATTGTTAATAGTATCCTATGTGTGTCAGTGGTGTAGTAGTAATATGAGGTAATACTGGTTTTGTTTTGTTCAAGCTCTGTTGGTATTTGTCATCATGACTTCAATAGTTTGTCTTTATTGGAACTAGTATTGGAGATGTTCTCAGTTCCTGATATTAAAACAATTAAATTCCCCTCTTAATTGTATTTTACACTGTCATTTTAAGATGGGGGTACATAATGTTGAGCTCCATGGCCACACTCTCTTATCTTGAGTGATGACTGCAGAAAAAGGCTCCTCTGCTCGATGAGTTCTGGAGCCACCCCACTGGTTGCTATATGGACCAAGGAGTATGCTGTCCACCTCTGGCTTCAGCAAAGCTCTGACCAGGTGCTGCTCAATAACTTTAAGACCACTGTCCCACAATTCATAGAATAATAAACAGTTTCGTTGACTGGCAATGAATATAGCACAACTCCGATCTGCCGATGTCCCAGGCTTTATTTTATAACAAATATACACTGGTGCTCAACGTACTGCTTCTTAGTAGGTTTATTACAAGATGTGGCAATGAACAGACGCTCTGAATCAAGTATATTCGCAGCTCTACCCAATGAAACCACGTCCACACATCTTTTCAAAAAAGTACCCCTTCTATTCGTTTCCCATAACAACACAAGATAGTATTTATAGCCCGACCAATCGTGTTTAGTCTTATATTTGTTGCGCTCCAATCAATTTGGAGTTAACATGGTAGGCTATTTCCGTAACGTAAGGTTTTTTCAAACACGTTATAAAAAAATTTTATGAGCAGAAATGATTTCATGCTGTCAGGCACCCCCACTATTTTATTTTGGTTATAATTTGGTAATTCCTAGACTATTTGCGTAACGTTTTACATATTCTTTGTCAGCAAGCCCTAAGGAACCCAAATATACAAATTTAAAAGAGCTAAGTGGCTGCGTTCAAAATATGCAATTTCTTCTACCTCCTGTTTCGAAGATGTGCTGTCTGGGTACTGTAATGTTTTCAAACGTAAACCCATCTAATGTCATCTTTTCTAATAAGCGTTTTCCAGGTTTTTAAAACCTAACTCTGGGAAGGTTAGTGTTTTTATCACTGTCCGTCTGAAAAAAAGTTAGTGCATGTGGCCTTACACGCGTGATAGTAGTAATTGTGTATCGCGCGACGCGAGTTTAGTGTTGCATGTGTCCTTGCTTTCATTCGCCCCTCTCTCTTTCTATTTGAGTCCATCTGTTCGTTCGTTTTGGTAACGTAGTATAATTAATGTTAGGATTAATTTAGGTCATTACGCAGTGTGCCTCTCAATGTTTTTCTTAGAAATGCAATACCCGTTTTAATGTGTTGTGGAAACGCTTGTATTTATGCAGTGGCTTATATTTAACGTGGAAACGTTACAATTTGCAGACGAAGCATAAAACAAAGGGGATTTCGAGTACTGTCATTGTGACAGCACTGTTATTTTACCATTGCTCTTTCCTTTATTAAATGTATTTGTTAGGCTTTGCATTTACCTGATAATTTATATATGTGGATTAGAATATTTCACGACACCTCCCCTCTTAAAACAGACATCCCATGTCAGTCCTTTATTCTATATACACATAGATAAATGTAAGTCAACTTGACTTTACTCTGCTGTGGTGCTATCATGGTTTTATGTAGTTGGGTCCATTCAGAGTAGGCACTACTCATGAAATCTGCCTCAGACTTCTACAACCAATAATATATTTCGGTTATGTTACTGAACAGCCGCAAGTGTGAGTGCTTGTCTTAATGCTGCTTCGCAACCCGTATTCACCATTTCTCTTCTCTGAGTCTGCGCAATGACATGTCCAGAGAATATTATATTTCCCTCAAAATGTACGTTATGAGGAGATAACATATACCTGGTGATAGCAGAGTTTTCGTAGTGGATTCCATAATCTTCTTATTATCCTGTATGAAACATTCGGAATATCCTCAATCAAAGAGGCAACTCAGGGATTCGTTACGTTCCTCCGAAATGTTTACATCCAACAATTTTCTCATCATTCTAGAGAAGACACTAGGCGCATTCTTCAATCCAAATGGCAATCTATTAAACTCATAGTGTCCTTCTGAGGTACTAAAAGCTAGGTATGGTCTAACCTCAGGCTTTACTGGAATCTGATAGTATCCTTTACTCAGATCCACTTTTGAGAAATATTTAGCTTTATTTAGTCTGGCAAACAGCTGATTTGTATCCGGCAATGGATCCACTTGTCCTTCTGTAATAGCCTTCAGTCTCCTGTAATCTATACAGAGTCTATGTTCTCCAGAGGGCTTCCTTAAGAGTACAACACCGGAACTATACGAAGATTCACTGTGCGAAATAATTCCTTCCTTCAACAGATAGTCTATCTCTTCCTTCAAAGCTTTCTCCTTAGCAAACGGAATCGAATATGGTTTCATACAGACAGGTGTGGGGTCTATCAGTTTCATATCATATTCCAATAGGTTTTTATGCCCTGGTCGGTCTGTTAACACCTCTGCATGATTATTTAGAACCTGTTGCACTCTCTCTTTCTGAGTTTTCGTTAAATGTGTACTGATTTTCACCTGTGCTGCTGTCTCACAGGGGTGTAATGGATATTCAAATGATGAAAGTGGTTCCTTTTTCATCTCCATGGCGATGGACAAGGTCAACAAGTGTGTCTCTTTCTGATGTTCTCTTTCCAAATATTTCTTCAGGAGATTCACATGATAGATTTTTTCTTTCCCCTTCTTATCTATCTTATAATTTGTTCTAGACACCTTCTCTAAAACTGTATATGGACCTTGCCATCCAATCTGTAACTTATTCTGACTCCCGGGGAGAAGAAGCAGTACTTTCTCTCCCACAGCCAAATTTCTGTCTTTCGCCTTCCTGTTATAATAGGCAGCATGTTTCTTCCTGGCTTGTTTCAAATTTTCATTGGCAAGTTTCCAGCCAGTTTTTAAACGAGTGGTCAGCTCATTCACATATTGGTATGAAGATGTAATGTTTTCCTCTGCCTTTTCATCAGTCCACGTTCTTAACAAAGCTACATATGGACCTTTAATTTTGTGGACCTATTTGTCCATGCACCGGTATGGTCTCTTCCACTCGAAGCTCTATAGTGATGATTTTTCTTCCCAGAATTATCATGCATAAAACGACCGCTACCAATTTTTCTTTTGGGGCTTTCTCCCCACTTAAAATTCTTGATGAGAGATTTCCTCTCTACACCTTCTTCCTCCAGTTTGTTTAAGTCCGATTGAGGGATTTTCGGCTTATCCTGGGGTAAGACATCTTTTTGCACTCTCCGCATAGTGGCCATTGTAAAACAGTTAAGTGAAGCTTGTCCGTGAAAAGGGGCTTCCCATTCCATTTGGTCCACTTTATCAAATCTATTGTTCTTTTTATTATCAGGCCTAATTTTGCCCCGTGGCGGTTCCAGGTCCTGATCAATATTCCCACTTGTGGATGTTCCCTCATGTGCTATGCTACACCTTTCTACAAAATTCTCAATGTCCCATCTTGCTTTGGGCCAATAATAATTGTGAGCCACCTTTTGAATGATGGTACCTATCTTCTCATGGTCCCCATCTGGTTTCACATGTAGGCTCCTTATTAATTCTGCCCTATATCTTTTAGGAAGTACCAGCTGTCCCTGACCTTTGGATCTAGCTCCAGTCTTCCTATACATCAACTTGTTTTTCATGTAAAAATCTCCCTTGCCTGGAGTTGTATGACAAGTTGACCATTTTCTGAAACAAGGCTTGAGTGTTTTATCCCCAGCCTGTGCCTTCCTCATCTCATCTGGAGTGGTATTCAACATAATATCCTCCTCCTGTCTTGAGGTCGACCTGACCTGAAGGGTTGCCATATACACAGGTTTCCTTCTGCAACGGTCAGTGTCATGATTGTCCATCTGACAATTCTTACACCACCTTTTTCCTTGGTTGAAAGATTTTCTTTCATCATATTTCCTTTCATCGAATTGTGGGAATTTATTTTTATTTTCATACCGTGGCCTATCAAATTGGTGCTTACCTTTGTTTTGATCCTTAGGATCAAATTTATTAAAGTTCTGTGGTGCCCTAAAGTTATCCACTTGTTTCTTTTTATTACCTGTTACCTCTGCTTGAGCTGCTTGATACCTTTCAGCAACATTTAGCAACTCACCCAGCCTCTCTGCACCTTGTTCCATGAGAAACTTTCTCAGGTCTGGAGCCATGGACTCTCTTAGTTGCTCTATAAGGACCATTTCCTTAAGATCTTGGGTTTTCCCCAGAGAAGTCCATTTCTCCAAGTATGTCTCTATTCGTGCAGAGAACTGGTGATAGGTTTCACCTGACAGTAGTTTAGCATTCCTAATTTTTTTCCTATAAAATTCTGCATTCTTTTCATACCTTAACAAAAGAGCCTGCTTTAGCATGTCATAATTTTCCTGATCACCTCTGCTCATTTTTGCAAAAACTTCATAAGCTGCCCCACGAAGTCCTTGAGATAACTTTAAGCTCCACCTTTCTCTCTCTAACCCATACGTGGTAGCTAATAGTTCATACCTATTTAGATAGCTCTCTATATCATCGTCTTTCTCAACAAAATGATCTAAATGAAAATTCATAGCTGAGGTTGAGGCTCCCTGGCTAGCGGTGGCATCAGAGGCAAAGGGACTGGCACCATTTTCAGGAGCATGGCCCTGAAACTCAAACTCCCTTAGTCGTAACTCATGTTCCCTTTGTAATCTCTTCTCCTCCTTTTCTGCTTCCCTCTCTGCAGTCAATCTTCTTTCTTCTGCAGCTTGTCTTCTTTCCTCGGCTTCCAATGCTTTAGCCTCTTTGTCAGCCTCAATCTGCAACCTCTTAGCCTCAGCCTCAATCTGCAACCTCTTAGCCTCAGCCTCAGCCTCAATCTGCAACCTCTTAGCCTCAGCCTCAGCCTCAAATTGTAACTTCTTAATTTCCCTTTCAGCCTCTAACTTTCTTTCGGCTTCAAACCTTCTTTCTTCGCGTTCAATAAATTTGTCACATTCAGTAGTGACATAGGCAACCATAACTTGCCCATCTAATCCTAACTCTTTTGCAGTCTGAACAGCAGCAGATCGAAATTTGGCTAGGTCCGCCATTGTCTATCAGGTAAGTTTATACAATGTCTAACTAACAATTCAATCTCTAAATATATATCTAATGGACAACACAGGCACCGAGAGCTCAACCTTATTTAATTCCACCCAAGGATACCTTTTTAATTCTTATTATTCCCTGAAGTGAATTACCCCCAATATTTGTAATAGGTAAAGATTCAAAATCCCAAGAGCGAGACCCCAATATTTGTGGTAAAGTGGGATGTTATAAATATTTATAGGGGACTTAGTGTACTGACTGAGATCAGCTGTGAAGGTATCTATATTTAATAAGAGTAGTGTATTATAGATAACCTTACTTGCTTCCACATATGTATACCTCAGTCAGAATTATTCTGGAATAGTGTGATGACTACGTTATATGTCTAGGGTATGTGTATGATGAAGTGTAAGTCATAACAACAACAGACAGATAAACAATTTAATTTATTCCACCACACTTGACAACACTGTGACACTCACATACATAAAACACTCTACGAGGATATCTTAAAGGAGTCACTGATAACTTTTCAAATAACAATATGTATTCAGTGCTGTCATGAATGAATATGTGTCCTGATTCAAATACAAATGGAACCAGGAATCACAATCAATTTTAATTACAAGTTATATGTACAGAATTTCTCAATATGAATCTTGTAGTGACATGTATTGTTAATAGTATCCTATGTGTGTCAGTGGTGTAGTAGTAATATGAGGTAATACTGGTTTTGTTTTGTTCAAGCTCTGTTGGTATTTGTCATCATGACTTCAATAGTTTGTCTTTATTGGAACTAGTATTGGAGATGTTCTCAGTTCCTGATATTAAAACAATTAAATTCCCCTCTTAATTGTATTTTACACTGTCATTTTAAGATGGGGGTACATAATGTTGAGCTCCATGGCCACACTCTCTTATCTTGAGTGATGACTGCAGAAAAAGGCTCCTCTGCTCGATGAGTTCTGGAGCCACCCCACTGGTTGCTATATGGACCAAGGAGTATGCTGTCCACCTCTGGCTTCAGCAAAGCTCTGACCAGGTGCTGCTCAATAACTTTAAGACCACTGTCCCACAATTCATAGAATAATAAACAGTTTCGTTGACTGGCAATGAATATAGCACAACTCCGATCTGCCGATGTCCCAGGCTTTATTTTATAACAAATATACACTGGTGCTCAACGTACTGCTTCTTAGTAGGTTTATTACAAGATGTGGCAATGAACAGACGCTCTGAATCAAGTATATTCGCAGCTCTACCCAATGAAACCACGTCCACACATCTTTTCAAAAAAGTACCCCTTCTATTCGTTTCCCATAACAACACAAGATAGTATTTATAGCCCGACCAATCGTGTTTAGTCTTATATTTGTTGCGCTCCAATCAATTTGGAGTTAACATGGTAGGCTATTTCCGTAACGTAAGGTTTTTTCAAACACGTTATAAAAAAAATTTTATGAGCAGAAATGATTTCATGCTGTCAGGCACCCCCACTATTTTATTTTGGTTATAATTTGGTAATTCCTAGACTATTTGCGTAACGTTTTACATATTCTTTGTCAGCAAGCCCTAAGGAACCCAAATATACAAATTTAAAAGAGCTAAGTGGCTGCGTTCAAAATATGCAATTTCTTCTACCTCCTGTTTCGAAGATGTGCTGTCTGGGTACTGTAATGTTTTCAAACGTAAACCCATCTAATGTCATCTTTTCTAATAAGCGTTTTCCAGGTTTTTAAAACCTAACTCTGGGAAGGTTAGTGTTTTTATCACTGTCCGTCTGAAAAAAAGTTAGTGCATGTGGCCTTACACGCGTGATAGTAGTAATTGTGTATCGCGCGACGCGAGTTTAGTGTTGCATGTGTCCTTGCTTTCATTCGCCCCTCTCTCTTTCTATTTGAGTCCATCTGTTCGTTCGTTTTGGTAACGTAGTATAATTAATGTTAGGATTAATTTAGGTCATTACGCAGTGTGCCTCTCAATGTTTTTCTTAGAAATGCAATACCCGTTTTAATGTGTTGTGGAAACGCTTGTATTTATGCAGTGGCTTATATTTAACGTGGAAACGTTACAATTTGCAGACGAAGCATAAAACAAAGGGGATTTCGAGTACTGTCATTGTGACAGCACTGTTATTTTACCATTGCTCTTTCCTTTATTAAATGTATTTGTTAGGCTTTGCATTTACCTGATAATTTATATATGTGGATTAGAATATTTCACGACAGCGCATCATCGATGTTGTACGCTTCTTGGGAGAACGTGGTTTAGCATTTACTGGTTCATCCCATCGAATTGGTGATTCAAACAATGGCAACTTTTTAGGACTTATTGAACAGCTCTCCAGGTGGGACCCTATCCTTCACGAACATGTGCTAAGTATAGAGGAGTCACAGAAAAGGAGTGAGCGGCTTCAAGTTCATTATCTGTCCCCTGACTCACAAAATTAATTTATTGCAGAATGCTCGAATCTTGTGAAACAACACATTTTGCCGGAGAGGCAATCTGCAAAGTACTTTGCAGTAATAGTAGATTCCACACCCACCAGATTCTTCCCATGTTGAACAAACAACATTTCTTTTGAGATACGTACTTTTAAAAGAAACGCAGTATGAGATTCAAGAAAGATTTCTCATTTGCAGATTGTAGCAACAAAAGAGGGGAAGAAATTGCTCAGTTTATAACTGATACACTGAAAGAACATGTTATTCCTCTCAGTGATTGTAGAGCTCAAGCTTACGATAATGGGGCAAATATGGCCGGTAAATACAACGGCGCACAAGCAAAAATACAAGAACAATGCTCAACAGCAATTTTTTCACCTTGCGGTTGTCACACACTCAACTTATGTGGAAATGATGCTGCTGAATGCATACCTGAAGCAATAACTTTTTTCCGAACAATTCAAACTGTGTACCACCTGTTCAGTTCCAGTCATAAGCGGTGGGAATTACTACAAAACCTTATTGGTTGTTCTCTTCATGGTATGTCTGAAACAAGATGGTCATATCGTGTTGAATGTGTAAAGCTTTTTGCAGCTCACTTGTCTGGCACCAAATTAGCAATGTAAGACCTCCTAGAACTAAATTTGACGGCCAAAACAAGAAATAAGTCCATTGAGTTTTATTACGAGTATATGTGACATCTTCTGCCTGTGTGTTAATGTCACCGTGTGGTACAAAATATTAGCTGGCATAGATATTTGCAACAAGGTCATTCAAGCTAGAGATGCTGTGGTGGGTTTTGATGTTAAAGAAAATAGATATTATTTGTAACAGTTGTGAGGTCAGCTGTGCAAGCCCCTGAAGTGAGTTATTTTTGAATATGGTTTCAGGGAACTGGCTGCTACCACCTTATGACCTCAACCTGTCATATATATTCTCCTAGTTAAGTGTAAAGGTGTGTGAGTGTTGTCTAGCTAGATGTCTAGGGTATATGCGATGTAATGTAATGAAATGACAACTTACACTTATAAATTAATGAACAATAATGAAACAAGTCGCTGTTAAAGTTTAAAAGTTAAAATCTTTTGTACAATTTATTTTCCAGTATCTCAGTTCTTTTTTTTTTTTGGATACCGGAGTACTGAAAACTCAAGATGATAATAAAATGTATTTACAACAACTAAATCAAACTATAAATGAGTCTGTTATTTTTCACAAATATAAAAATGTCAATCTTGAAAAGTGTCAATTAAATCTTGATCCTATGAACGGGTAATAATAGGAAAAACGTGTGTTCATCATATTCTGAACTAGTAAATACACAGTTTTGAACAGAGAGTGGTCAATCTAAGGTATCATGTGCCCGTGGACAAATTCTTATCTTTGTAGGTGCAGAAATATAAGATCGTCTCAGTCCAAGACAACAGCTTCAACTGCCAAGTCAGGATACTGCCCTTGAATTTACAACAGTGAGGCAAACAGACAATACTGCCTCAATTCTTCAGGTGCAGATATACATACAGGTATATGTTGATCAATGGCACACTTTGATTCAGAGATGAAACCCTGGAATAAGAGTAATAAGCCCTCCTGAACACCTCATATACCTCTCTCTATCCCTAACTATTAAACATGTTCAACATAGTCAGAATCAGCATGGTAACTAATCAATTAGTTAACGTCCTTATTTGGTTTGGTACCCCATTCATGGTCATATATATTTTCAAACTACAGTTTGATACTTTCCTTGACATAGGAAACATTTTAATTAATTATATCAAGTCATGTTCAAAGATGGTGACTTGCTGAACAAGACGGCCAGTGGTTTTCTGGTCTTACATCATAAAAATGTACATCACTTTTCCCATTAATAATTAATTTTATTTTCTCCCAAAGTGTCAGTAAGCCTGTCTGGCTTTTCTACAAAATGATAATATCTTTCCTAACAACTTTGTGACACAACACAAAGTTTGATGTTGGCGCTTTCCTATATATATGCCTCTATCCATAGAATTTTCATACATATTCAATAATACATTCATAATAATAATAATGATGATGATGATATAAATGTTTTCTTCTTACCGCATCAATGGAATATTCCTACTAATAGTTTAATGAGCGATAAGATGGTCAATTCCAGATCGCTTGCTGGTGCAGATCAGCAAATGGCAAAACTGTACTATAATTCTTGCCTTAAACACAACAGTAGTGTCGGAATAATATTTTATAAGTGGCACCTAAAGCCGACTTCAAATTGTTTTTATCACTACCGTTAGTCTATTAGACTCCAGCCAATCAGGGACCATTATGCCTCTAGCGTTCTTTTTAAAATCGAAACTTCAACTTTCAAACATGGGATTACCTCCCCCTTCCCAATATGTGGCAAGCTGAGAAAGATATACGTCTGTTCGTCTATCTGTCTTCTACCACTATCTCAGTTATTTACCAAGTGTTTCAAATTCTGAAAAGAAATTATTGATCAGGCTGCTGTCTGTCACACAGTAGTTATATTTTTATTCTTTCCTTTATTATATTTACTATTATTGGTTTTCCCCTTTATTTATTCACATAACATATTTTCCTATCTACGGTAAGATACATCAACACCTTAATCTTCTAGTAAACCATTAATGTCATTGTATTTGTCAATTGTCCTTTTTTTAGTGTGTAAGAAAATTATCTAAGTTTCTCTTCCCTATCCTTCTATGCTTTGCTTGGGTTAAAATTTCAAATTTCTGTAAACAACGAACTAGTGACACGACCACCTATGCTCCTTTTCATCTCTTCTCCCACTGCATTTTCAAATATTCCACGTTAATAGTGTTATTGGTCTGTAGCTATCGTTCTCATTCAAATTTGAACCACGCAGTTGTCAATACGTCACAAAAATGCAACTTTTAGGCCGGATATACGATCTTGTGTGTGTGTTTTTCATTTCAGTCTGCAGATCTAAGAGGTTATATAGTTTGAACGGCGTGTCGAGCGAAAAAGGGGACGGTATGGTTTTTGTGTCGTCTTTTGAGAAACATGCTACCGTATTGCCACACACTTTCGTTCGGTTCGCGATACCAAACTCCAACGCGTGTCAACAGTTGCATTTTTTCTCTCTCTCATTTCCCCTCCCTCGTTCTTTCTTCTGTCTATCTTAATTACAACGACTACGCTTTGCTTTTTTTCTAAAATTGTTACCGTTAGTGTCTCAAGGACGAGATATAAAAAGTTAGTATTGACCTGCAGGCAGGGCGATGATGTTTCACACAACTCCACCATTTCATCACTATATTATTTTATCTCTATAAACAAGAATATTATCTATTTGATCGGTGTAATCTCTGATCTTATGACACATCTCCCCACTTTAGAACATGCTTCTGATGCAAGTTCATGATCTGAGATACACATAGATCAAATTAACTCATTAGGCCTTGTGAACACTCTGAGTTTCGTCAAACGGGTGCCTACTCAAGAAATCAGCTCCCACATTTTGTGAACCCGGAATGTATTCTATCGTAAATGAATAAGGTTGGATGAGTAATGACCACCTTAATAAACGAGCATTTTCATGCTTTGCCTGTGCCAAAAATACGAGTGGCTGGTGATCTGTTTGGACCACAAATGTCCTACCATAGAGATAGACTTGGAACTTTTTTATAGCCCAGATTAAAGCTAAACATTCTTTTTCACTTGTTGAATAGTTTTTCTCCGCTTTGTTCAACTTGCGGCTATCATAAGCAACTGGGTTTAATTCCCCATCAAGTGAAGTGGACCTTTGTAATAACGTAGCCCCTAATCCGACGTTGTTAGCGTCCGTTCTCACCACAAATTCCTGACTCAAATCAGGTAATTTCAATATCGGTTTGCTGGTGAATTTCTCTTTTAGCTCCTGGTATGCTAATTCACACTGTGCTGACAAACAATTCTATCAGGTTGTCCCTTACGAGTTAAATCAGTCAGAGGAGCACATATAAAGTTAAAGTTCTTTATGTATTTCTGGTAAAAACCACACAATGAGACAAAAGATCTCACATCTTTTTTTTTTGTCTGTGGCCTCGGTGCTCTCTGCAATTTCTCCAAGTTCTTGGGGTCAGGGGTCATGCTGCCCTGATATACTTTGTGTCCCAAGAATTCTAACTCTTTACAACCCACACAACATTTGGTTGGTCTAGCAGTCAAGTTGGCCTCTCTGAGCCTATCGATTAAGAGAGTTAACGTGTTCTTCGAATGTTTCCGTAGCGATGAGGATATCATCCATGAAATTCGTTATGCATGGATTGTTCAGTGGATACAACAACTTTCGCATCATCCTAGAAAACACACTCGGGGCATTTTTCAACCCAAACAGCAACATGTTAAACTCATAGTGGCCTTCCGAGGTGCTAAAGGCTAAATAAGGTCGAACCTCAGGCTTCACTGGAATTTGATAATAGCCTTTGCTAAGATCAACCTTAGAAAAATATTTTGCCTTGTTCAACCTGGCAAACAGCTGATTTGTATCAGGTAATGGATCCACCTGACTTTCTGTGACAGCATTCAGTTTCCTGTAATCTATACACAGTCTATGTTCCCCAGATGGTTTCCTCCCTCTGAGTGTTTGTCAAGTGTTTACTGACTTTCACTTGTGCCGGTGTTTCACCGGTTTTTAGGGGGTACTCGTGAGAGGCGAGTGGTTCATTTTTCATCTCCGTTGCTATCGACAAGGTCATTAAGTGTGTCCCTTCCTGATTTTCTCTGTCCATATACTTCTTCAGGAGATTCACATGATAAATTTTCTCTTTCCCCGTTTTGTCTATTTTATAATTAGTACTTTGCTGTGAAATTCTGGGGGAAGGCGACATCGTCTGTGTGACTATTATGTCTATGTTCCTCCACAGAATATATTCTTAGCGCCAAAGGATGGCGTGTGCTATTTTTCTAGTGTTTTCTAGGATGTTAAGGTAACGAAAGACATTTACTGAACTTTTCGTTATGCCTAGACCTGCAGCCAGGGATATGGTCTGCATATGAGTGGGCTGAATTCTTTATTGACGACATTGTGCTAGCAGCACCGATATCTATTATGTACATTGCATTATTATATATATATATATAATCTACACAGCATTATCGATGTTTAGGAACAGAGCCCTTTACTTATGCTTCATTATGCATCTTCGCAGTGAGCGACGCTCACTGGAGATAGAAGCCATTTTGGATCCCGCCTTTGCCTAAGCGGATCATCGTTCGGAGAACAGGGATACCTTATTATCTGATGATGGTACAGAGATCTATCTACTATGGTAACCCACTACTGTGGTTTAAGATTGTCGTCACATAAGCCTACTGATTTACGAGTTGTAATTCCTCGACAGAAGAGGTTCTGTCAGGGAGCCATTGATGATAAACATTTGCTAACATTAACTGACGCGATTATACATTTGGCATTCAAAAAGGTAAACATCAGAATAGACGTGCATGGTCAATAGCAAAGTTCTTCAATAATGACAGTTCGTAGCGTCGCCCTTGGCGTCTCTGACTAAACGCGTCAGATGCCTTAGTCACTTGGATACATAGATGCAACTTGGCCCTCCCCGCCAATTGCACATTATCAGGCTGTAGTATAATAGCCGAAAGCACAGGCCTCGTTCTGACGTCGGCCGTGTACTTCTGTTAAATAGGTTATCATCAACCCTGCAGTAATACTTATTGTAGATAGAAGTTCCGCCAATCTGCGGCTCCCACAATATATCTTCGTCACTGGATTTCTGGACAATATAAGACTAACAGTCTTGGATGGCTACCTCGAGCACAAATATATAAGTTCTGAAATGGCGGATCCGTGTACTGCTGTTCACCCTAGGTAATCCTTTACATGTTCTGCCACCGAAAAGCGTAATAATGCATAAAGGTCGGTATTACCTGGTAAGTGAATCAGAACTAAGGAATTGAACGCACAGAGATTCAAAAGGATTTTACTTCGTTCTCCCCGAAAAAAAGAGGAAATTGGGTGAAGAGGTAAAGTTTGGGATTTATATTGGTTGTTGTTTATTGGTTTATTAAAAAATTAAGGATGAGATGTTTGTATATTGGTTCCCGGAAGTATATCTCACTCCCGCTTAAAAAACCTTCCCATAGGCCTACGCCGAACTGTCAACCTCTGACCCTAAAGGTCAAACACAATGAATGAATAAACAAGGGAAGACAACCCCTAATCAACCTGACATCGCAGGTAAAGACACAATTATACTTATGATACAAACATAAGCAAATAACTTGACAGATGACTCCGTCGAAAATGACAGCAACATTACTACCACCCCCCTGTAAAAAAAAAATGCAATTTTTTTTTTTTTAATATGTTCATGAGCAAGATAGCACCAGTATCACTTTGTGTGCAAACAATGAACCTTATGGTACAATAGAAGAGGGTTGTTGTTTTATTTCCTTTAAGCCATTAAGGATTGGAGTGGGGTGGATTTACTATAATATGATAGGTAGAAAATATTTTTTTTAGGTATTTGGGGGATGGTGAGTTTATGATGAATTTGTATGGGGGGTTATTATGTGGTGTGTTGTTTGTATTAAGTTGAAAGTTTTGTGTTGAATGTTTTTAGTTATATATTTAACAGGGTTCATGTGGGATGGTTATTGTGGGGAAAATGATATTGTTAAATTAATAAACATAGTCGCAGAATAATTTTGGGCAATACAACATATTGTGAGTTATGAAGGTGACCTAGAGTCTGAGGTATTCAGGAAAAACTAGGAAGGTTTTTGGGGGGGGGAGGGGTAGCTTAATGGAATTTTGTGGGAAATTTGGTAACAATGAGGTTTTGGGTCCAATTTAATGAATTGGATAGGAATTTTAAGTGTTGAAATGAAAGGGAAGATGCAAGTAGCATGTATGGTAGTGGTGGATGAGCTCTGAAATCCTGTGGAAGGATGCATGGAAGAGAATTTTGGTCGGTTTGGATAAAGATAGCGCCCAGAAGGATTTTGTTGGATAGGATTGAGGAGGGGGTGAGGTTTGTGGGTGGTTTGTTTATTTGAGGTTAAGTGAAGAAGGCTTCCTAGATAATAACAAATTACAGGATGGGGATGGAATGGGGGGTAATTAGGATAATGTTATCAATTGTCGGTTTAAAGGGGGATTGTTAGGAACAAAATTGGGGGAATGTTGAAGATTGGCATTCTTGGATTTTGGTTGAGCAATATTAGGGAACCTTTTTTCAAATTGTAGAAAGTGGTGGGGGGAGGACAGATTAATCAATGAATTGTGAGGGAATTGTATCAATCCCAAGAGACTATGTAATGGTAATTAGAGTGGTAAGTTTGTTTGGGATAGTTTAAATTATTTTGAAATGGGGGGTCCTCTGTTTCAACAGAGATAGGGTTGTGTGTGTGATTGGAAGGATGTAAATTTGTGGGGGAGGAAATTGTGAAAGGTTTTGTATTGGTTTAGTTTGTGGATTGGTATGAGGATAGTGAGGTGTGTTGGAGATAGGATGATGAGATAGTTTGGAGAGGGGGAGGGATGTTGAAAGTTTGGATGTTTTGGAATGGTTTATTAAAAGTGGGGGGGTTTTTATGGATGGGTGTGGGGGGGGGGGGGTAAGGATTGGGGGGGTAGGGAATTGTTAAGGGAGTATTGAGTGGGGGGTTTGTTGGGTGAGGGTGTTTGGAGTTGTTGTGATGAGTTGTTAGGATGTGGGACATGATGAGTTAGGAGGGTTAGGGTGGGTTGGGGGAGTGTTGATTAGATTTGTAGTAGTGGGGTGGGGGGGGAGGTTCAGGGAACTTATTGTTAGTGAGGTATTGTTGTTGAGTTGGGGGTGGGGGATTGGTGGGGGTTATTGTTTTCTGGGATGAATTGGAGGGAGAGTAGACGGGAGGGTTTTGGAAGTGGGTGGGGGGTGGGGAGGTAGAGGTGAGGTGGTAGTCCATGGTTCTTGGTCTCGATGGGGCTTGGTAATGGGGGGGGGGAATGGGTGGGAGGGTTGGTATGAAGATGGATTACGATCAGTAAGTATGATGTCATGGTAGGGGGGAATCTTTTGTATTGGAATTTCGGTTAGGACATCCTGAAGTGATTGTAACGTTGTACTTGGGGTTGAGTTGGGTTTTGGGTTTATAGATTTTTTTGTGGGAAGAAGATGAAGGTTTTAGGTATGGTTGTTGTGTAATGGGGGAAGGGTGTGGGAAGGAGAAATGAAAAAATTGTGGAGGTTTGTGTAACGGAGGGATGAGATGTGACCATGTTGAACTGGAGCGTCGTCCGTCGCCTGGAAAATAGGCTGTAAATAGTCTGGACGTTCAATAAACTCTGTTAACATATTTATATGGAAGGTTTTATGCCTTCCATCCACATCGACAATATAGTCGACATCAGAAATTTTCGAGACTATAGTGTATGGACCCTTCCAAGAAATGAGAAGTCTATTGTCTCTTGAGGGCAGTAAGACATATGCTTTGTCTCCAGGACAAAGTTGACGTAGGCGTCTTTTCTTATTAGCAAATCGCCTAGCTTTTTCTTTCTCAAATTCGGAAGATGAAGTTGCTAACCTGCACGATTCGATAATCTTTTCTCTAAGAGCTATAACATATTCATATGACGATTGTGTATCATCGTCAATATTATCGGAAGTTATCAAATCGTGTAACAAGGACATTGGCCCGCGCGGTTGCGCGCCAAAGACAAGTTCGAAAGGAGAAAACCCTGTATGCTCGTTGGGAACCTCTCTATAGGCAAAGAGGACTGCAGGTAAAACCCTGTCCCAATCTTCAGGATGATCCTCCGTTATCTTGCCAAGTAAGTTCTTTAGTGTCCTGTTAAGACGTTCTACCAATCCATTGGACATTGGATGATAAATACTACTGAGTGACCTTTTAATGTCTAGCGTAGCCATTACCTGAGACATAACGTCCGAAATTAACTGAGTGCCGTGATCCGACAGTATTTCTCCGGGGAATCCCAGACGAGAAAATACGAGCCAAAGAGCATCAGCGATATCGACAGTTGATATGCTCTTCAGAGGAATAGCCTCTGGCCAACGCGTGCACATGTCCACGCAAGTGAGGATAAATTGGTGTCCTCTGGCTGACTTAATTTTGAACGGACCAATGATGTCTATAGCCATTTTCTGAAACGGCCGAATCGGAATATCTGCAGCCTGAATAGGAGCAGCATGTCTCGGACCCCTAGACTTGACCTCTTGACAAATTTTGCAAGATCGGCAATAAATTCGGATGTCTTTATTCACGAATGGCCAAAAGAAGGACGCAAGGACTCTAGTTTTAGTTCTGGAAAAACCCATGTGTCCAGCACACTGAGAATCGTGTGCATGCCGAAGAATTAAGGCTCTCATACACTTAGGCACAAGAATTTGAGAATGCATAGACTTGTCCGAGTGTTGTACCATTCGTACCAATATACCATTCTTCATAGTAATATACGATTTGTGATTCGTATTTTGATTGGGATCCCCTTTCTTTGCAAGAAGGAAGTATTTCTTCAAAGAAGGATCCTCTTCTTGACGTTTAACAAACGAGTCATGGGAAATCACCAAGTGCTCGTCTTGGCTATCAACTTCATTACTATTATCAGATGAAGTTGGGGGATTAAGAGCTTGAGCTCTTGTCACCACTGCATTGACCGTTTGAATGTTTCTTTCTTCCCAACTAGAAATTTGTTGCGGGGTGCATTCCTTAACCCCATGAATACGACCGATTATAAGATCCGCAATAGGATTAGGAAGAAGACATGCATGGACATCTCCTGTGAAGAAAGGAGTGTCAATCCTAATAATAGCAGTAGGATAGCTTTCCATAGTACCACCAAATGTAACACATTTGATTGTTTTTCCAGTGGCACAGCAAGGATCTATCAGAGACTCCTTAACCCCGACGGTAGTACATCCCGAATCGAAAAGTACTGAGACTAGCCTATCATTTATTAGACCTTTATCTAAGATGAGAGATCCTCTCCCATCATGCGCAACTGTAGCAGGTAGAGCAGGAAGAGGGTGACCACAACTTAGCGTAGATACAGTTGATGAGTCAAACAATGTTAAGCATTGGGGGCATTCAGTTGCTCTCCCAAAATCGAAAGCACAACCAGTGATAGCCCTAGAGTTACCACTATCATTTGCTGTATTACAGGCTCCATCAAACTCTTGTTGTGCAGAGTTTGCCTGTTGGTAAGGTCTTTTCTTGTTAAACCTAGGTCTACCTCGATTATCATTTCCCCTGTAATTATTTCGACTATCATTTCCCCTGTAATTATTTCGACTATCATTTCCCCTGTAATTGTGATCATATTGTCTATTGTACTCATCATTCCGGTTTGAATCCCGGTTTCTAAATTCACCATCGTCATAATCTTGACGTCGAGAATGATTACCTCGAAAATTTGAATAGTTATTATTTGGATAGCCTTTGCGAAAGTGTCTCAAATTATTACCACTAAAATTACGAGAACTACCATCTTGTCTCCACTGCATAGACGAAGAACCATCATGTGTTGGATTACTCCGCTTCTGAGTGTAATTTTGATTACTTCCCCTATTCCAATTTTGTTGAGCACCCTGAAATTTTTTTTTGAAATTAGGGCCATATGGTGTTGCCGAAGCAGCTGGCAACCCTTCTTTCACTTTAGAATTGCTAACTGTAGCATGGGGATGTGCTGTGGCATACTGACAACAGTATTCCTCCATTTCTTTTAAGTTTTTAGGCTTACGCTCATGAAGGAATGCAAGAAAAGAATCATTAACAGATGACAAAACCTTATCTCGCAATAATAAGTCCATTAGACCTTCATATGTTTTCTCAATCTGAGACAACTCAACCCATCGTGTAAATGTACGACGTATCTTTGTAACAAAATCAGAGAAATCTACTCCATTTTCTGGCAACATTGTCCTAAAACGAAGACGATAGTCTTCTTGTTTTAGTTGATATTTTTTTAGTAATGCTGCCCTGACAACATCATAATTAGTCCTCTCATGTTCGTCTATTGTCATAAGAGTAGTCACTGTGTCACCTGTAAAAAATGGCATCAGTTGTTCAACATATTTTTCCTTTTTTATGTTATGCGTATCGCACAAAAATTGGAATCTATCTAGATAATCTGCTACGTCATCCTTTAAAGGATTGAAATGAGGCAATTTAATCCTACTAACAAACTCCCTTGTCGTACTCGAAGTTGTTTGCTGAGCACCCGTACTCGCCAATTTCAATTTCTCTAACTCCAAAGTTGCGAGTTTTTCATCAAGTTCCATCTTCTGTTTTCTTTCCTCATGTTCCATTTTTCTGATTTCAGCCTCAGCTTGAGCTTTCCTCTCCTCTGCAGCAGCTTGAGCTTTCCTCTCCTCTGCAGCAGCTTCTTTGTCTAATCTCTTTTGTTCAGCTTCTTTGTCTAATCTCTTTTGTTCAGCTTCTTTGTCTAATCTCTTTTGTTCAGCTTCTTTGTCTAATCTCTTTTGTTCAGCTTCTTTGTCTAATCTCTTTTGTTCAGCTTCAAATCTCCTTTCCTCCACCTGCATCTGCAATTTCTTTTGTTCAGCAGCCATATCAGCTTCTCTGTCTAGCCTTTTTTGTTCCGCCGCAGCTTCTCTTTCTAATCTTTTCTCTTCAGCCTGAGCTTTTTTTTCTCTTCTGCAGCTAATGCTTTGTCATACTGAGCAACAACCCATTGTTCTAACTGTTGACCAGTCTTATCAAGGGCTCTCCCTTGTGTAATAAAGTAGTCCAATGTAGACATCTTGTCTAATGAGATCAGAAACCTGAAAAAAAAATTAAATAAATTACCTTATCCCACTTCAATGGGAGACAAGTCTGAAATGCTAGACTTGTATACTCACTTCACTTTACTGTCTTAGTCTTAGACAAAGACTTTGTATGTTCCTCTTGTTTATAATGTACCCAAAAAATCACTTGAGTACCTGTGGAAAAAAAATTCCCTTATATCCCACTCACTATGGGCACAAGTCTTTTTTATAAAGAACTTGAATATGTATTTCACCTTGTCTCAATCTTTGTAGATAACAAGTCTTTTATCAAAGAACTTGTATAAATATCTTATATAATAATAATTTATTAAGAAACTCTATATGAAGAGTCTACCTTATCAATATTATCAAAACATGACCAAGTATGTGTATGTAGACTGTGCATGACAGTAATGTAGTACAACCAAAAAAAAAAAAAAATACAAAGACAAAAATACAAAACAATACAAATGGCAACACTGTTTTAACCAAAAATGTGTAGAGAAATACACAAGAAAGGAGAGACCTACAGAATACAAACAAAACAAATCGACAATCAAAACTGAAAAACAGACAAAATATTACAAAAACAACGTTAAGTACAATTACATCACAGCTAACATCAATAGCGACCAATTGTCACTAGCAAATTTCCAAATTAAGAAAATTTGCACCTACAGAACGCTTACAGTAAGCCTCGATCAAGTGGCATATTTACCGTAAGACCCACCAACCGAAAAACCCGCAGAAAAATACACAAAAACAGTAGAAGTAACATAATATAGCAATCAATTTCAATGTGTTGCAGAACAAGTTCAGTCACAGCTGAAACTAAAATAAATTCCTTGCTCCTTGCGAACACAGAAACGAAATGTCAAACGCGCACTGAACGTCAAATCCACTGTAACATAAAGTGGTATTCACGAACCAAAGTTACTATGACCTTCTCAAATTACGCCTTGCACATTGAATGTTTACAATTTCCACGTACTGTTTACAAACACTTGACCTCCAACAATGTAGCTTGAATGCTCTGACCTAGAAAAGTCTGTTGTTGAATGAAACGTGTAACAACCAGCAGTACTGTTTACAATAGGAACCCGCCTTCTATGCAGTTATGGTCCACGTAGCAAATGCCTAGTAGTTAACTTCAGTACATGTCTTGTTATGGTTTATGTAGCATTATAATATAAATGCTCGTACTGTTTATTTGGGTCAACCGTTGATGACCTATATCTGTCCTGTTGTAGCCAAAACTTGCAAGTGTAGAATTAGCGCTGTGTGTTACGGCTGTCCCGTGTGTAGCTTAGACCCACAGATCAGAAGTGTAATGTGTACTTGTCCTTCTTGTAACTTTATCGACAAAACTGGAGACATCATACATGTAACAGCCAACCAGGAATGTAAATTTCTGGATCCATAAATGTCAACAATAATGTCAAATGCTCGCTCTGTTCTTTTTAAACCCACAGATCTGGTCCATCAGAAATGTAAGTTTCTAGGCCACATTGGCGACAAGAAATGTATCATAAGAGCCCACGTAACTGGTCCACCAGAAATGTAACTGTCTTTTTTTTCTTGTTGATGTGATCACTGGCCCAAGACAGTATACATGTTGTTAGATGTGTAGTGCGAGCGTATGATGAATTGAGTGTGGGTGCGAATGAAGACGCGAATGTGTTTAGGCTCGTATAGATGTAGATCCTGCAACCCATACTCTCACATGCAGTAATCAAGGATGCTTTGACACTGCAGGCATGTTTCAAGACATTTATTGACGGGAACACACATAGTATCAACAGGAACAGTCAGTGTAACAAGGTCATGCTGACCTGACATCGATAGGTATACATTTGGCATTCAAAAAGGTAAACATCAGAATAGACGTGCATGGTCAATAGCAAAGTTCTTCAATAATGACAGTTCGTAGCGTCGCCCTTGGCGTCTCTGACTAAACGCGTCAGATGCCTTAGTCACTTGGACACATAGGTGCAACTTGGCACTCCCCGCCAATTGCACATTATCAGGCTGTAGTATAATAGCCGAAAGCACAGGCCTCGTTCTGACGTCGGCCGTGTACTTCTGTTAAATAGGTTATCATCAACCCTGCAGTAATACTTATTGTAGATAGAAGTTCCGCCAATCTGCGGCTCCCACAATATATCTTCGTCACTGGATTTCTGGACAATATAAGACTAACAGTCTTGGATGGCTACCTCGAGCACAAATATATAAGTTCTGAAATGGCGGATCAGTGAGCTGCTGTTCACCCTAGGTAATCCTTTACATGTTCTGCCACCGAAAAGCGTAATAATGCATAAAGGTCGGTATTACCTGGAAAATGAATCCTCAGAACTAAACAAGGAATTCTGTCGTCATCCCGACGCACAGAGATTCACTGGGGAAAACTGCCATAGCAGTTACTTCGAAGATTCTCCCCGAAAAACAATGGACTCTTGGTCCCTTCAGAAAAACAGGACCTCCCGGCTTCCCGGAAGTATATCTCACTCCCGCTTAAAAAACCTTCCCATAGGCCTACGCCGAACTGTCAACCTCTGACCCTAAAGGTCAAACACAATGAATGAATAAACAAGGGAAGACAACCCCTAATCAACCTGACATCGCAGGTAAAGACACAATTATACTTATGATACAAACATAAGCAAATAACTTGACAGATGACTCCGTCGAAAATGACTGCAACAGTGATGTTTTTTGCCAAACTGTTCCAGTGACTATATATGTGTCGTCAGAGTTTGCGTCCTATTAAATGTATGAAATTATCAACAGTAGTTCCAAACATCATTGACTTTCATACATGAGTCAATGAGTGCCTTATTACTTGTCAACTTTGCAGAACAGTACCACTCATTCGCATAACGTACATTTGCACTCTCATTCAACATAAACACTGTCCCTTGTCGGGGCCTCAATACTCCATGGACAAGGTGACCTGTATGCCCAACACTGTGTCGGTTCGAGTTGACCATCAACCTTCATCAAGATGACTAGTACACACAGACTACATGCACCACAGTCACCCTTATCAATGTGGTGGCCAGATTTCTGGGTCTGACCTTCGCAGATTGTCCATTTAGAAGTCAACTACTGATTGTTTCCTGACGCCTGATACGACACACGAACACCAGCAGTACAAGTCTTCAGTCGATGTCAGCATTTTTGTCACGTGACCTGTCCTGTCGAGCGAATGCGGTAATTAGGTCAGACGTTGTTTACATCGAACAGACAGTCTACACATCAGAGTTGAATGAAATATTTAACAGTGTTAGCAAGAAGTACAGTGCAACTGAAGTGAGAAGTCCTACTTGTTATAGTTATAGAAACTGTCAACGGTGGATCTTCCTGCACTGCTCTATGTCGTGTTGAACTTTAAAGTATTTAAGGCTAGAATTAATTATTTATTTAAATTACAGTACCATTATATTGTAACAACTGAGCCTTCGTTGCAACACAGTCTATTATATGCTATATATATTTATGTTTACATGTTTACATGTGATATTGTTGTGTATATTTCTGCGGGTAGGTTGGGCAGGTGACTAATATAGGGATACCACGTCATAGAGGTCCTATATTAGTGTTCTGTAGGCGCAATTTTCTTGATTGAAAATTTGCTTGCAACATTTGTTGCTATTTTTATTAGCTGTGACGAGCTGTACTCATCGTTGTTTTTGTAATATTTTTTCTGTTTTTCAGTTTTGGTTTGATTTGTTTGTATTTGTAGGTCTTGTCTTTCCTTTCATTTAGCTGTATACACCCTTTATATTTATACACGGTGACGTTATTTGTTGTGTTTATTTCCTCGCAGTTGTCATCACAGGTTCTGTGATAATTTTCTTTAGTTTCCTATTTGATTTATTTAATTCCTGCGAATGTTTGCATATTGTCTTTTATGATTGTCCTTTTTTATGTTGTTGGTTGACATATGCTATTATGTTGTTGGTTGACATATGCTATTTATGATGCACTATTAGCTGTATAGTGCACTTGTGGTATAAAATCAACTGGTGGTGGATTATTATTATTATTATACAGTTGGATTATACAAGACCTTAATAAAGGCTTGTCTCCCAAAGAGATTGGGATAAAGTGAGCTGATTAATCAAGTTTATTAAGAACTTGTTTCTATTTACTTCGAAATAGATTGCATTATTATTTCAAGTAACTAGTCACATATTATTAAACATTATGGCGACTTTAGACTTCTTTATCAAGCAAGGGATAGCCTTGGGTAAAACTGAGGAGAGAATAGAAGAGTTTGCACTTGCTCAATATGCTAAAGCACAGAAAGCTGAAGAGAAAAAGTTACAACAGGATAGGGAGGCTGAAGAGAAAAAGTTAGACAGAGAAGCTGAACAAAAGAAATTAGACAGAGAAGCTGAACAAAAGAAATTAGACAGAGAATCAGAAGAAAAAAAGATGCAAATGCAGCTCAACAGAGAAGCTGAGGCTGAACAAAAAAGATTAGACAGAGAATCAGAAGAAAAAAAGATTCAAATGCAGCTAAACAGAGAAGCTGAGGCTGAACAAAAGAGATTAGACAGAGAATCTGAAGAAAGAAAAGAAAAAGCAAAGATGGAACATGAACAGAAACTCTTAGCTTTTGAGTTAGAGAAATTGAAATTGACAAATGTGAGTGGTGTTAATCAATCATCTAGTACTAATGGAAAACCTTCTACTTATAAGGTCAAGCTACCACCGTTCAATCCTTCCAGGGACGACATAACATTCTGGCTGGATAGATTTGAACGTTCTTGTCGAACTCATAATGTGGATAAATCACAATATGCTAATCAGTTATCAGAGAATTTGAAAGGTGATTCTCTTACCAGTTTAAGCTTGGTAAAAGAGGCTGATAGGGATAATTATGATGTTATTAGAGCAGCCTTGATAAAAAATATCAATTGACAGAGGAAGGTTACCGTCTTTTGTTTAAGACAATGGTACCTGAAACAGGGGTAGAATTCTCAGAATTCATTGCAAAAGCACGTCTTACATTTACACGATGGATTGAGCTATCCAAAACAGAAAAAACATATGAAGCACTTATGGACTTGTTGCTTAGAGACAAGATCATGTCTTGTGTAAATAAACCATTCCTTGAATTCCTATATGAGTGTAAACCCAAAGCACTAAAACAAATGGAAGAATATTGTTGCCAATATGTCATTGCACACCCTGACGTAACTTTTGGCAACACTAAGATTAAGGAGAGTATGCCAGTTGCTTCGGCAACACCTTACAATCCTAATTACTCACACAAATTTCAAGGAGCTCAAAATAGGTTTGATAAAAAGGGTAACTGGAATAGTTATCAAAACCAAGGTAATCAATCATATCAGGGTTCTTCTTCGAAGGACTGGAGACGAGCTGACAGCCCTCGATACAGTGGTTGTCACAACTATAAACATTTCCGCAAGGGAAGTCATAATAGGAACTATCCAAGTCATCCAACATGGAGACAACAAAACCAAACTTACAGAGATTCTCATTATAATGAGCATGATAATTGTAACCATGAAAACTATGACTCAAACCCAAATAGGGGTTACAATAGAGCAAACAATAATAACACTGACTAACAAAAAAATTTTTTTTTCTTTCTCTAACATTTCTATGTTTTTCTGGTCAATTTTAATGCGCTGTTTTTAAATCTGCAAACCGTTTTTCTCTATCAGGTCGGGATCTCTAGAAACACGCAATTGAAGTTTTTTAACAACGCATACAGTATTACAACATCATTCGTACAAGAAGTATAACAGTTATGTAGGCTTGAATTTCTTTGCAGTCGACTTTCGTCGGTGAATGGCATGTGGTACATCGCGATGAAGCATCCAACAATAATCGGCAAGCATGGTCACACTCCACCGTCCTTGATAACGTGACTCCATTACGGCCATATCTTGATGGAATCGTTCTCCATGTTCATCGCTGACTTCGCCAAGGTTGTCAGGGAAAAAGTCAAGATGCGAATTGAGCAAATGGATTTTGAGGGACATGTTAAGCCCATAATTCTGTATGCATCTATGCACTGCTTAACAATATGCACATAGTCGACAGATTTGTGATTTCCCAGAAAGTTATCGACGATCGATTTGAATGCCATCCATGCGCGAAGTTCACTACCATGTAACAAGTTATCGAATTGTTTGTCTGCAATAACTTTCCTAATCTGAGGTCCTACAAAGATACATTCCTTTATCTTTGCATCGCTAACTTGCGGAACCTATTCATGAAGATAAGTGAAAGCTTTTACGAAATTCTTCATGAGCCCCAACTTTATATGTAACGGTGGTAAAATGATGCTGTCTTTGTTAACTAATGGCTCGTGTATTACATTTTTATGCCCGAGCTGCATACGATCCCTGATAGGCCACACATTTCTTGCATAATGTTCCTGTCTGTTGCAGCTGTCCCATTCACATAGGAAGCAACAAAATTTAGTATACCCAGTCTGCATGCCCGTGAGAATTGCAATGACCTTTAGGTCTCCACAAATCCGCCATTGGTAGTCATTGTACTTTATTTTTGCCAAAAGTATAGCCATATTGTTATAAGTTTCTTTCATATGAACAGAGTAGGCGACTGGAATTGATGAAAATAAATTTCCGTTATGCAATAACACGGCCTTTAGACTAGTCTTGGAAGAATCGATGAAAAGTCGCCATTCGTTGACTATGTGCTCATGACCGAGGTGCACCATTAGACCGTTTACATCTTTGCAATAGCAAATGTCATCATCCATCTCAAAATATTGAACAAGTTCTCTGTGTCTATGACGAAATTTAGATACCGGAGGATTGGGCGCTAAAAGATTCCATTCTTTGAGTCGCGAACCGAGTAATTCCGCTTGTCATTTGGTAAGAGCGAGATCACGTATTAGATCTGAAAGTTCTGAATGGTTAATTAAGTGAACACCATCATTCACCGGTAAATAATCCGAGTCAGAATTAGTTTCTAAAGCAGGTAAACTATCACTTTCTGATGGTTCATTCACGTCCAACGGATATTGTTCTGGTGGAACTGGGATCGGACACGTGATTGGATCATGAGGCACTAGTTTCGAAACCGATTCAATATTTGAATAAACCACAGACTTTCTAGTTTTAAAAGTGAAACCATGGATATTTGTCAAGCAGAAGTCACAATCAGTAGCGTGATTTGTCGGTTCACGCCATATTACTGGCACTCCAAAAGGCATCGACTTATGCTTCGGCGATTTTCGTAACCAACCTGCCAATGTATTTGCACAAGTCGAACAAACTGCATTTGGCTTCCAAGATTTATTTGCATCATTAACTTTCAAATCGAAATAGAGTTCATATGCTTTCTTTAGTAATGGTGTAAAGTTTTTCTGGTGAACAGGATCGGTAAAATATCCGCACACGTAACAGAACAGATCAGCCAAATTTCTACAACTTCTATAAGCCATATTTCGCTCAGAATTATTTCAAAATACAGTAACTATTTGGAAAATAGCGTAACATATGTCATGCATCTTTTAGCAGTATAAAAAGTTGAATTATTTTGCATTTTATTAATTTTTAATAAGTTATATAGTAAAAATGAAACGGAGCAAATAACGGTTTCCTAAAAATATATTTATTCACAAATATCTTAAGAACCCAATGTGATAGAGATAAACGGATTTCAAATTTGAAATCAGCGCAAGAAACTGACCTAAGAACACTTATTCTTATATAAGAAAGAAAAATGTTGTTTGTCAGTGTAATTGCAGAGGCAATAATAATCGAGGTAGATCATAATACAAAAGACATAAATCACATTATAAGGCAAACTCTGCACAGCAAGAGTACCATGAAGCCTGTAATCAGACTAATGATAATAAAAACTCTAATAATATTGCATGTTCTGCTTTTGATTTTGATAGAGCATCTCAGTGTCCCCAATGCAAAACATTATTCGAACCAACTACGGTGTCTACTTTAAGTTGTGGCCACCCTCTTCCCGCTCTTCCTGCTTAAGTCGCGCATGATGGAAGAGGTTCTCTTGTCTTGCATAAAGGTCTAGTAAATGATACTCCAGTCTCAGTTCTTTTTTATTCTGGATGCACCACCATTGGTGTTAGGCAGTCACTCGTAGATCCTTCCCGTGCCACAGGCAAAGTTGTCAAATGTGTAACATTCGGCGGCACTTTGGAGAAGTACTCTACTGCTATCATTAAGATTGCTACTCCTTTCTTTACGGCAGATGTGCACGCATGTCTTCTGCCGAATCCGATCGCTGATCTTATCATCGGTCGTATTCACGGAGTCAAAGAATGCACTCCGCAACAAATTTCTGTTTGGGAAAATCAAAATATGCAAACTGCTAATGCAGTAGTCACAAGAGCTCAAGCTCTTAATATGCCTCAAACTTCATCTATTGAAGATAATGGAGCGCATAACCAAGATAATTCCTTGGTAATTTCTCGTGACTCGTTTATAAAACAGCAAGAAGATGATCCCTCCTTAAAGGAATTCTTCACTCTTGCAACAAAAGGTGATCCAAATAAAGATACAAATCGTAAATCTTGGATTACAATGAAGAATGGCGTACTTGTACGTATGGTTCAAGACTCCACTAAGTCCATGCATTCTCAGATTCTTGTCCCCAAGAATATGAGAGTTAAAATTTTGCAGCACGCTCATGACTCTCAGTGTTTTTCCCGTACTAAGTCAAGAGTTCTTGCGGCTTTCTTTTGGCCTTTCGTAAACAAAGACATACGGATTTATTGTCGATCTTGCAAAGTATGTCAAGAAGTCAAATCTAAAGGTCCACGCCATGCTGCACCTATTCAGGCTGCAGATATTCCTATTCGGCCGTTTCAGAAAATGGCAATAGACATCATTGGTCCGTTTAAGATCAAGTATGCCAGAGAACATCAGTTTATCTTAACGTGTGTTGACATGTGCACACGTTGGCCAGAGGCTATTCCTCTGAAGAGCATTTCTACATCTGATATTGCAGACGCTCTTTGGCTCATATTTTATCGTCTGGGATTCCCCGGAGAAATATTATCAGACCATGGCACCCAACTAGTATCGGATACCATGTCTCAAGTAATGTCTACTCTGCAGATAGAAAGATCTTTGAGTAGCATATATCACCCAATGTCTAATGGGATGGTCGAACGCCTAAATAGAACACTCAAAAACTTACTTGGAAAGATAACTGAGGATCATCCTCAAGATTTGGACAGGGTTTTACCCACGGCCCTCTTTGCTTACAGAGAGGTCCCCAATGAACATACAGGATTTTCTCCCTTTGAACTTGTCTTTGGTGCGCGACCGCGCGGCCCTATATCTTTGCTTCATGATCTTATAACCGCTGATAATATTAACGATGACACAAAATCTTCTTACGAATATGTCATCGCGCTTAGACACAAGATTATCGAAGCATGCAAATTAGCAACTTCTTCTTCTGAATTTGCTAAACAGAAGGCAAGCCAATTTGCCAATAAAAAGAGACGCTTACGACAACTGTGTCCGGGTGACAAAGCATTTGTTTTGCTACCTTGTAGGGAAAACAGACTTCTTATCTCTTGGAAAGGTCCGTACGATATAATATCGAAAATTTCCGATGTTGACTATATTGTCGATATTGACGGGAAGCATAAAACCTTCCACATCAACATGCTTACAGAATTCCATGAACTTCCAGATTATTTGCAGCCTATTTTTCAGGCGACGGACGATTCTGAAGTCCCTCTTGGTCATTACTCATCCCTGTCCGTAATACAGGATGAGGAAACAAGTTTCTCGGATGTGAATCTTCCTCTTCCGATGATTCCACTTCATTCTAGTGAATCATGGAAAAATGTCACTGTTTCTCCTAATTTGTCTATGGCGGAAGAGCGACAAGTCTCGTCAATGTTACAAACATTTCAGGATGTCCTTACTGACATTCCTGGACATACCCATGTCATTGAACATGACATTATTCTAACTGACCATAATCCTATTAGGGTCAGACCTTATCCTATCCCTTTACATTTTCAAGCACAGGTCGAGAAAGAGTTGGATGAGATGATAGAATTAAAAATAGTCGCACCATCCAGTTCAGCATATTCTTCGCCGATGGTTATTGTTCGGAAAAAAGACAATAACATACGTCTTTGCGTTGATTATCGCAAATTGAATCAAGTTACGAAATTCGATGTTGAACCTATGTCTTTATTAGAAGAGCTACTTACTAGGCTGTCTAAATCTCATTTCTTCACTAAACTTGACTTGTCTAAGGGATATTGGCAAGCTCTTTTATCTGAACACGCCAAACCTCTTACTGCTTTTTCTACACCTAGGGGTTTGTGTCAATGGAATTTCATGCCTTTCGGCCTTATGAACGCCCCAGCAACATTCGTACGCATGATGCGTCGAATCCTATCTTATCGATCAGATGTCATTGCATACCTAGACGATATTTGTCTTTTCAGTGATACTTGGGAAGATCACTATTTGGGGTTAAATGAATTACTGTCTACTTTACGCAAGCATAAGTTTACAGCGAAACCCTTTAAAGCCTGCATTGGTTTTAGCGAAATTTCTTTCTTAGGTCACCGTGTCGGTCATGGTTTCCTAAAGACAGAGGACCATAATACCAGTAAAATACTTAACATCTCTATTCCTAAGACTAAAAAGCAAGTGAGAAGTCTCTTAGGTCTTGTACAATTTTATGGACGATTCATTCAGAATCTATCCTCTATCATGGCACCTCTTTCTTCGTTACTAAAGAAAGGGTCTCCTAATATGGTCCACTGGTCTCAGGAATGCCAATCCTCTTTGGAAAACTTTGTTTTCAACTCCACCTATCTTAATGTTACCTACTACAGATAAGACATTTGTTCTTCGTAGTGACGCTTCATCCACTGGGATCGGAGCGGCATTAATGCAAGAGTACTCAGAAACTCTGCATCCTGTAATGTATATCTCTCGAAAACTTAATGCGACAGAAAGGAATTACTCGGTTTTAGACCGTGAATTATTTGCTATGGTTTGGTCAATTCTCAAACTTCAAAGATTCCTTCTTTGCGCGCATTTCATTGTGGAAACTGACCAGAAAGCTCTTACAGCTATTCAAGGTAAAAATTTGAAGAGCTCGAGATCAACTCGATACGCGATTGCTCTTCAACCTTTTCATTTTTCGGTATGAGCTATCAGTGGCTCAGAAAATGTGATGGCAGACATTTTGTCTAGATGCCCACATGATTCCACCTAACTGTTATGTCTTGGACTTTCTAATACGTATAACTCTACAATAGTTCTTTTCTATATCAAAATAGGTACACATTTGTAATATATGATATATTGATTGTATCACCACTTAGCGGTTCATTAATGTATATTTACCGCTGGTCTTTTGATGATTTTTTTCTTCTTTGTTAATCATGAACTCATAGTACCTAATATGGAATTATTATATGAATTATTGTATGGATTTTGATATTGCCAGTATTGTAATATAAGTTGGTGACACCTCTCTGGAAATATTTATACTTAGAGAAATACTTTCTCTGAGATGTTGAGATATATTCTCGCTTGTCGATCTATTCGTCGACTTAGCCTATTTGGCATTATATAAATTACTGATATTTCTCATCTGCGCATTATTCGTGCGTTGTGAGCCTATTGTATGTTGCTCTTAGATTAAAAAAAATGATTTTCATTTTTTTTCCCCGGGGGGTGTGGTAGTCTGTTACGCACAGATTCTTTTGTAGACAATGAATATAGAGATATATATAGAAAGATATTTATTTATCTGTTAACACTTTTTGTTGTTAGTCAAAGGTACATAACCCTTGATTTAGTTGTTGGTACATTTTATTATATCTGTTACCTTCTCTTGGGTCTTATATGAATACTAAGATTTACGTCGGCCCATCTTGAGTTGAACTCTGGGGGTCACGCGCTTCTGCGCAGGTGTCGAATAGAGGTTGTGGAGAGAGACTTCCGTGATGATGGGCGGATCCTGATCGCTGCCGGACAGAGGTCCGAAGATTTGTTCTTTGCTGTGAAATTCTGGGGGAAGGCGACATCGTCTGTGTGACTATTATGTCTATGTTCCTCCCCAGAATATATTCTTAGCGCCAAAGGATGGCGTGTGCTATTTTTCTAGTGTTTTTTAGGATGTTAAGGTAACGAAAGACATTTACTGAACTTTTCGTTATGCCTAGACCTGCAGCCAGGGATATGGTCTGCATATGAGTGGGCTGAATTCTTTATTGACGACATTGTGCTAGCAGCACCGATATCTATTATGTACATTGCATTATATATATATATATATATATATATATATATATATATATATATATATATATATATATATTTTTATTTATATATATATATATATATATATATATATATATATATATATATATATATATATATATATATATATATATATATAATCTACACAGCATTATCGATGTTTAGGAACAGAGCCCTTTACTTATGCTTCATTATGCATCTTCGCAGTGAGCGACGCTCACTGGAGATAGAAGCCATTTTGGATCCCGCCTTTGCCTAAGCGGATCATCGTTCGGAGAACAGGGATACCTTATTATCTGATGATGGTACAGAGATCTATCTACTATGGCAACCCACTACTGTGGTTTAAGATTGTCGTCACATAAGCCTACTGATTTACTTACTTACTTACTTAGTCGTTCCCCTTCTACCGTGAGGTGTAGAGGCCTACTGATTTACGAGTTGTAATTCCTCGACAGAAGAGGTTCTGTAAGGGAGCCATTGATGATAAACATTTGCTAACATTAACTGACGCGATCAGTCAGTTAGGCTTGGGATTAAATACAACTAGAACCCTGAGTGACTAGCTACTAATGTTCTGTTGTATCCACATTCTATACGAATGCATATTCGGTGTCGTAGACCATTTTGTCGAGCATGTGATGTTTTATGCCAAACTGTTCCAGTGACTATATATGTGTCGTCAGAGTTTGCGTCCTATTAAATGTATGAAATTATCAACAGTAGTTCCAGACATCATTGACTTTCATACATGAGTCAATGAGTGCCTTATTACTTGTCAACTTTGCAGAACAGTACCACCCATTCGCATAACGTACATTTGCACTCTCATTCAACATAAACACTGTCCCTTGTCGGGGCCTCAATACTCCATGGACAAGGTGACCTGTATGCCCAACACTGTGTCGGTTTGAGTTGACCATCAACCTTCATCAAGATGACTAGTACACACAGACTACATGCACCACAGTCACCCTTATCAATAATCTAATACGCCACTTACTGGAACTCATAAACAGTTTAACGTTTAACCTAACACGCTTTTTACTGGACGCACAAACACGTCACTTACTGGAACCCAAAGACAAAATAACTAATACGTAATTTACTGGAGCCCACAAACAATAAAACCAGACGTATCCTTTACGGAAACCTACATACAGTACAGCCAGACATTGCCTTTACTGGAACCCCCTGAAGAACTGAACACGAGACAAACAGATGACCAAAAATATAAATCAGTGTCGAGCACTAGTTTCAGCCCAGTGTTACATGGTGACGAACAGAATCGTTAATGATGATGATAAAGATATGAAGATGTACTTACGCTACACAGGTTAAGCTGTTCCTCTCCAATACTTCGCCCCACCCACACCTGTGACGTTGAGTTATTTCACCCTGGCAATCATTGTATTGGTTACAGCTGAGATAAACTACTTTTCCATCTGGTTGCTGAGAACAACCGTCGTAGTCTTGTGATACTGTTGGAATGAAGGCAAAGACAAAATGGTAATATGTGATAAGGGTGGATTTAGGCTGACTTCAATTACCACCCCTATCAACACCAGTAAAATTATAGTTGTAGATGTAGGGTGTCTTATCTGGTTTTGTGTTGTTGTTGTCGCTGTGTATAGTAGTGATAGTCCACAGAGTACAGCACAGGCAAAATGACATGCAAAGTCATAGAAATGGTAAACTGCTCTGGACGTTTTTGTTTATCATTTATTTCGACGTCACAGGTACAAGTACGTACATCCAGTTCACAATAAGACAATGTCATGACATCCACGAACATCAGCATACATAGTTCATCAATGCATTTGGCATATTCTAAAGATGATGATATGGCGCCAAGGTATTATATGGTTGGCTCCAAATACAAAAGTACATCAACAAAAATCCTCTTACTGTTCAGATGTGCTAAACAAGTCAAATCATAATTCGCACGAGGATGGCATTCCAGGAGTGCAGGTCAAACTGACCTTTACAGGCATTCCTAAATCTAACCTTGACGTGGGCATATTCGCTGACACACAGCGGCATTCATAGAACAAAGAACTGTCCTTCGGGCTGAGTATGACCCGTTTACATATAGATCTCAGGTATGAAGATACCTGGGGCGTGACATCTATTAGAAGAACCTTCCTTTCCGTAATGCATACGTGAGCGGAGATCGACCATTGTCAAACATAAGTAAAGTTACAGATTGTATGTAAATGAGGCATTACCTTCGTTCGAAAGTCCACACCACAGAAAACATACGCCTCCAGGCGTTTTAGAATACTCAAGGGAAGGACCTTGTAAGCTAACTATCTCACAATAAGGCTCCTAATCCCTAACAACATCACAGAGACGCCAAAACGCGTCTTCTCTGCTTCACAGCTTTACATCGTCTCCCAAAGATAAAGAAACTTCCCAGACGCCCCGCGTCCGGACATGCGCAGAGCCTATACACTTGAATAGCAAGACGATCTAGGAACATTCCAGATAAGATTTAACTAGATCGAGCCTTATTTGGACATGAACAGAGAACCTCAACACAGGTTTCAGACATTCCAACCACAGTTGACCGATACTACCAAATAAGGAGAATGGTCACACTTCGTTAATAAAAATATGGACCGACCGTGTCTCGACACAAGAGGAGGTAACATCATGTTAAATGATAATCTCAATATCCCGAGTTATGTAGCTTTGACCGACAAAAAATAAAGTGTACTTTCAGTCAATCTAATAATACAATGTCTTTAGCAAAAAATGATCATACAATGACTTTCGAAAAAATGAACATATAATGAAGATCTGTGCGTAACATTACCGCACCCTCCCGGGAAAAAAAATGAAACATTTTTTTTTGGATTCCTGGAGCCGGGAAAAACCCTAGGCTCCTAACGCACGTATGATGCGCGGATATATTGCCTAAAAATGAGGCTTGCTCGACGCATGGAACGAAACTGAGATTATATCTCAGATCCTTAGAGAAACAAAAATTTAATTAAGTATACGCGTATATATTCCATAAAGGTGCCACCAACACACGCCACAGTAATGGCAATATCATAATGAAAGTCAAATTATACTCATACAAATCTATGAAATTAAATATATTATCATAGCATATCATGGCCATGTTCGCCGCATGGAAGATGGTTGCATTCCAAAAGATATCTTCTACGGACAATTAGCAGATGGCAAGAGAACAGTTGGGCGACCACAGCTGAGGTTCAAAGATGTGTGCAAGAGAGATATGAGGGCACTGGAATGGATCCAGCAACATGGGAGGATGAAGCTGCCGATCGCACTAAGTGGCAATGCTATTTACGGCACCACCTCAGATTGGGCGAAGAGAGGCTAACACAAGAAGCAGAGGTGAGGAGAAAACGTTGAAAGGAGCACCAGGAAAATAAGCAGCTGAGGGCTGCCACCTCAGGGGCGCATTCCCATAGTCAGTTATGACTGAAGGGGCTATTATTATTATTATCATAGTATTATACAATGAAGTGTTGCAAACAGCGGTGTTATATACCAATATACCGCAATATAATATTACACATTTTTAAACAAAGAGTACATTAACTAATGAATTATTAAACATTACTAATACATGTGCTGTTTCTCGTAGACATAAATACAATCGATACAAGAAGATGTGGACATCATCCGCTCCCAATCCAGGACAGGACTAGATAACTTCAAAGTTCCACAATGTACAAAATCTCGCAGACTTCAATGATGTGCTGCGAAAATATCAATAATACAAATCTTTAAGAGAAATGTTAAATCTCTTAATACAACCATTAAAATATAATAACTATATGTGGCCATGTGATCTTTTGGCTCGTATATCGCTAACTAAGCCTTCTTCTGTTATGATCAAACTGGTAACAGAAAAAAGGAAATTACATGGTACAACGTTATAAATTCCCAAAAAGTGAGAAAATATGTGCTAATATGTCATTATAGTATTGAACTGTATCAGGAAATATATATGACAGAAGAATTATGTGGAATCGTGTGGGCACCTGGACAGAATGTCTGCCATCACATTATCCGAACCACGGATAGCTCGCACCGTGAAATGAAATGGTTGAAGAGCTATGGCATATCGAGTGGACCTCGAGCTATTTAAGTTTTTGCTCTGAATAGCAGTAAGAGCTTTCTGGTCGGTTTCCACAATGAAATGTGCGCCTAGAAGAAATCTTTGTAACTTCAGAATAGACCATACCATAGCTAATAATTCACGGTCTAAAACCGAGTAATTCTTTTCTGCAGCATTTAATTTCCTAGAGATATACATCACTGGGTGCAGAGTATCAGAATACTCCTGCATAAGTGCTGCCCCAATCCCAGTTGACGAGGCGTCACTTCGAAGAACAAAAGTCTTCTCAATAGTAGGTAACCTAAGGATAGGTGGAGATGAAAATAGAGTTTTAACCTGGTCCAATGAGGATTGACATTCTTGAGACCAGTGGATCAGATTAGGCGATCCTTTCTTCAATAAAGTAGAAAGCGGTGCCATAATGGAGGACAGATTCGGAATGAATCGTCCGTAAAATTGGATCAAACCTAAGAGACTCCGTACTTGTTTTTTCGTCTTAGGGACAGAAATGTTAAGTATTTTTGAAACATTGTGGTCCTCTGTCTTTAAAAGACCATGACCAACACGATGACCCAGGAAAGAAATGTCACTAAATCCTATAAAAGCTTTAGAGGGTTTTGCAGTCAAGTCATACTCGCGAAGAGTAGACAACAATTCGTATAAACCCAAATAGTGATCTTCCCAGGAATCACTGAACAGACAGATATCGTCTAAGTATGCTATGACATCTGTACGATATGCGAGAATTCGCCGCATCATGCGTACGAATGTAGCAGGGGCGTTCATAAGACCGAAAGGCATGAAATTCCATTGGAATAAACCCCTAGGCGTAGAAAAAGCTGTAAAAGGTTTGGCACGTTCAGTTAAAGGAACTTGCTAATAACCTTTAGACAAGTCTAGTTTGGTAAAGAACCTAGAATTAGAAAGTTTATTTGGTAGCTCTTCCAATGAAGGCATAGGTTCAGCATCGAACTTCGTAACTTGGTTCAATTTGCGATAATCTACGCAAATGCGAATGTTATTATCCTTCTTTCGAACAATAACCATAGACGAAGAGTATGGAGAAGTAGATGGTTCGATTATTTCTAACCGTATCATCTCATCCAATTCTTTCTCGACTTGTGACTGAAAGTGGATAGGTATTGGATAGGGTCTGACTCTGATAGGATTATGGTCAGTAAGCACTATGTCATGTTCGATGACATGTGTGTGTCCCGGGATGTCTGTAAGGACATCCTGAAATGTTTGCAACATCGAAGAAACTTGTCGATGTTCCTCAGCGGAAAGATTGGGAGCAACTGTAACGTTTTTCCAAGATTCCGTAGAATGAAGTGGGACCATAGGAAGTGGAAGATTGACATCAGAAAAAGTAGTTTCCTCATCCTGTATAACTGACAGGGATGAGTAATGACCATGAGGTAGTTTAGAATTGTCCGTTGCCTGGAAAATAGGCTGCAAATAGTCAGGTCTTTCATGAAATTCCGTGAGCATATTTATGTGGAAAGTTTTATGCTTTCCATCAATATCGACGACATAGTCGACATCGGAAATTTTGGAGACTATTGCATATGGACCTTTCCATGCAATAAGAAGTCTGTTCTCCCTTGACGGAAGAAGAACGAATGCTTTGTCACCTGGACAAAGTTGTCGTAGACATCTATTTTTATTTGCAAACTGCCTTGCCTTTTCTTTAGCAAATTCGGATGAAGAAGTTGCTAGTTTGCATGTCTCGATGATCTTTTGCCTAAGAGCAATGACATACTCATAAGAAGATTGAGTCTCATCGCTAATATTATCGGCAGTGATAAGATCGTGTAGTAAAGACATAGGGCCGCGCGGTTGCGCGCCAAAGACAAGTTCAAAAGGAGAAAACCATGTGTGTTCATTGGGGACCTCTCTATAAGAAAAGAGAGCCGCGGGTAAAACCCTGTCCCAATCCTGAGGATGATCCTCAGTTATTTTCCCAAGTAAAGTTTTTAGTGTCCTATTCAAACGCTCAACTAACCCATTAAACATTGGGTGATAGATACTGCTGAGAGACCTTTTAATATGTAGCATAGACATTACTTGTGACATAGTGTCTGATATAAGTTGCGTGCCATGGTCTGACAATATTTCTCCGGGGAAACCCAAGCTAGAAAATATCAGCCAAAGAGCGTCTGCGATATCAGCAGTTGAGATGCTCTTGAGAGGTATAGCCTCTGGCCAACGTGTGCACATATCGACACATGTAAGGATAAATTGATGTCCTCTGGCCGACTTAATTCTAAAAGGACCGATAATATCTATTGCCATTTTTTGAAAAGGGCGAATAGGAATGTCAGCATCTTGGATAGGCGCAGCATGTCGTGGTCCTTTCGATTTGACCTCCTGACATACTTTGCAAGAACGACAGTAAATTCGTATGTCCTTGCTCACAAATGGCCAAAAGAAAGCCGCAAGAACCCTCGACTTTGTACGGGAAAAACCCATATGTCCAGCACATTGCGAGTCGTGAGCATGTTGCAAAATTTGCAATCTCATACTCTTAGGCACAAGAATTTGTGAATGAGTGGACGTGGACGAGTCTTGTACCATACGCACAAGTACGCCATTCTTCATAGAAATCCAAGACTTTCTATTAGTATTCTGATTTGGATCACCTTTTTTTGCTAGAATGAAGAATTTTTGTAAAGAAGGATCTTCTTCTTGCAATTTTATAAATGAGTCACGTGAAATAATCAAGTGACTATCTTGGCTATCTACTTCATTATTATCAGTTAATGAAGTTTGAGGTGGATCCAGAGCATGTGCTCTTGTGACCACCGCATTGGTAGCTTCCATGTTTTGCTCTTCCCAAACAGCAATTTGCTGTGGGATACATTCCCTAACTCCGTGAATACGACCAATAATAAGGTCCGCAATAGGATTTGGAAGAAGACACGCGTGGACATCTCCCGTAAAGAAAGGAGTAGCAATATGTATTATGGCAGTAGGATACTTTTCCAACGTGCCACCAAATGTGACACATTTGATGACGTGTCCTGTAGCACAGGATGGATTTACAAGAGATTGCCTAACGCCAACAGTAGTACATCCAGAATCAAACAAAATTGAGACTGGATTACTATTTACAAGACCCTTATGTAGTATAAGAGAACCCCTCCCGTCATGTGCAGCATTAGCAGGAAGTGCTGGAAGAGGATGACCACAGCTTAAAGTAGTTACGGTAGTTGGTTCGAACAAGGTACTACATTGGGGACATTTATTTGCTCTACCAAAGTCAAAAGAAGAACATCCTATAGCATTAGGGTTTTTATTATCATTAACCTGTTTATCTGCTCCCTGAGATTCTTGTTGTACAGAGTTTGTCTGTTGATATCTCTTTCTCTTATGAAGAGACCTACCGCGACCATTATTGCCTCTGAAATTATCATTATTTTCTCTCCTGTAATTGTTATCATGGTTAGTGTTCCAGTTTCCATAATTGTCATTATCATCTCTATATTGATTTGAAAATCTAGTAGATTGATTTTGAGGTCTACACGAAAAATAGCTACCTCTATACTGACCACCTTTGCGGAAATGTCTAAAATTATTAGATCCATAATAACGAGGAGTGTCAGCTTGTCTCCAGTTATTCGAAGAAGAATCACCATGTGATTGATTGCTATGATTTTGATCATCATTACGGTTGCTCTTTCTATTAATATTATGTTGAGTACCTTGAAACTTACGTTTGAAGTTTTGGCCACATGGTGCTGCCGAAGCAACTGGCATACCTTCTTTTTCTCTAGAGTTGCTAACGGTTACATTAGGGTGCGCAGTCACATACTGGCAACAGTATTCTTCCATTTCTTTTATGTTTTTAGGCTTACGATCATGAAGAAAGGAAAGAAAAGATTCATTTACAGAAGACATAACCTTGTCTCTAAGTAGTAAGTCCATAAGAGCTTCATATGTATTTTCTGTCTTAGACAACTCAACCCATCTTGAAAAAGTAAGACGTATCTTTGATATGAATTCAGAGAATTCCACTCCAGTTTCTGGCAACATATTTTTAAATTGAAGACGATAGCCGTCTTCGTTAAGTTGGTATTTTTTTAACAAGACTGCTCTGACAACCTCATAGTTGTTCTTGTCAGGCACATCTACCATGCCCAACATAATCAAAGCATCACCTCTAAGTATCTTGGACAGATGATAAACATATAGCGTTTTATCTATGTTATGCACCTTACATGCACTTTCAAATCTGTCTAAATAAAATGTTATGTCATCAATGGAGGCATTAAATGCTGGTAGATTAAGCTTAAAATTATTAGCATTAGTCTTATCTGACACCTTATCTGCATTATTAGCATTACTAGTGTTCACTAATTTCATCTTCTCTAACTCTAAAGCTAAGAGTTTTTCTTCATGCTCCATTTTAGCTTTTCTCTCATCAGCCTCTCTTTGTAACCTTCTTTCCTCAGCCTCAGCTTGTTTTTCTAACCTTTTATTTTCAGCCTCTATTTCCAGTCTCTTATTTTCAGCTTCTTTTTTAAGTCTCTAATTTCAGCCTCTTTTTCAAGTCTCTTATTTTCAGTCTCTCTTTCAAGTTTTTTCTCTTCAGATTTTGCTTCTGCTTCTCTTTTTTGTTTTTCCATTTCCATTTGGAATCTCCTTTCCTCCACCTGCATCTGCAATTTCTTTTGTTCAACTTCCATTTCCATTTTTTTCTCTTCCATCTTTAATGCCTTATCATATTGAGTAGTTGCATATTCTTCCAACTTATCACCTGGCTTGCCAAGGGATTTCCCTTGTTCAATAAAGTAATCAAGTGTAGGCATGATGTCTAATATTATGAGTCACCAAATCTGAAATATTAATTATCTTATTTCAACCTTAATAATAACAAGACTTAATAAAGTACTTGTATAATCCCAATGTTTAACCCACTCTCTGTGGGAAACAAGTCTTTTACACCAAACTTGTATTATCAAATGTATAATAATATCACAAGTCACTTCTTACTCATCAGTGCACTACACAAATTAGTGCATAAACACAAATCAATCAGTTATTTATCATAACTGCACAATGTAATAGTGCATGAACAAATCCACTAGTTAGTTATGATAAGTGCACTATAAATCAATAGAGCATGAGCAAATATGTAACAATAGTGAAAGCTAATTACTCAAGAACTATGCAACCTATAACAAAGAACAAAGACAATGTAAACAATAACAACGATCAAAGACAATGTAAACAATAACAAAGATCAAAGACAATGTAAACAATAACAAAGATCAAAGTCAATGTAAACAACAACAAAGATCAAAGTCAATGTAAACAACAACAAAGATCAAAGTCAATACGAAAACATTCGCATAAGTCAACTAAATAAACAGCAGAACTAAAAGGAAAATATCACAAAGAATGTGATGACAAAATGCGAAGAATGTACACAACAAATGACGTCACAATGTATAAACAAAAATGGTGTATAGAACTGAATAATAGAAAAGGAGAGATCTACAAATACAAACAAATGAAATCGGAACTAAAGAACAGAAGGAAAAAAAAAATTACATAAACAACGAAAATAAAGCACAACTCGTCACAACTAAACAAATATAGCAACGTTTGTCGCTAGCAAATTTCACAATAGGAAATTTGCACAGTCCCTAAAGAAAACGCTAACAGTAGAAACCTCTGTGACGTGGTATCTTCTACTGAAAGACACCACCCAACCGAAACCCGCTGAAATATAAACATATAAATATACAAATAACATATAACATATAAACATGTAGCATGTAAACAGTGTGAAAAGTGTGAGAGACAAAAGGCTCAGTTAGAACATAAGGGCACAGTTCACAAACAAAACAGGCCACTTAACTTCTATGTGTCCAAACGTCAGCACGGTGCAGAACAGGTTGAGATCAGCATTCTGAGGATAATGATCCAACGCTGATCAACAATTGCTCCTATAGACAGCCATGACGAAAGAAAATGAGCTTCTGATATAGGAAACGTCGTTTCGGCACTTGACCTTCTGAATCTGCAACAGTACTTCTGATACCGGAACAGTTGTTACGGCACTTGTCCTTCTTCCTTACAGATCAGGAAATCGATTTGCTCGGTACTTGTCCTTCTATCGTAGGAATACTTCGATAAACCGCCGAGCAGCGCCGAGTACTTCAAAAATATTACCAACTGTCAGTAACGCCGGGTACTTTCAAAAAATTTCATGGAAGGTAGTAGTTGAAGCTGTAATGTTGTCTTGTAGTCTGATGATGATGTCTGGGTTTGTTGACCCCCTTGAGAGCTGGTACCAGATTAAACCAACTTCTGGCCACCATGAAATGATAAGGGTGGATTTAGGCTGACTTCAATTACCACCCCTATCGACACCAGTAAAATTATAGTTGTAGATGTAGGGTGTCTTATCTGGTTTTGTGTTGTTGTTGTCGCTGTGTATAGTAGTGATAGTCCACAGAGTACAGCACAGGCAAAATGACGTGCAAAGTCAGAGAAATGGTAAACTGCTCTGGACGTTTTTGTTTATCATTTATTTCGACGTCACAAGTACAAGTACGTACATCCAGTTCACAATAAGACAATGTCATGACATCCACGAACATCAGCATACATAGTTCATCAATGCATTTGGCATATTCTAAAGATGATGATATGGCGCCAAGGTATTATATGGTTGGCTCCAAATACAAAAGTACATCAACAAAAATCCTCTTACTGTTCAGATGTGCTAAACAAGTCAAATCATAATTCGCACGAGGATGGCATTCCAGGAGTGCAGGTCAAACTGACCTTTACAGGCATTCCTAAATCTAACCTTGACGTGGGCATATTCGCTGACACACAGCGGCATTCATAGAACAAAGAACTGTCCTTCGGGCTGAGTATGACCCGTTTACATATAGATCTCAGGTATGAAGATACCTGGGGCGTGACATCTATTAGAAGAACCTTCCTTTCCGTAATGCATACGTGAGCGGAGATCGACCATTGTCAAACATAAGTAAAGTTACAGATTGTATGTAAATGAGGCATTACCTTCGTTCGAAAGTCTACACCACAGAAAACATACGCCTCCAGGCGTTTTAGAATACTCAAGGGAAGGACCTTGTAAGCTAACTATCTCACAATAAGGCTCCTAATCCCTAACAACATCACAGAGACGCCAAAACGTGTCTTCTCTGCTTCACAGCTTTACATCGTCTCCCAAAGATAAAGAAACTTCCCAGACGCCCCGCGTCCGGACATGCGCAGAACCTATACACTTGAATAGCAAGACGATCTAGGAACATTCCAGATAAGATTTAACTAGATCGAGCCTTATTTGGACATGAACAGAGAACCTCAACACAGGTTTCAGACATTCCAACCACAGATGACCGATACTACCAAATAAGGAGAATGGTCACACTTCGTTAATAAAAATATGGACCGACCGTGTCTCGACACAAGAGGAGGTAACATCATGTTAAATGATAATCTCAATATCCCGAGTTATGTAGCTTTGACCGACAAAAAATAAAGTGTACTTTCAGTCAATCTAATAATACAATGTCTTTAGCAAAAAATGATCATACAATGACTTTCGAAAAAATGAACATATAATGAAGATCTGTGCGTAACAATATGTCTTTATTAAAGATGCAGAAACGTAAATCTAACTTCAGTGAAATGTCTTTGTCTGCTTTAACAACACTTAACAAAGCGCGTGGAAGACATTATTTATACAGGATGTCCCGTAAGTCTGGCATCATAAGAAAGGGCAGCAGAAACACGTTTATTCACACAATGTGCTGACACATTCATAGAACTTCCTCAGCATGTCCACCCTTTTGCTGCATGCAGAAATTCGGACGTGATACCCAGTTAGCAAGTAACATAGTGAATGTTGTCATGAGTAGTGGTAATACATGCGTCAAAAATACGTTATCACTACAGATTGGGACACCCTTTTGTACACACGCACGCACACACCCACACACACACACACAAACATATATATATATATATATATATATATATATATATATATATATATATATATATATATATATATATATGGGACCCAAAGACGCAGCAATAGAGAATGCCGTCAACGACCCATAGCTTGCCTGCTTGCGTCAGCGAAGCAGATCTGGCCAAGATCGTTCTCCACGTGATGGTCATGGAAACAGGCTGCATCACTGCAAATAAAAACGGATACAAAAATGGATACAAAATAAATAAAATGGATACAACAGGTCGTAAAATGTGTCTCTGTATGACACCACGCTCAAAATCCCCGCTCAAAAACTAGCTAAAATATTTGAATTTAAAAATAACTCTAATATTTGAACATAGTCGAAGACTCCAGTCAAATTTACCGACTAAAAGTTATCTAGCGTATTTGAATTTTTCTAGGAAAACAAGTCAAAAGTTAACGCCCACCCAAAAATTTATCTACGAGCATAGTACAAATTTAAAAACCAATCAGAGTTCTTCTTTTTTTTGGTAAGGATAAAGAAACCTTTTAACTGGGTAACCAGGCCTAATTTGTTTTTTTGACCGAACGAAGATATTTTATTTCTTAACAACTAATGATAGTTAAACAGTGGGAAATGTCGTAAATTATAGCGATGATATTGCTTAACACATAAGCATAAATATTCCCGCATGATAAAATTTGGTTGTAGTAGAAAAATTTATTTTAGTGATATTTTCACATCAGGGTAAGGCCAAATTTAATTACTTAAAAATTACCCAGATTAAATGCAAAGAAATAACTAAAGAATATCTATATAGAACGATAGGGAATAATTGGCCGTGTAATTATCACTTTTGATCATTAAAATCGGTCCATTAATAATCCTAATATAAAATTATTAATATTAGGCAGATTATACAAGCACGCGTAGAACCTCATAAGTTACGGTTTCAAAAATTAACTTTTTGATTTCACTCTCATTGGTCGGATGGGATTCTATAAAAAGCAACTAATTGGTTCGATCGGGGCCATTAGAATTAAAAACTTACCCGAGCTGACAGACTGATAGATCAAGTCTACGCCTTCTGTACTAACAACGCAGTTCTAAGTTTACTTAGAAGGCCAGTTCAGCTTGTTGTGTGAGAGAGGATATATTTACTTGAGGGTTATATCACGAAATTGCCTCTTGGCCGTAATCACTGAATTAGAATTGTGTGGGTGACACTAGCTCCCAATAAACCTGGAGCCAGACCCCATCTTCTCAGACAGGACTACTAAGGTTGTGGTCCTGCATGAATATGTGAACTTCAACACCACAAATATAAAGATAAGTCCTTTATAAAGGACAGTGTCAGTGCATCCAAAAATCATTCACCCAGACAAGAATTATAAGCCCTGTTAAATGATGACTAGATAAGACCATAGACATATTCCAAAGACACTACAGTATAATAATAGCAGACGTGCTCAAGCATTGGAACAGAAATTTTGTGTATTGAATTCAATGAACAATCCAATAATGGAACAGTTTTCCAAATATATTTATTTTAATCTGTAAATACATATTTTATTGCTTTTGAGTATTCCTGACCTGAAAAGATTGCGGTTCAGGATAATTAAATTGTATATATATATATATACATAAAGTTCATACAGTCTTGCTTAATAGTTTTATTAAAGTTCAAGTTCTGTTTTTGAAATTAATTCTGTTAAAGTAAATACATTACCCTAGACACTTGCCAAATCACATAACAATAACACAACACAGTTAATTATTACTCAAGTTAGGATCTGAAGAGGTAGCAGTTAGGGACTCAGAGTACATCATCCTCATCTTCTCTGAGAACTTACATAGCTTGACCCCACCTTGAATGTCTATACACCCTTACTCTTTTCAGAGAAGGGGGTATTACTGATAAGACCAGTCTCTTAGCTGGCACTATCCTGGTATCCTCTGATACACCTATTTGTCCAGGATATCCCATATTTTATAACATCAAAACCTCTTATGATACAACACATTATGAGATGCTAGTGGACATGGCCTGCTACCACGTCATACTGTAAACCTCCTCACCTCCCTATATCATATAATATGTAGTAGTGAGAATTTCTACATATAGCTATACAGATCGCTAGGCTGTTCTTAGGAGAGTAATGTACTATGTCGTGGCGGGCCATAAACCTCTTGGGCTAATAAGAGTGAAGAGTTTGAAAAGCTGCAGATGATAGAATGGCAAGAGTTAAGAGGGAGAGGAAAAAGAAGGAACAATAGAAAAAGATTTATAATGGAGAAGAAAAAGAATCGAAGTTTGGAAGAAGAATAATAAAGAAGATAAATAAAAGCAGACGATCAAGAACATGATTCAAATAATCAAAAATTCAAATAATCAAAAATTCAAATAATCAAAAATTCAAATAATCAAAACCCTGCAGTTCCTCGTGCAGCACAAGCGCTCAACAAAAACGTACCAAGGCCGTTCTGTCTAGTGCCATCCCTTCCAGGTCTTTTCATGTCGTTTTTTCCCATTTCATGTCTGTCTTTAGTTCTCTTCTGTATGTGAGTTTTTTTTAAAATGTCTTCCTCTATTTGTCATACCCTGGTGGTTCCAGTACAGGAACTGACATGCAAGGCTATAAGCTAGTTTTTCTAATGTGTTTCCTATATACCGCCAGCGTCTTGTCACCTATTGTTCGACTAGTGTGAAGAACACTGAGCGTACAGAACATGAAAAATAAGAAATTCATTAAAGTGCGTTGAAAGAAAGAAGAGATGAAATTAAGAAAGATAAAATTAACGTAGGATTAAATTTAAAAGCACAAACATAATGATCACAAATATCTCGATCAACCTGTCACAGGTTCTTAAATAAGATATATATATATATATATATAATATATATATATATATATATATATATATATATATATATATATATATATATATATATATATATATATATATATATATATATATATATATATATATATATATATATAACTACTTTACTTAAATATGGTAAATACTTACTACTTTACTGAAATATAATATATACCTACGACTTTACTAAATATGACGTGTATTTACTTCTTTACGTAAATACCACTTAACTTCCTACTTTACTTAAATACGATATATACTTACTACTACACGTAAATTTCACATACACTTACTACATTACTTAAACGTAAGATATACTTACTACTTTACTTAAATATCACATACACTTACTGCTTTATTTAAATGTCGCTTATACTTACTTCTTTATTTAATGGATGGGTGTGAAAAAAAAATCGAAAAAAGGTGATTCGTCTTACGAGGACAAAAGAATGAGAAAATATCACATATACTTACTACGTTATTTAAATATCACATACTTCTTTATTTAAATATCACATATGCTTACTACTTTATTTAAATATCACATACTTCTTTATTTAAATATCACATATACTTACTACTTTATTTAAATATCACATACTTATTTATTTAAGTATCACATATACTTACTACTTTATTTAAATATCACATATACTTATTACTTTACGTAAATATCACATATACTTATCACTTTATGTAAATATCCCACATACTTAATTCAAGAGAGTCTTGATGTGCGTGTTTTGTTTTATGTTTTTGCTTGTTTTGATGTGAGGCACAGTCTTTTCCACCTAGACCTAGGTCAGTTGGTAGTATCAAACGAAATTGCCATTCAGAAATAAATGAACTCGGTTAACTTAAGCTTACTGCTGATAAGAGCTAAGTCTCGAAAAGGACTGCTAGCTTATACCAGCTGGCTTGAAATAGTCCTGAAAATGGATAGTTCTGATAAGGACTGCTATCCCGTGCAGCGTTGATGGTTACAGTGCTGAAAAGAACTAACATTGCCCTATTAGCCCGTGTAGCGTTGATGGATACTAAGTGCTGAAAAGAACAAACATTGTCCATCTGCTAGCATGATGTAGTCCTGAAAAGGACTTGTCCTAAAAATGACTCGCCAGCAGCACCAGCGTTGCCCATACCTCTTCACTGTTCAGTGAACACCGGTTGACCAATAATTATTTATTGCGTTATTATCTTATGCAGTTCATGAAGAAACTGAATTATTGATAAGTTAGCTCGTGATTTTTAATTGGAACTAGGAAAAGTGCCTACACGAATTGCCAATTTTTTAGAGGCACGCCATGTTCAACCTAGACATAGGGTCCGTCGGTTATATTAGGACGCATGCCCAAATGTAAAAGACCGAAAATTCTGGTTCTTCTAAAAATTAGAGAGTAGAAACCATAGAATGCAACTGCTGAAATCTACTGAAGATTAGAAATAATAGAATTAGATCGTCAAAATCTGTTAGAGCCGCGGTAGGCAACCAAGCACATCTGAGGATCTTCTTTAAAAACACTGTAATCCCACCAACAGAGCTGTGGAAAAATTTAAACTAAATATTTTACAGAATGTTAACTTCCGTTCAAAGAAGAAATCGCGTTCTATGTTATGCAGGTCACAAAAATAGGGAGTTTTAGTTAACTTGCGGGCTTTCCTGGGATCGCGGTGAAAGTACCTTTAAACCTGGGGACACCGCGCTTTAAAGTGCCAGCGAGAGAGGGCTAGTTCAAAATTTACCTAAGTTGACAACCCCACACCTTCTAGAGTTATACCAAATGAAGTCTTGCGATCTACTAGTAGAACCAGACCGACCCCTGTGTTAGAGAATAGAAACCAAATAATAAGACCGCCTAAATCTACTGGAAATAGAAATAATAGAATTAGATCGCTGAAATTTACTAGTCTTCTTCTTCTTTGATCCTTAGACGCCGACCGACAAAGCAGTCAGTGGCCATCACGCCTAGTGGCGTCTTGTAGGGCAACAACAAATTGATTCCACCTTGCTCGGTCGGTGGCCATCCTTCGTACAGTGCCCCAACTCTGGTTCATTCTTTGCATCTCAGCTCCAACAGTCCTCCGCCAGGTTGTTTTTGGTCGGCCTCTCTTTCGTTTTCCTTCAGGGGTCCAAAGCATAGCTGTTCTTGTGATGGTATCGGGGTCTCTTCTGAGCACATGGCCAACCCAGCTCCAGCGTCTGCCAGCTATGATGGTGTGCATGTCCTCTTGCTTGCTCAGAGTAAGCAGATCTTGGTTGGTGATGGTATTCGGCCAACAGATTCGGTGAATTTTTCTTAGGCATGTTGTGTGAAAAGAGGACAATTTCGACATTTCCTTCTCTGTAACTCTCCAGCATTCCGCACCATAGAGAAGCACAGAAAGCACACATCTCTGATACAATTTTAATTTTGTGCTTGTGTTGTACCCAGAGGACTTCCAGATGTTGTTTAGGCTAAAAAAAAGGCTGTTCTTGCCTTATCCATTCTGATGTTGATGTCTTTGCCTGCCCCGCCATCTGGTGTTACTATGCATCCTAGGTATGTGAAGGTGTCTGTCTGTACCAGTTGCTGATTCCTTATTGATATGGGCTCAGGGTTGCTCACATTGAGCGTCATGACCTCTGACTTCTTTAAATTGATGTTCAAGCCCACCTGCTGGCTAAACATATTAAGTCTATCCGTTTTTTCCTGGATGTGTTGATATGAATGTGCAAGTAGTGCAATGTCATCTGCATATTCCAGATCTTCCAGTGTAGAACATGTAGTCCATCTTATTCCTCTTGGATTGCCCTCTGTTGTCTGGCGCATCACCCAGTCTATGACTGTTAAAAATAGAGTGGTTGATAAGGGGCATCCCTGTCGTACTCCTGTCTTCACCTCAAAGGTTAGGTTGCTCTGCCCAACACTACACGCAAAGTTGGCATAGAGGCTGTTTATGATCGACACTATGCAGCTTGGAATTCCATAAGCCCTCAGTATTTTCCATTAACTGTCCCAATGTATGCTGTCAAAAGCCCTTTCAAAATCAACGAAATTAATGTACAGCTGTCTTTGCCATTCCGAGCAGTGCTCTATAATGTTCCTGAGAGTGAATATATGATCTACACATCTTCTGTTCTTTCTAAATCCTGCTTGTTCTTTCCTCATTTTGTGGTCTTCTGCTGTTGAAATTCTCTGTATAATTATCCTGCCTAGTATTTTGCTGGGAACTGAGAGAAGAGTGATTCCTCTCCAATTATTGTAGTCTGCAAGATCTCCTTTCTTGGGCAATTTGACAATTATTCCTTTGTTCTACTCTGATGGTGTTGTCCCCGTTTTCCAGACTTGTGCAAATAGTGGTTCTAATAGTTCTGCTGCTAGCTCAGGGTCTGTCTTAAATAGCTCTGCATTTAAGTTATCATTGCCAGGAGCTTTTCCGTTCTTTAACCCTTTGATTGCTGTAATGATTTCTTCTTTTCGTGGAATGTCTGTATTTACATCTAGATCGTTTTCAGCCTCAGGAACATTCAATTGTGTCTCTGGTGGTTCCTTGTTCAGAGTTTCTCTGAAGTGCTCTGCCCATCTTGTTTCCTGTCCCTCTGCTGTCGTGATGAGATCTCCTTACTTATCTCTTACTAATGTAATATTGTTTGCACCTCGTTTTCCGCTGATGAATTTAGTTATTTTGTATACTGTGCTTTGTTTATTTCTCAGTGCTGCCTCTTCTGCTTGTCTTGCAAGATCGTCTAGGAAATTCCTTTTGTTGGCTCGGGTTTGGCGTTAAACTTCCTTGTCCAGCTGACTGCACGGTTCGCTATATAGTTGCTTTAACCTGGGGGACTTCGCTTCTGTTTTCTTTCTTTTCATTTCCTTTCTCAGTGTTATGGTGTTTAATGTTTCTGGTGTTATCCAGTCTTGCTTCTTCCTTTCCTGGAATCTCAAGCATGATTTGCTGCTTTCCTTATATATTGTTGGAATGGTGTTGAATTTCTGGTCTATATCATCAGTCAATGTCTTTTCCGGACTTTTGGCAAATTGATATCGTTTCTTTATGTCAGCCGCAAAAGCTTTTCTGGTAAGGGGGTCCTTCAATTTGCTGATGTCAAACCTATTCTGTGTGGTTACAGTTGGTCCAGCCCTTCTTAGTTTCACTTTCAGTTTTGCTACTACTAAATGGTGAAAATTCCCACATCTGCACCTCTTCTTACCTTCAAATCTTGTAATGCATGTCTCCATCTACCGTTAATCACGATGTGGTCTATCTGGTTTCTGTCCTGACCATTTGGTGATTCCCATGTTAATTTGTGAATTTATTTACGTTGGAAAAGTGTTCCTCCAGTGACCAGGTTGTTAATACTATAGAAACTTATTAATTTATTCCCATTTTCGTTTGCTGTTCTGCTGCCGCATTTCGACATTACTCTTTCATTATATGTATTGTGTGTACCAACTTTCGCATTAAGTTCTCCCATTGCTATAATAAGATCATATCTAGGTGTGTCTTCCATTTCTTTCTGCAGTTGTTGATAGAATTCATCCTTGACCTCCTCATCGCTGTCATTCGTTGGTGCGTAGCATTGTATTATTGTAGTATTGGTGAATCTACCTCTCAATCTTAATCTTATCAGTCTGTTGTTGATGGGTTTCCATTCCAGTAATGTTCTTTCTATTCCTTTCTGTAGAATAATGGCTACACCTTCATTGTGCTGTCCATCCTCTCTTCCAGAGTAAAGTACTGTTTCTCCTGTTGCTGTTTTAACTTTTCCTGCCCCTGTCCATCTACTCTCGCTTATCCCTAGAATGTGTAACCTATAGTTTCTCATTTCTGCCGTGACCTGTTTTAGTTTACCCGTCTCATTCATTGTCCTGACATTCCAAAATCCTATTCTTGTATCATGTTTTGCGGTCAGGACGTCCGTTCTCATGTCAGTGGCTTCCTTTCGGCTTTCACCACTGACAGTCATACGAGCCTCAGACTCCGGATGTCCGTCCCGCAGCAAAGTTTGTTTATTCGTTGTTGTTTCCGTAACTTCAATTTCACCGGTGTCAATACCTTGTCGAGGTATGGCGGCTTGCGTACCCTGATTACCCCCAGAGCTATGCCAGCGGGAGTTTTACTCCTGGAAGGTTCTACAAAGCTGGACAGGTTTGTGCGGGCAGGGGTCAGACTAAAGTAGACACCCTGGTCCTCCAGGTTGGGGGTTATAGCATAGGGCTGACACCCCTGTCTAGGTTAAAAAAAAAAAAATTGAAATCTACTAGTAAAAAGAAATAATAGAATTAGATCGCTGAAATCTACTAGTAAATAGAAATAATAGAATTAGATCGCTGAAATCTACTGGTAAATAGAAATAATAGAATTAGATCGCTGAAATCTACTGGTAAATTGAAATAATAGAATTAGATCGCTGAAATCTACTAGTAAATAGAAATAATAGAATTAAATCGCTGAAATCTACTAGTAAATAGGAATAATAGAACTAGATCGCTGAAATCTACTAGTAAATAGAAATAATAGAATTAGGTCTCTGAAATCTACTAGTAAATTGAAATAATAGAATTAGATCGGTCAAATCTACTGTAAATAAAAATAATATAATTAGATCACAGAAATCTAATTGTAAATAGAAATAATAGAATTAGATCACTTAATCTACTGGTAAATAGAAATAATAGAATTAGTTCGATGAAATTTACCGAAAATAGAGATTATCTTATTAGCAGTAGCATAGTGGTTAGTGCACTGGCTTCCTAGCTCAGTGGTCTATGGTTCGATCCCCAGATAAGGTAGGATTTTTTTAGGCCGCAAACGGCTCCTGGTTCGACCCAGCCCCAACTGGGTACCAGAGCAACTTCTGGGAAGGTTAAGGCGGCCGGCGTGATGCTGACCATATCACCCCTAGTGTGCCGATGGTCAAGAAAATATGGGCCTAACACCATATTCCCAATATGCCTCAATGGGCGTGTAACGGGATCCTTTTATTAGATTGCTGAGATCTACTGGAAATATTGATTATATTATTAGATCGCCGAAATCTACTGGAAATAGAGATTTTCTTATTAGATCGCTGAAATCTACTGAAAATAAAGATAATACTATTAATAATAATAATAAATTCTTTAAGCACCAAACACGGTGCATAAGGCAGAAACCAGTGCTCTCCAGGTTGTACGTTGTGACGCCACTCCTCTTAGCTCTTGCACATTATTTAGGCCCAACGTTCTTCCTTCTCTTATTGTTCTTCTGAGTGTTTCTTTTGGTCTTCCTTTTTTCCTCTTACCCTCAGGAACCCAAGTGAGCGCCTGTAGTTGTATTCTGTTGTTTTGCATTCGTAGGACATGACCGATATATGACCATCGTCTTTTCCTTATATAGTCGGAGACATATTTCTGCCTAGAGTCTTCTCTTATTTGTCGATTAGTCTTGAATTCTTTCCAACTGATGTTCATGAGTTTTCTAAGACATTTGTTCTCGAATGTATTCAGCTTGTTCTCCAATGATTTTGTTATTTTCCAACTCTCACAGCCGTATGTTAACACTGAGATAACATTTGAATTAAACAGACGAAGCTTGGTATGTATATTCAATGATCGTAATTTCCAAATGTTAGATAATCTATTGAAGGCGCTGGCTGCCAAAGCAATTCTAGTATGGATTTCTCTTGTTGTGTCACCATCCTGAGTCATTTTACTGCCTAAATAATTGAAACTTTCAACTTTCTGTAGTTTTTCCCCGTTCAAGATGATATCAAATCTTAGAAAATTAGAAAAGTTCATAGCTTTAGTTTTAGAGGCATTTATTTGGAGACCTATTTTAACCGAGAGATGACACAAATTATTTACCGCTTCTTGGGATTGTCTGGGTGTTGAACTTAAGAATGCTAAATCATCTGCGAAATCCAGGTCCCCCAGGAATTTTCCATTTGTCCATTTTATACCTAATTGTTCATTGTGGGTATAGTTTCTCATAACCCAATCAATAGCTATTCCAAAAAGTAGTGGTGACGTAATAAAGCCTTGTTTCACCCCTGTTTCTACTGTAAACCATTCTGTATTCCCTTTATTTGTTCTAACACAACATCTTGCATTGTCATATAGCGCTTTGATTATATTCACATATTTTGTTGGAAAACCATAGATTGTAAGTATCTTCCACAATGATGGGCGGTGTAGACTATCAAAGGCTTTTTGAAAATCGACGAAGGTGATAATAAGTGGCGATTGCATTTCCACTGATTCTTCTATAATTTTTCTTAGCGTGAATATTTGATCAATACAGGATCGTTTCGGCCTGAAACCCGCTTGTTCTTCTCTGATTTTTTGGTCAGCATGCAATTTAAGTCTTTCTAACATCATGCAACATAATAATTTTCCAGGTACTGATAATAGAGATATACCACGCCAGTTATTACAGTCTGATAGATCACCTTTCTTCGGTAACTTTACAATAATATTGTCTTTCCATTGTTGTGGTGGTTGTTCTTCTCTCCATACTTCATTTATAATATCTAAAATTCTCAAGAGGTTGTTGTCATTAACTGCTTTAATCATTTCCCCTGAAATTTCGTCAACTCCAGCAGCTTTAAAATTTTTAAATCTTTTAACGGCTTGTTTGATCTCGTCCAGCGTGAATTCATCGCAAGTTATTGGCAAGGTGGTTGTGGGTGTTTCATTATTAAAATCAGGTGTTATTGTTGGTGGTGGTCTGTTTAGCACCTCCATGAAGTGCTCAGCCCATCTCTTCATTTGTTCTTTTTCTGTTGGTATTGAATTCCCTAATTTACCTTTAACAGGTGTTTCCATAGCAGTAGGCTGGTGACATAGTTGTTTTGTAATTTGATAAAGGCACCTACTATTACCAGTTCTTACAGCATTTTCAGCTTCTACGGCCAGTTCATTGATGAAATGTCTTTTTATCTCTTCGAGTTTTTGTCTTCACTTCTTTATTTAACAAGTTATAAGTTAGTTTGCAAGATTCAACTGCATTATGTGTACTTGCCGCTAGTAGTTTAAGTTTTGCTGTTTTCCTTTCTTGTATTTTATCCCAAGTATCTTCTCTCATCCATTTTTTCTTTTTATGTACTAGGTATCCGGTGGTCGCTACAGCTGCTTCTATCATTGCTGTTCTAAGTTGTTCCCATTTAGTATCGATTGTCTTGGTGGTGATATCGTTGTCAATTTTGCCTAAAGCATCGAAATAGTTGTTCATTTTGACATTATATTCCTCCTTTATATCATTTGATTGCAGTCTGTGTACATCTATTCTTCTATTTTTATTCGGTTGGTATAACTTCTTCAGTTTAATTCTCAGTTTAGCTATGCAGAGGTTATGATCGCTTCCGATCTCTGCACCTCTGTATGCTCTGACGTCTTGAACTGATGAGCGAAATTTTGCGCTTATGCAGAAGTGATCTATCTGGTTCTTAGTTCTGCCATCAGGTGAATTCCATGTTATCTTGTGGATATTCTTATGTGAAAAAATGGTGTCTGCCACAACGAGGTTTGATATTTCACAAAGTTCTAGAAGTCTTTCGCCATTTTGATTCATACAGCCTATGTCATGAGTACCGAGATATCTTTGTACTCCATCGTTGTTGTCACCTACTTTGGCGTTAAAATCGCCCATGACTGCTATTATGTCATGCTTGGGTATTGTGTTGATGGTACTTAGAAGTGCTTCATAGAAGTCATCTTTTGTGGTATCAATAGCGTCGTTAGTTGGTGCATAACATTGTACAATTGAGAGCTTGAAAAATCTTGTCTGAAATCTAGCTAATATTAGCCTCTCATTAATAGGTATTCAGCTGATAAGCGATGCTGCTGCTTTCTGTGTTATTAAGATGGCTACTCCCTCTGTGTGACGATTATCATTACTACCAGAGTATATAATTTGCATTTTTTCTTCTGAAAAATATTTTATGCCCTTCCCCGTCCATCTACACTCGCTGACACCCAATATGTCCAACTTATAATTATCCATTTCTTTAATTACTTTTTCCAATTTTCCATCTTGATACATAGTTCTTACGTTCCAGTATCCAATTTTGAAAATCTCCTTAGCCCCCAAGATATTAGAATGAGTCATGTTTACTGTCGAGCCTGGTTCTGTTTCGGTAACAATCGCTTGTTTTACAATAGTGACTTGTTAACTCTCTGATCAACCCTCATATCTAACCGACCGATTCGAGGGTTTCGAGGTCAGTTATAGGAAAATATCTATAATACTATTAGATCGGTGAAATCTACTGAAAATAAAGATAATATTATTAGATCGCTGAAATCTACCTGATATGGAGATTATGTTATTAGATCGCTGAAATCTACTTGGAAATAGCGATTATATTATTAGATCACTGAAATCTACCAGATCAGAGATGCTAATAGAACTGGTGAGACCCTTGATTCTGTTTCTTGTGACCCTGGACATGCAGACCTGGAACAGTTATTGAAAGCTATACCCAGATATCATGTTCAACCTTCTGTGTGTGTTTCTTGCTTTGGATTCGATTGCGAACAATCTCAGTTAAAGGATTATTTAAAAAGATAAAGGCAGTCCCATAGCAGATGCTGCCTTAGTGGAGTGAAGTGTTAGAGAGTTACGAGTCACGAGAACAAAGCTATGACACAAGAAAACCTAGTTCTTGCTGCGTCTGTTCTTGTCCAGGTGCTATGTTCAGGAAGTTGTTCTGTAATTTCAATACCCGAAGCAGCTTTTATTTATACCTGCTACATAATGTATGTCGTATCCTGGTTGAACTGTTACGTTCAAGCAGTGATCTATTGATTCTATTTATGGATCCTAGGTGAAAAACAAAAATACCAAATTAAAAAAAAAAAAAGACAAAAATACGGATGTGAGAAGATTTATCTTCAGCATTGCTTCTTAATTAAAGATACATGTACGCCCTGGGGGTGTGCGACTAAAGTTTCTCACGGTGCGATATATGCCATGTATTTTAGAAAGCAAATCATCTTAACACAAATATTCTTGGTAACACAAGAAGTGACGTCATTGCCTCGGGATGTAGACTGGCAGACGTCAAAGTTGCCATTGGCAGACGTGAGAGATCGGCTGCTAAGGACTTCGATGTGTGTAGTTATGGCGAGTGGGCGCATGTCTCTGAGATCCTAATATATATTAATATTTTGTCAAAATCCCTTTGACGTTCCAGCACTAGATCATCAATATGCTTCTGTGAGATGTATCTAGTTATATTTTACAAGGGAGAAAGGAATTCCGTTGAAAAAGTCCGAATTAAATAAACTTTGTAGTCGATCAAACGAAGTATTTCGAGCTACGACAGTACAGAGACCCCTTTATGACTGCATTTGTAGTGCCATAAGATATTGGCTTGATTATAAACATGAATATGGAGCAGCGTCTCAAGTTATATTAAACCTATTGTTTCATGCCACTTCACCTTAATGACTTTCCTACAACCTTTTATGTGGATTGTGTGTGGTGGTCTTAATGTGAAACCCTAGCAGTTTTCCTTGGCCAAAGTACCCAGTACAGTATTTTTCAAAATGGCAGTGTGTGTCGGCTGCTGGCTGCTTTGCTAATCCTAACCCTGGTCAACACGGAGTTTGTATCATCGTTCCTTGTGAAGGAGGCTGAAACCAGGAGGATTTGTTTTCTGGCATACAGATAAGTATATTTATAGATACATGCAGCTTGTGATTTTAAGAATCTCGTTTGCAGAGTTCTTTCTTTATGTTATATGTATTTTCGTATCTATATGTTTTTGTATTATGCGGGTGGTTGGAGGGACTTATGAATTTATCAATACCTCCTTGGACGGTCGTGAATTCATGGGCGTTCTGTAGTTCTGTATGCATCGGATTTTTTTCAAATTGAGGGGCCGGTGAACCTAGCTGAGTGTTACTGCCTTAATTGAATTAACCAGATTCATTATTTGTCTAGTTGTGAAAGTCCTGTTATTTGGTAAGTTTGTTATTGTTGTCAAGTTAATTGTATTTTTATTCAGTTTTTCTTCATTATTGTTTGTAAAATTGTTCATCTCACCTTGCTATCCCTCAGTTATTAGATGTCATATATGTTGTGAAATTGTGCTTGTATTTTCATAAGTGTGGTAGAGCTAAATTTTTTTTTCAATTTTTTCTACAGTTCATACATTTCTGCCTTGGTTGATCATTTGTATTATCTTCAATTAGCTCTTTCACTGTATCCTGTCATCTTGTTTGTATCTATTTTTGTTGTCCTATAATAACATCTAAGATTACACGCAGTTGATTGATTTTGAGTGGTAAAATAATTGTTGCTAATATTGGTCACATATTCTTGAAATAATATTTGATTTGTTATTGGACCATTTGTAGTCACAATAATAGTGAATTATGGCTACCTTTGAGTATTTGATGAAGATTGGAAAAGAATTTGGTTTGGAGGGTGAAGCTTTGAAGACTTATGTAGACAATGAACTCAGAGATCAAAGACAATTAGATAGGGAGGAGAAGAGAAGAGTAGAAGAATTGCAATTAGCTGAGAAGAGGAGAGAAGAAGAAATAGCTGAGAAAAGGAGAGCAGAAGAAATGGCTTTTGAGGAAAAGAGATTGGCACTTGCTCAGGCAGAAATAAAAGTACAACAAGAAGAAAAGAAATTAACCTATGCTCAGAACTTGAAAATGGCAGAACTTGAGTTGAAAAAATTAAGACTTCAATATCCACAGGCTAACCCAGTAAATGGTGAGGCTGGAAAAAGACCATGCTTCCACTTTTAAGATTAATTTACCACAATTTAACTCAAATATTGATGACATTTCATGCTTCTTAAATAGATAAGAAACGTATTGCCAAGAGTTTAAGATTGATAGAGCTACATGACCTAGTAGGTTGATGACTTTATTGGTGGGTGAGGCTCTTACTGCAGTCTGCACCATGGATGATCAGAGTCGAAATGATTATGAAGTTGTAAAAGCTTTGTTACCAAAGAAGTATCAATTCGATGAAAGTGAGTATAGGTTAAAGTTGAAATCATTGTAACCCGATTCAGCTAGGGATTTTGCTGAATTTGTCTCATCTATTAAGCTTTGCTTTTCTAGATTGGTTGATTTGTCAAAAATTTAAAAAACTTTTGATGGGCTGGCTGATTTCATTCGAAGAGACAAAGTGCTGTCTTCAATCATTGGTGACTTTTTATCATTCCTACAGGAGAGAAAACCTGAAACCTTTTCTGCTATGGTAAATCTTTGACGGCAGTACCTGATTGCACATCCTGGTAGGAACCTTTGCAAAATTAACATTAAAGATTCATTGCCAGTGACATCTGCTAGGATGCCTAATTCCGCTAGACAGAGATCTAATAGCATGGATAGACATTTTCGAGTAAATCGAGATAATAATAATGCCTTTTTCAGGGGGAAATTTAATTTCAATAAAAGATCACAACAGCCTCAAAGAAGTTATAACTCATATGTTGATGGATATTTTTATCCACAATCATCCTTCAGATCTAATGAATATCAGAACAGAGGTGGATATAATTTCAGATCTTGCAAAGGACAAAGGTCATTCTAAAGGAATGATGACAATGCTTTCAATAACAGAGGTTCTCAACAAAACAATAACTTTAGGCAGTCTAGAAATCCTGAACGTTCCAATGCTGTTGTGCATCTCAATGACAGTAATCCAGTACAGAATACTAATGTTGTCTCTCATGCTAATGCATGTAGTGCAGACTTATCAAACAGTATTAATTGTTCTGAATGTAATTCTTTGTTTCAGACAGAGGGAGTTCCTAGGCTCCTGTGTCGACACCCTTTGCCAGTTATGTCCTCAACTTGTTTCACTTCTCAGGGACACTGGGTGCACTACGTTTGTAGTGCGCAGGTCGTTGGTGGATCAATCTGATTACACAGGCAAGGAGGTCAAATGCATTAGATTCGGTGGCACAGTGGAATACTACCCAACTGCAGAAGTATTCTTGGATACCCCTTACTTTACAAGAAGGACTCTCGTGTGCCTGTTGAACAAACCTATTGCAGGAATAACCTTGGGAAATATTCCTGGACTTCGTGAGTGCTCTAGGGAAGATATTGTAAATTGAGAGCAGCAACATTTGAGTGCGGCAAATGCTGCCACGACCAGAGCTCAGCGTTGTACTGAAGTACATAATCGAAACCAAATCGATGTATTGGATGAAGTGATGCATGATGAGAGTGTAACTGAGAAGGTGGTGACTGATGAGGAGAAAAATGATGAGGAGAAAAATTATGATGAGGAGTAAAATGATGATAATTTACAGGTGGAACGTACTGATAAGGAGTCTTTCATTCAGAGACAGAATGATGACGATTCCTGAAAGAAATCTTTTCAGGTTGCAAAATCTGATGATGTGGTGGTTGATGATAATTCTATAAATTATTACACTTTAAAGAATGGAATTTTAATTAGAAATTTCCAAGATTCCACATCTGTAAAAAAAACAGATCATGGCACCAGCTTGTTTCCGCCCAAGTTGTTTTACGATATGCTTACGATATTAACTCATTCATTCCAGAGTTATTTTGCACGCTGTGCCAGACTTTTATTGTGGGCAGAATTTTATAGAGTGAAGTGTTCATCTTTCAGTCTAAATTTGTTTGTGAATTTTCCTTTGAACATATACTTATTATATACCAAACTGTAGGAAAATGGATAGAGAATTCAAATATATAATGTCTGTGGTAGTATTAACACAAGTATGTTCGGTATAATTTAATAATTTTGCATGTAAAATTGAAAAACGCTAAAAAGTTGACTGTAGAATACGATCTTACCAAAGACAAATTACTGTCGTAGACAATAAAACTTTCTTTTTAGTCTTCAAATGTCAAGTTAATCCATATACAAAGTAAACAAACATGCTTATGGCCAAAATTATTACATTTAGCGTTATTCGCAACTCCGCCTATGCCGGTCCCAAGCCCGGATGAAAAAGGAGGAGGGCGGCCTGCATGGAGGCCGTAAGGAGGCAGCCCCTCCACCATGCAAAGGCACAACAGGCCAATCACCTGTTTGCTTTAAACCATGATTACGAGTAACACAAGAGAGAAAACCGGACTGATTCTAAAGGCGACGAACTGGAACGGACTACGGACTACGACTTATGGAACATGGAACACAAGAAGTATAAATGGGAAGGAAGAGGAGCTGGTGGAAGAGATGAGGAAAGCAAAACTAGAAATCCTGGCTATAACGGAAACAAAGAAAAAAGGACAAGGAGTCATGGATCTCAATGGCAACACGCTGCTCTACAGTGGTGTACCCATATCCGAAAGAGCTAAAGGGGGTGTGGGTTGCATTGTGGCCCAAAATCAAAAAGATAGTATCAAGGGGTGGAACTTTGTCTCAGAGCGCATTATGGTTGTGAAACTAAAAGAAGGAGAAACCATAGTCAACCTGGTCATAGTGTATGGGCCAAATGAGGATGAGAGAGCAGAGGTCAAGGAGGAATTCTTCGAGCTGCTTCAAAGGACAGTGGATGACTGCCTAGATGAAGTTATCATGCTCGGAGATTTTAATGCCAGAGTTGGAAATGACCATGCTAGATGGGGTGGAGTTATCGGAAGATATGGAGAAGATACTCTCAATGACAATGGAAAGCGACTCCTTAGATTCTGCAGTGAGCAGAATCTGATTATTACAAACACAAAGTTCCCCCATAAGCGCATACATGCATACACTAGATGTGAACCAACAAAGAAGGAGAAGTCAGTGATCGACTATGCCATTGTTCGGAGAAGCTCATTCAAATATGTCCGAGATGCAAGAGTCTGGAGGGGGCCAGAGATTGGAAGTGATCACTACCTGCTAACAATCAAACGAACAACTGAAAGAGTTGCTCAGCCTAGGAACTGCTCAACATCACGCAAGAAACCAAGTAAACGACCAGGAGAAATGAGCATTAGGACCTACAAGCTGAGAGAGCCAGAAATTAAGACCAGATATCAGGGGCTTATTGCTGCAGCAGTGAGCAACACAGAAGAACAACCTGATGACTTGGAAACCCTCTGGATTAAATTCAAGGATATCATAAAGACAGCTGCTGCAGAAGCATGTGGTGAAGTCCGACTTGGGAACCAGAGAAAGAGGACACCTTGGTGGACAGAGGAAGTCAAAGAGAAAATAAGAGAGAAGAAAATGGCATGGAAACAATACTTAGCAGCTAAAAACACAACAGGACAAATGGAAAAATATAGAGAATATGTGACACTCAGAACAGAAGTAAAGAACAAAGTGCTAGCAGCAAAGCAGAAGTCCTGGGAAGAATTTGGAGAAAAGCTAGAAAAAGATGCACAAGAAAACCAGAAATTGTTCTATAAGACCCTAAAGAACATGAGGAAGGAAAAACAATGCCCTCTCAAATTTATAAAGGACAAGCAAGGCAAATTGCTTACTGCCCCCGAAGGAAGTAATGGAAAGATGGAAAGAATATTTCTCAGAACTCCTTGATGGTGAGCAAGGTCAAACATCAGAAATGATAACCACTAGCACAGAAGAGGAAACCAATGGTGATGAAGATGACATTAAGATAGAAGAACTGAAGGCAGCACTGGAGAAAATCAAGATGGGCAAAGCAGCAGGGCATGATGGTATAACACCAGAAATGGTTAAGTACATGGGAGCATCAGGCGACCTGTTACTCTTAAGGGTCCTACAGGCAGCATGGTGCAACAAGACCATACCAAAGGATTGGGAGATCGCCATCATAACACCAATTTTCAAAAAGGGTGACAATCGACAGTGTGGAAACCATAGAGGCATATCCCTTCTCAGTGTCCCTGGAAAAATTTACTCTAGAATCCTAGAGCAGAGACTCCGACGCCTAGCTGAGCCACAATTGGATGAGGTCCAGTGCGGATTAAGAGCAAACCGAAGTACTCAAGACCTAATCTTCACACTCAGACAGCTGAGTGAAAAGGCCCTTGAGTATAAGAGTGAGATCCATCTTTGTTTCATAGATCTGGAAAAGGCGTTTGACAGGGTCCCTTGGAGCAAACTTTGGGACTGTTTGGCAAGGAAGAATATTCCAGCACCTCTGATTCATGCTATACAGAGCTTCTACAAGTCTTGCAGAAATTATGTGAGGACAGCAAACCATAAGTCAGAAGAGTTCAGGACCACCAGTGGTGTAAGACAAGGTGATATCCTATCACCTTACCTCTTCATACTCCTTATGGACGATGTCATCAAGGCATGTAAGGAGAGAACAAGAAAGTATTCAGTGGGGTACTGGAAGATGAGACAGGTCTATATTTCAGAGCTGGCATTTGCTGATGATGTTGCCCTGATTGCTAAATCAGAGGCACATCTCCAATCCAACCTGCAAGTCTGGAAGGAAGAGCTGGAGAAGAGAGGGATGGTCATAAGCAGCTCTAAAACAAAATCCATGGTGATATCACGAGAAGAAAGAAGACATCAGATTAAGCTGGGAGAACAGGTCCTGAAGCAGGTCTACCACTTTAAATACCTCGGAGCTATTATAGACCGAAAGGGAGGCATCAAAGAAGAGTTGGCCACTCGAAAAGCAGCAGCTGGGAGATTTTTTCAGGCCATAAATCGAGGATTCCTCAGCAAGAGAGAGGTTGGTAAGAAAACGAAGATGGCTGTATACCGCTCCACCTATGTCCCAGTCTTGACATATGTATGCGAGTCATGGGCAATGACTACAACCCATAAAAGCCAGATCCAAACCTCAGAAATGAGGTATCTGAGGAAGGTGGTTGAAGTAACAAGAAGAGACATGGTACGCAACCAGACGATACGTCAAGGCCTAAAATGCCACCCCCTACAGACCCAAGTAGAACAGTCCCAACTCAGATGGTTTGGCCATGTCTGCAGAATGGGAGAAGATCGGCTACCACGACAAGCATGGGAAACAAAGAGCCAAGGATCCAGACCCCGAGGACGACCCAGAGTCCGCTGGGAGGACAACATTAGACAATCTTTGAAGGACCGAGGACTAGAATGGAACCAGGCCAGGAGGAAGACAGCCGATAGAATAGTCTGGCGCTCTCTCTTCCAAACCTCTACACCTCACGGTAGAAGGGGAACGACTAAGTAAGTAAGTGTTATTCGCACCAGTTTTTCCGTGGTTCTTTGTAAGAAAAAAATAAATTATGCAATCGTGCATTACGTAATTTTCAAACAAATAAATAAGAATAACGTCATATAAATACTTTTTTACTCTTGTTTAATGTTTTAATAGTATTCCTAGCTTCATCTTCTACCAAGAACTAGTGATTAGATGTTACGGTAGGTCTAGTTTTGTTGATTTTTGATCGGCCAGAATATGACTACGCCCACTCATCAACTAAATCTAGTGTGTCTAGCTTTTCTGCATATATTCCGTATTTTGACAACAAACTGTGACTACCAAACAATCATCATCAATATCAGCAATGTTTCAAAGTAGTTTGACACAATTATTTGCTTAGGAGACTTAGAAAATGTAAATATAAAGCGTGACATATTTCTCTAGCAAAAACAACGAAAAACGTAAACACGCGAATCTTCACAACAATTGTGATAATAACATCAAAACACGCACATGTGCTGATTAACTAAAGTCAAATTAGTTGTTTAAATAGTAGCGGAAGTCATTCTACGAGTTTTAATATATGAACTGCATTAAGCGGACTATTTTTAGGGTTTATTCGTGATAAACTAAAAACCACGCCCTGAGCGTTGCTCTGGCACGGCGTGTTGAATTTTGCAACGCTCAGAGCGTTGGTCTGGAGTCAAAGAGTTAATTGCCCATGTCATTTGGGGATTTCCGGGGTGACAAAAGATGTAATATCTTTTTGTTGCACAAGCAAATTTTGCCAAGATTTGGCAACTAAACGCCCCAAACATAATGCGCCTATCCAGGCTTCAGATATTTCATTGCGTCCTTTTGCAAAGATGGCGATTGACCTTATTGGTCCACTACCAATTACGTCAGCTAGAGGTCATCGATATGTGCTGACCTGCATTGATATGTGCACGCGCTGGCCAGAGGCTATTCCTCTTAAAACTATATCCACTACAGATGTAGCTAAAGCACAATTTTTAATTTTTAGTCGATTGGGTTTTCCCCGAAAATATTCTGTCAGATCGGATAACTCAATTCGTCTCTGACTTTATGACACAAGTGATGAAAGAGTTCGATATAAATCGTTCTCTTAGTTCTGTATATCACGCCAGTTCAAATGGAAAAACTGAGAGGCTCAATCGTTGCCTTAAGCAGATGTTAGGCAAGGTTACTACTAAGTGTCACGGCGCTGTTTTGCGGTGACGGAAAATTAGACTGGCAACATTGTTAACTGAGTTTTGGCAACCCTGTGATAACTTGATCGCTCAGGTCATGTGACCGGACGGGAAGCGGGAATTTCGGGCACCAAGATAGGCAGTGATCGTCTAGTCATGTCTGAGAGAGGACGTACTGAGTTTTGTCCATGATCAGCATTTGTGCTGAGAAGAGTATGCCAGGAGATTCATTCTCTAAGTTTTGCCTTTTTGCTGATTCAGTGGACTTTATGGTGTAATGCTAGAGTGGAGTATTATCTAGTGGCAGTGTCTACATACCACAGAGTGTATGTTGACTAGTTTCTTGTAGGTTTTTCATTGTTAGAGATTAGGTCCGCTACGGTGAGCGGCAATCAGTACATTGCTAATACTAGGCAGTCATATTGTGTTATATGCGGTTATTAGTTAAATCTATTGAGGCAAGTTTGCTCTGGCATGTATTTACGTATCTTTATATAATTGATATATTTGTAGCCTTGTGTGGCGGTTTTGTGTGGTTCTGAACCACTTTTGTCTTTACCTAATCTACCACTTTTGTCTGTTGAATGTTGGAAGGATATTTCTTTTTCGCCAACTCTAGCCTCTTATCAGAAGGAACAAATTTCTTTGTTACTACAATCTTTTCCTGATGTGCTCACGGATGTTCATTCAACATGCTATTCCTCTGACAGATTTTAGACCTATCAAAAGGAAACTGTATCCTATCCCTATTCATTTGAAATCACAGGTACTGGAAGAAATAAAGGAAATGATAAAGTTAAATATAATTTCGCCATCACAATCTCCATACAGTTTTCCTATGGTATTGATTAGAAAGAAAGATAAATGCATTCGGATTTGCATTGATTTCAGGCGTTTAAATGCTGTGACCATCCTGGACGCCGAACCTTTACCTTTATTAGACTGTCTCCTGGATAGACTAGCTACAGCTACTGTTAAGTCATGTTTTTGAGTGGGAGTTAAGTGTTTGGGATTGTTGTGTACTGGTCTAATTTTTTAAAGACACGCTAGTAAGAACGTTTAAAGTTATGAGATGATTTTTTTATTTGGGTGCTTGAACATAGCTCAACTGAGTATGTGTTAGTTTTTTTAAACATAAAGAAAGTCTTCAAATGTTCTGAGTAGTTGGGGGAGAGATACGGGTGAGCTGAGCTCACATCTCAAGCTGTGAGTTCGCGCTTAAGTAAAGATGTACTGAGTTGTATTGAGAAACAATAATCTCGGTCATTTATCTGGCAGAGCTTCGAGACGGTTTTTATAGTCTCGCTGTGTCCGGAGTGTTTTTTTAAGGGAAGAGATTCAATAAATTATTAATGCCATGGATTATACCGGCTATTTCCATTTATAATGAATTGCTGTTCATGTAACCAATTCCCTATGGATTATTTCTGCTACTGTAATTTATGATGAGTTGCTGTTTACGCAACCAAGTTCCTTTGGATTATTTGTGCTATTACAATGTACGACGAGTTGCTGTTTAAGCAACCAATTTTTTATGGATTACACCTGCTGTTATAACTTGTGATTTGCTGTCCATGATGTCTATGTTGCTGTCGTCAATAAACTGTGTATGAGTTGGAAACGAATTCGTCTTACCCGTTGGTCTATTCTCTGACCTAACGTTACTGTTGTGTGGGTGACATTAGATGTAAACAAACCAAAAGAACTCACGACGTTCTCATATATATTATACAACTGTAGTGTAAGCCCGACCTTGCTGACGTCAACATTGTCAGCTGTGAGAGACAGTAGCATTATCTCTTTCGTACAACCCCCACACATACACAGACAGAAGTGGCAGCCAAAAGAAACATTGCAACAGTTACTTACTTCAGTAAATTTGACTTGTCAAAAGGCTATTGGCAGGTTCCCTTATCGGACAAAGCTTTCGCTACACCTCCAAGATTTTTTCAATTTAATTTCATGTCTTTTGGTATTGTTAACGCTCCTGCTACTTTTGTTCGCATGATGCGCAAAATTTTCTCTGACCGTGATGACATAATTACTTATATTGATGATATTTGTCTTTTTCATCAATCTTGGGAAAAACATGTTCTTGGAGTTCAATCTTTGTTGAATATTCTGCGTCTTCATCATCTGACTGCTAGACCATCCAAAACAAGAATAGAATTCACTGAAATTTCTTTTCTTGGTCATAAGGTAGGAGGTGGTTTTCTTAAACCTGAAGATTCAACTATCTCTAAAATCTTGAAATTCCTAAAACAAAACAAAAAAACAGGTCCGCAGTCTGTTAGGTTTAGTAGGTTTCTATAGAAAATTCTTGCCTAATTTTTCGGAAATTACTTCAGTTCTGTCTTCATTGTTAAGAAAGAACTCCCCAAATAAGATTATTTGGTCACATGTTTGTGATATTTCTCTAAATGTACTTAAAACCTGTTTTTCCAAATCACCAATTTTGAGATTACCTGACGCTTGATTTCCCTTTATCCTTAGAGTCGGCGCCTCTGGAACAGGAATTGATGGAACGCTTATGCAGGAATTAGATGGTTGTTTGCATCCAATGCTATACGTCGTAAGAAATTAACTCCAACGGAACAGAAGTACCCGATTGCGGAAAGAGAGCTACTTGCGATGGTTTTTTTTGCTTCTCCAAACTCCACAGATATCTTATGGGATCAAGATTATTTTTGGAGACAGATCAGAAGGCTCTGTCCTATCTAAAAACTGCAAGATTTAGGAATGAGAGGGCTGCCAGGGCATCACTTGCACTTCAGCCGTACGAGTATGAAATAAGAGCTATCAAGGGCAGTCAGAATGTTCTGGCCGATGTCCTGTCTCGATGTGTCAAGGACCGAAGAGTTCGTGGTGTTGACAAATGTTCTTTTTCTCACACTCATGTATGGCTGGAAGTAATCGACACCAACGACTGTGTACCTTTGCTACAGTTTAATTGGACGTACACACTCGACAGCACGAATAGTGACAAATCACAGGTTGGCATAATACATCATAGTACAGTGGATAAATGGTCTTGCAATGATACATGGGCACTCATGTAGAATAATAGCATAATGGACTGTCAGTAGACAAGCACTCAGTATTGCCCATATATACATATCATCTGAGTTTACTGACCAAGCACGTCAGATTATAAACAACATTCAAGATGGCTTCTAGACCTAACCTCGTCTAGCGAAGATTTCTTTACATAATGTTCAGCACATATTTTCCATATAATCATATTGAACCGCTAGTAATGGGTTCTCATGTGTAGCAGTGATCTCTGGACTCATCAAGCGATAATACGGGACATCCCTTTCTCTTCTTGACAGTCACAAAATATTTGGATACAAGATGGCTTCTCTCGTGAGCTGTCACTCATGTTTGGATACAGATAAAGAATCTGTATTAAAGTTAGTCATTCATTAAATGTTCTCATAGCTCTGTAGATTCTATCATGATACAATTGACTTCATCATACAAGATATAGTGCTGCTAGGAGTGAATGTCATCTTCATCTAGTTAAATATATTCTCTCAGACGTACAAATCATGCCTGTCGAAAAACGGTGGCTTCGTAAGAGAGTTCATAAGGAGAATCTTTTGTTACCTTGGTATCAGAAATATGATTCTGCCATTCCTTGGCAATAAGAATAAACACTGGGGTAAAGCATATACGATAGGTCTAGACGACTATCACTTTCCCCATAAATACTGAGATCACTTTTTCCGGCGACAAGCCGCTACACAAAAAATCACAGCCCCATCAGGACGAAGCCAAATCACACCTCTCTAGCGACACATCCGCCGAACAGCCCTTTGACCTTTCTAACGACAAAAGACCATATAGTTCGACTTAGATATGTAAAGATATACAGATATAAGACAGACTCGTCCTACCCAGACAAACAATACACATAAATTCAGGCCATAGATACACTGAAGCAAGAACAACCTATTTCTACCCAAACAAAGAATAAATCGCAGTAAAACTGGATTCATCCGCGGAGTTCGATCGAAGTGACGACACTCCTTTCAAGGGAAGTAACTCAATAATGACTTTTCCTTAAGCACTAAAAAGTATCTATTTTGTTTACAAAATATTTGCGAACATAACAAGCATACAAATGTATTATATTGTAAGATATCAAAGACTGCACGTAACAGTCTTACCACACCTCCCGGGAAAAAAAATGGAACTTTTTTTTTTTTTGAAATACATCTAGGAGCAATGTACAATAGGCTCACAACGCATGAATAATGCGCAGATGAAAATATCAGGAATAAATATAACGCCTAATATGAGGCTAAGTCGACTTATGGAGCGACTGGTGAGAATGTATCTCATAAACTGAGAGAAATTATTTCTCTACAAGTAAATTTTTCCAGGAAGGTGTCATCAAAGTATAATACAATTCTGGCAATTACACAATGCCTAAAAAATTTCATACCATAATTTCGTATTAGATATCTTAAATTTATGATTTATGAAGAAAAATCATCAAAGCACAGCGGTGAATAAACATCAATGAACCGCTAAGTAGTGATACAATCATTATATTATTAAATTACAAATGTGTATCTATCTTGATATAGAAAGGAACTATTATAAACTAGACATATCAAGAAGTCTAAGACCTAATAGTTATGTGGAATCATGTGGGCATCTTGACAGAATGTCTGCCATCACATTATCTGATCCACGAATAGCTCGCACAGAGAAATGAAAAGGTTGAAGAGCAATTGCATATCGAGTAGACCTCGAGCTCTTCAAATTCTTACTCTGTATAGCAGTAAGAGCTTTTTGGTCGGTTTCTACTATGAAATGTGCGCCTAGAAGGAATCTCTGTAGTTTGAGGATCGACCAAACCATAGCTAATAGCTCACGGTCTAAAACCGAATAATTCCTTTCTGCCGCATTAAGTTTTCTGGAAATATACATTACAGGATGCAGAGTTCCAGAGTACTCTTGCATTAGTGCCACTCCAATCCCAGTGGATGAAGCATCACTACGAAGAACAAATGTCTTATCTTTAGTAGGTAACACTAAAATAGGTGGTGTTGAAAACAATGTTTTAATCTTATCCAAAGAGCATTGGCATTCCTGAGACCAGTGGACCATATTAGGCGAACCTTTCTTTAAAAGTGTAGAAAGAGGTGCCATGATAGAGGATAGATTCTGAATGAATCTGCCATAAAATTGAATAAGACCTAACAGACTTCTCACCTGTTTTTTTAGTCTTAGGGATAGAGATGTTAAGTATCTTACTAGTATTATGGTCCTCTGTCTTTAGGAAACCATGACCAACTCGGTGGCCTAGGAAAGAAATTTCGCTAAAACCAATATAGGCTTTAGAGGGTTTCGCTGTCAGGTTGTGCTCGCGCAAAGTAGACAGCAATTCATCTAACCCTGAATAGTGATCTTCCCAAGTATCGCTGAAAAGACAGATGTCGTCTAGATATGCAATGACATCTGACCGATAAGATAGGATTCGGCGCATCATGCGTACGAATGTAGCTGGTGCGTTCATAAGACCGAAAGGCATAAAATTCCATTGGAACAAACCTCTAGGTGTTGAAAAAGCCGTGAGAGGTTTGGCGCGTTCAGATAAAGGAACTTGCCAATATCCTTTAGACAAATCAAGTTTAGTGAAAAAATGAGATTTGGAGAGTCGAGTAAGTAGCTCTTCCAGTAAAGGCATAGGTTCGGCATCGAACTTCGTTACTTGATTCAATTTGCGATAGTCGACGCAAAGACGTATGTTATTGTCTTTTTTTCGAACAATAACCATCGGCGAAGAATATGCAGAGGTGGATGGTTCGATTATTTTCAAATCTATCATCTCATCCAACTCTTTCTCGACTTGTGCTTGAAAATGTATAGGTATAGGATAAGGTCTAACCCTAATAGGAGTATGGTCAGTTAGAACAATGTCATGTTCAATGACATGAGTTTGTCCAGGGATGTCAGTGAGTACATCCTGAAATGTTTGCAACATAGTTGAAACTTGTCGCTGTTCTCCTAGAGACAAATCAGGAGAGACAGTAACGTTCTTCCATGATTCACTAGAATGAAGTGGGATCATTGGAAGAGGAAGATTTACATCTGAAAAACTTGTTTCCTCATCCTGTATCACGGACAGTGATGAGTAATGACCATGTTGTACTGGAGAATTGTCCGTTGCTTGGAAAATGGGTTGCAAATAATCCGGACGTTCATGGAATTCAGTAAGCATATTGATGTGGAAGGTTTTATGCTTCCCATCAATATCGACAATATAGTCGACATCGGAAATTTTCGATATTATATCGTACGGACCTTTCCAAGAAATAAGTAGTCTGTTTTCCCTACAAGGTAGTAATACAAATGCTTTGTCCCCAGGACAAAGTTGTCGTAAGCATCTCTTCTTATTGGCAAATTGCCTTGCCTTCTGTTTCGCAAATTCAGAAGAAGAAGTTGCTAATTTGCATGCTTCGATAATCTTTTGTCTCAACGCGATGACATATTCGTAGGATGACTTTGTGTCATCGTCAATATTGTCAGCTGTTATGAGATCATGAAGCAACGACATAGGGCCACGCGGACGCGCGCCAAAGACGAGTTCAAAGGGGGAAAATCCTGTATGTTCATTGGGGACCTCTCTGTAAGCGAAGAGGGCCGCAGGTAAAACTCTGTCCCAGTCTTGAGGATGATCCTCAGTTATCTTCCCTAGTAAGTTTTTAAGTGTTCTATTAAGGCGTTCGACCATCCCATTAGACATTGGATGATAGATACTACTTAAAGATCTATCTATCTGCAGAGTAGACATTACTTGAGACATGGTATCTGATATTAGTTGGGTGCCATGGTCTGACAATATCTCTCCGGGGAACCCCAGACGAGAAAATATAAGCCAAAGAGCATCTGCAATATCAGCAGTAGTAATGCTCTTCAGAGGAATAGCCTCTGGCCAACGTGTGCACATATCAACACACGTCAAGATAAACTGATGTCCTCTGGCAGACTTGATCTTAAATGGACCAATAATGTCTATGGCCATTTTTTGAAACGGCCGAATAGGAATGTCCGCCGCCTGAATGGGTGCAGCATGCCGTGGACCTTTGGATTTAACTTCCTGACATACTTTACAAGATCGACAATAAATCCGTATGTCCTTGTTTACCAATGGCCAAAAGCAAGCCGCAAGGACTCTTGACTTAGTACGGGAAAAACCCATGTGTCCAGCACACTGAGAGTCGTGAGCGTGCTGCAAAATTTTAACTCTCAAATTCTTGGGAACCAGGATTTGAGAATGACTTGACGTAATGGAGTCTTGAACCATACGTACAAGTACGCCATTCTTCTTTGTAATCCACGATTTACGACTTGTGTCTTTATTCGGATCACCTTTAGTTGCAAGAATGAAGAATTTCTTCAGAGTGGGGTCATCTTCTTGCTGTTTTATAAACGAGTCACGAGAAATTACCAAGGGATCATCTTGGTTATGCACTTCATTATCTTCAGTAGATGAAGTTTGAGGCATATTAAGAGCCTGAGCTCTAGTGACTACAGCGTTAGCAATCTGCATGTTTTGCCTTTCCCACGCGGAAATTTGTTGCGGAGTGCATTCTTTGACTCCATGAATGCGACCGATGATGAGGTCAGCGATCGGATTCGGAAGAAGACATGCATGTACATCTCCTGTAAAGAAAGGAGTAGCAATCCTAATGATAGCAGTAGAGTATTTCTCTAATGTGCCGCCAAATGTTACACATTTGACTACTTGTCCAGTGGCACGGGAAGGATCTACGAGTGACTGCCTAACACCAATTGTGGTGCACCCAGAATCAAATAGCACGGAGACTGGATTGTTATTTACTAAACCCTTATGTAAGACAAGAGAACCTCTTCCATCATGCGCGACTGATGCAGGAAGAGCAGGAAGAGGATGGCCGCAGCTTAAAGTAGACACTGTGGTTGGCTCAAATAATGTTTTGCATTGGGGGCACTGAGATGCTCTCCCAAAATCAAAAGCGGCACATGCCATATTATTAGCGTCATTATTGTCTTTACTTTGTTTATAGGCTTCATGGGACTCTTGTTGTGCAGAGTTTGCCTGAAAATGTGGTTTATGTCTTCTGTTTTGAGATCTACCTCGGTTATTATTACCTCTGTAGTTATTGTTACCTCTATTGTAACCCCTATTTGGGTTTGAGTCATAGTTCTCTTGGTTACCATTATCATATTCATTATAATGAGTATCTCTGTAATTGCGATCTTGTTGACTCCAAGACGGATACCTCGGATAGTTTCTATAATTACTTCCTCTATGGAAATTACTATAATTGTGACCACCCCTGTGTCGAGAGCTATCAGCTCGTCTCCAGTTCTTTGAAGAAGAACCCTGAAATGATTGGTTACCTTGGTTTTGATAACTATTATGGTTACCTTTTTTATCAAATCTGTTTTGAGGTCCCTGAAATCTGTGTGAATAATTGGGATTGTATGGTGTTGCTGAAGCAACTGGCATACTCTCCTTAATCTTAGTGTTGCCAAAAGTCATGTCGGGGTGTGCAGTGACATATTGGGAACAATAGTCTTCCATTTCCTTTAGAGATTTGGGTTTACGCTCATGTATAAATTCAAGGAATGGTTTGTTAACACATGACATAATCTTATCTCTGAGCAACAAATCCATAAGTCCTTCATACGTTTTTTTCTGTTTTGGAAAGCTCAATCCAACGATCAACTGTGAGACGTGCCTTTGCAATGAATTCTGAGAATTCTACACCTGTCTCAGGCACCATCGTCTTAAACAAAAGGCGATAGCCTTCCTCACTTAGCTGGTATTTTTTTATCAAAGCCGCCCTAATGACATCATAATTATCCTTATCTGCTTCTCCTACAAGGCATAACCTAGTCAGAGATTCACCTTTCAAGTTTTCTGCTAATTGGTTAGCATATTGTGATTTATCCACATTATGTGTACGACAAGAACGTTCAAATCTATCCAGCCAGAATGTAATATCGTCACTGGACTGATTGAACGGTGGAACCTTAACCTTGTAAGTAGAAGGTTTAACATTACCACTAGATGCCTGATTAACATTACTCATACTTGTCAATCTCAATTTCTCTAACTCAAATTCATGTTCTCTTATTGCTTTTTTTTCTTCAGCTTCTCTGTCTAATCTTTTTAGTTCAGCTTCCCTGTCTAATCTTTTTTGTTCAGCTTCATTGTCTAATCTTTTTTGTTCAGCAGCAGCTTCTCTTTCTAATTTTTTTTGTTCAGCTTCAAATCTCCTTTCCTCCACCTGCATCTGCAATTTCTTTAGTTCAGCAGCAGCATCAGCTTCTTTTTCTAATCTTTTCTCTTCAGCCAGAGCTTTTCTCTCTTCTGCAGCAGCTTTTCTCTCCTCTGCAGCAGCTTTTCTCTCTTCAGCAGCAGCAGCAGCTTTTTTCTCTTCAGCAGCAGCTTTTCTCTCTTCAGCAGCAGCAGCAGCTTTTTTCTCTTCTGCAGCTAATGCTTTGTCATATTGAGCAACTGCCCATTCTTCTAATTGTTGACCAGTCTTATCAAGGGCTTTCCCTTGTATAATGAAGTATTCTAATGTAGACATCATGTCTAACAATAATACTAATCACCTGAAATAACAATAATACCACAAGTTCTTAATGACTTGATTAATCAGCATACTATCCCAATATCTGTGGGTCACAAGCCTTAATAAGTTCTTGTATAACAGTAATAATAATCAAGTACTGGTTTATACCATAATTCAAGTGCAGTGCACAAGCAATAGTGTCTTATGAAATATACCTATATAAAACATATGTCAACCAACAGAATACATAAAGTACAAATAAGACTGACAATACGAAAACGTTTGCAGAAATCAAATAAATCAAATAGGGAAATCAATGAAAATAATCACTGAATCTGCAAGGAATAACAACACAAATGACGTCACAGTATACGAATATAAATTGTGAATAGAACTGAAAGATAGAAAAGGGTAGACCAACAAATTACAAACAAATCAAAACAAAACTAAAGAACAAAGAAATATTACAAAAATAACAATAATTACAGTCTTCACAGCTAACACTAATAGCAACTAGTTGTTGCAAGCAAATTTCCAATTAAGGAAATTGCACCTAAAGAAAACGCCCACAACGGACCCTCTATGACGTGGGATATTCTGTTGTGAGGACACCGCCCAACCTAAACACAACCCGCTGACATATAAACTAACATACTATACAAACAAATAACATGTAAACATAAATATATAAATTATGTGTATGATAGTATGTGTTGCAAAATAGGCTCAGTTTTACAGTAATGGCAAAGTTATTCTTGTAAAAATAAATAAACTGCCACTTTATTGAATTACAAATTCTTGCCTTAAATATTAAAGTTCATATATAGAAAATAAGAAGATCCATCGATGAAAATAGGACTTCTTAGTTCAATAATACTGTCTTCCTGTTAATATTGCCAAGAATTGATCCAACTGTTCTGTGAAACTCTGTAATGTCTAATGTAAAAATGTCAACAACGCTGACCTACATACTGCATTCACTTGACAGGTCACGTGACGAAGTGTTGACAAAGAGCAAACTAATACTGTAAGTGTGTCGTATCAGCCACAGGAAACGGTCTGGTATCGGTAGTCTGTTGACTTCTCAACTTCTGCGAGGTCAAACCCAGAAAGCTGGTCCACCAGTTGATAAGTCTATGGTGTTGTTTGCTCCACTGTAGTGTACACAAACCAGTGCTACAATCCCAGCAATCAGTGGTGTTAATGATGGGTGTGTGCTGGAAGACAAAGGTCTCGACAGCACGAATAGTGACAAATCACAGGTTGGCATAATACATCATAGTACAGTGGATAAATGGTCTTGCAATGATACATGGGCACTCATGTAGAATAATAGCATAATGGACTGTCAGTAGACAAGCACTCAGTATTGCCCATATATATATATCATCTGAGTTTACTGACCAAGCACGTCAGATTATAAACAACATTCAAGATGGCTTCTAGACCTAACCTCGTCTAGCGAAGATTTCTTTACATAATGTTCAGCACATATTTTCCATATAATCATATTGAACCGCTAGTAATGGGTTCTCATGTGTAGCAGTGATCTCTGGACTCATCAAGCGATAATACGGGACATCCCTTTCTCTTCTTGACAGTCACAAAATATTTGGATACAAGATGGCTTCTCTCGTGAGCTGTCACTCATGTTTGGATACAGATAAAGAATCTGTATTAAAGTTAGTCATTCATTAAATGTTCTCATAGCTCTGTAGATTCTATCATGATACAATTGACTTCATCATACAAGATATAGTGCTGCTAGGAGTGAATGTCATCTTCATCTAGTTAAATATATTCTCTCAGACGTACAAATTGTGCCTATCGAAAAACGGTGGCTTCGTAAGAGAGTTCATAAGGAGAATCTTTTGTTACCTTGGTATCAGAAATATGATTCTGCCATTCCTTGGCAATAAGAATAAACACTGGGGTAAAGCATATACGATAGGTCTAGACGACTATCACTTTCCCCATAAATACTGAGATCACTTTTTCCGGCGACAAGCCGCTACACAAAAAATCACAGCCCCATCAGGACGAAGCCAAATCACACCTCTCTAGCGACACATCCGCCGAACAGCCCTTTGACCTTTCTAACGACAAAAGACCATATAGTTCGACTTAGATATGTAAAGATATACAGATATAAGACAGACTCGTCCTACCCAGACAAACAATACACATAAATTCAGGCCATAGATACACTGAAGCAAGAACAACCTATTTCTACCCAAACAAAGAATAAATCGCAGTAAAACTGGATTCATCCGCGGAGTTCGATCGAAGTGACGACACTCCTTTCAAGGGAAGTAACTCAATAATGACTTTTCCTTAAGCACTAAAAAGTATCTATTTTGTTTACAAAATATTTGCGAACATAACAAGCATACAAATGTATTATATTGTAAGATATCAAAGACTGCACGTAACACCTATGTCTCCAATCAACTCGAGAAATGGAGGCGACTTGTGATGTTGAAACTAACCTATGGACTGACTTCGTGATATGGTGACCCGTGGAATATTGCACTTATGATATCGTTTTTCTCTGGCACTACTGAGGTTGAACAGAATTTTCAATGGTATTACTGAAGTCTAAGGGTAGAGGATACCATAACTTGCTGTAAGATGCTAATGCTGGAAACTATTTTAAATTGTAGCATTTTGTAGAAAATCTTTCAATGACTTGTATGACAGTGCTTAAAAGTATTAATCGGTTCACACGGCACCTGATATTGATGAATGCTTGTTAAGGGATGGAGAAATTGCCCGAATTCTTTTGTTGTCTAGGGTCTATTTGTGTTATTAAAGATGTGAAAATTCATTCATCTTGATTTGGTTTATATTGTTGACTATTCTGGTAGCCACCATTCTCGTACACACCTTTCCGTGTCAAAATCTCAAGTACTGCATAAACGAATTTTGATTGATTGAAGAAACTTCTGGGATGGACGATTTGATAACAGTTTAATACTAGTTTAATACACACTAACAAGGTCACAATTACGAACATGGCAAGTATGCTCCCTCTCTGTGATACAGTCTTGCTTTAACCTGATTCGACTTTCTAACAGTGTCATTTGACTTTTCCATTGTCTATATCTTTAAAATAACATTTATTATTTACAATTTCCATCGGGGTATTTAGCGTCCCGGCATATCAAAGTTCATTATATTTTTCCTCCAACATCGGGGGATATGAGCGTCCCAGTATCTCAAATATTCACAAATCAAATCCACATCAATCCATAAACTTCGGGGTATGTCGCTTCCCGGTATAACAATTATTCATTAATTTTATTCCTTTTTCTTCGGGGGAAATGGCGTCCCGGTATAATCAATATTCATTTCAAATAATCCTTTTTGACCTCGGGGAATGAGACCTCCCGCTATCAACTGTTCAATTATATTACTTCATGTAATTTAAATATAACGTATTTCATGTCTTGGGAATTGTCATCCCGTATTTATAATCCTGGCATTATCTTATGCCTATCATGTCAAGCATATAGCTTACCATTATCTCCTGAATATATGGTGAATACACAATCCAATACACGGGCTGATACACAAGCCATTTTAGGCACACATCTTGACGCTATGACGTCACATCCAACTCTGCCCTCTTACGTCCTACCGAGAGACTCATCTCACAGCGACCGCTTTCATGTATCTCTTGCATTCAGTTGAGGTACGACGTGGTGTGACAAAAATCCGGTACTAATAATAAGTTGCCGCGATAAAAATCACATCATGAAGTGGCCTCAACATTACCCCTCACGCTCCCGAGCGTTTACTTCAGGAAACATGCAAGATCCTGTAGGGCACAACTTCAAGCAGCCTTACGTACCGAGACAATTTACATACAAGCAATCTAATGAGAAGTATCAGGCATTTAGACAGATATACATAAAATTGTGAAGAGCAATTATTAAATAAACAAAATTGCAATAAAATTTGAGTCCATATATCCGGACGCAAAAGCAAGTCCAGAAGACACAATATGATGTCCAAACAAACTGGAACCATACACCTGGATACAAAGTTCCATGTGAAAGATATCAGTCATGGTGAGCTGCAAATCGTGACAACAAGTCCGCCAACCAGTTGTCCTCACCACGTATATGTTTAATTTCAAATGAGAATTGTTGTAAAAGAAGAAACCATCTGTATATCCGTGAGTTCTTAAACGCCTTGGGTTTCATCGACGTCAAAGGATGATGATCAATTTCCACGTAAAATTTTCGTCCGAGCAAATATCGCGAAAGTTTTGAGATTGTCCACACAAGAGCAAGAAGCTCTCTTTCACCTGCCGAGTATTTCTTCTCAGCCACAGACAACTTCCGGCTCACAAAGAAGCAAGGATGGAGTACACCGTTGACAAGTTGCATCAAACTGCCACCGATTCCCTCTGAGAAGCGTCTGTGCGAATATAGAATAGTTCATGGATATTTGGCAGAATCAAAATAGGATGATTCGAGAATAGTATTTTAATCTTATCCAATGCTAACTGACAAGTATCTGACCACAGTACTTTAAGAGGAGCGCCTTTGCGCGTCAACTCCGAAAGAGGACCAGAGATAGAAGAAAAGTCTGGAATAAATTTATGATAATAATTAATTAGCCCTAACAGACTACGGACCTCTTTCTTATTTTTCGGTACCTAAATGTTCAGAATTTTATTTACAAGACTATCAGAAGGATAGAGTCGATGATTACCGATTCTATGACCCAGGAAAGATATTTCCTGAAAACCTATCTGTACTTTCGAAGGTCTAACTGTCAAATGATGTTTTCTTAGCTGTTCCAACAAAGAAATGAAACCTACAATATGTTCTTCCCATGTGTTATGGAATAAACAAATGTCATCTATATATGTGATGACATCGGGTCTATCGCCAACTAAACGGCGCATCATGCGAACAAATGTCGCAGGTGCATTCACCAACCCGAAACACATATAATTCCATTCAAATAAACCTCTTGGTGTGGAAAATGCTGTCAAATGTCTAGAATTTTCAGACAACGGAATTTGCCAGTATCCTTGTGCCAAATCTAGTTTAGTAAAGAATTTAGCGTTGGCCAGCTGTGGAAGAAGGTCTTCCAAGATTTAACTAGGCTCAGCATCTGTAACTGTAAGTTGATTTAAGTTTCCGAAAATCAATACAGATGCGTAAAGATCCATCCGGTTTCTTCACCAATACCATTGGAGAAGAATACGAAGATGAGGAATGGGAAATGATACCCATTTTAAGCATATCCGTAATTTCCTTATCTACCTTATCTCTGTAGTGAAGGGGAATATGATATGGTCTGATTTTAATCGGAGTAGAATCAGTGATCAAGATCTCGTGAGATATTAAGTCAGTATGCCCCGGATGTTCTGAAAATACGCCAGAGAAAGAACGTAAAACATCACGGATCTGAATTTGTTCAGAATGCGAAAGTGATGAAGAAATAGAAACATCCTGCCACGTTTCATGAGAAGAAATAGAAAGTAAAGTAAATTCCAAAGGAATATCAGATGTAGCATCCTCAGACTGAACAATAGCACATGAGGATCGATGAACCTTATCCAAGACATCTACCAATTCAGATGGTCTTGGAGTGTATAATTTCAACATATTTAGACGATACGTTTTAATTTTGCCTCTGATATCAATTGAGTAATCAACATCCGTGATCTTTTTCACCACTTTGTATAGCCCCTGCCATGGAATCAACAACTTATTTTCCTTAATAGGTAGGAGAAGTAAGACTTCATCCCCTGGAACAAATGATCTTAAGGTACGAGATTGATTATGTAGCAACCTTGATTTTTGAGTTGCCATTTGTATACTCTGTGATGCAATCTGACATGCATCCACTAACCTTTGTCGTAAATCAACCACAAACTCGTAACTACTGCGAGTTGCGTCATCATGAGAGGTACCAAGGATTAAATCCTTCAAAAGATACAACGGACCTTTCGGATTCGCTCCATAGACGAGTTCAAAGGGAGAGAACCCAGTACTCTCCTGAGGGATCTCTCTGTAAGCGAATAAAACCGATGGGAGAATCTTATCCCAGTCCTGAGGGTATGCCTCTGTAACCTTCCCAAGCATTAACTTAAGAGAACCGTTAAATCTTTCACAAACCCCATTTGAACTTGGTCTATAAGGACTTGTGAACGAATGTTTTATGCGGTATAAGCTCTCTATCGCTGTCATAAGTTCAGACTTAAACTGTGTCCCTCTATCAGACAGTATTTCCTCAGGAAAACCTTTCCTTGTAAATATTAAGATTAAAGCTTCTGCAACAGACATGGTACTAACGTTTTTTAACGGTATGGCCTCAGGCCATCTAGTGCACAAATCAATGCACGTTAAAATATACCGAAAACCTCGATCCGACAATACAGACAGTGGACCGATGATGTCTTAGCTAGTTTCTTAAAAGCGTGCACAGGAACATCTGTGACTTGCAAGGGTGCCGTCTGGTTCTTACCCCTGCGTGCTACTTTTTGACAAGTCTGACAAGACCTACAATATCGTTTTACATCTGTGTTGATAGCAGGCCAATAAAAATTTGAAGTAATTCGAAACAAAGTCCGATTACGACCCAAGTGTCCTGCCATAGGTAAATCATGACCTGTATTTAAAAACAATGGTCTGAAACTCTTTGGTACAACAATCTGTCTCTTTTCATGAATATCTACCTTTTTAAAACATCTGATCACAACATTGTTACGAAACTCAAACCAATATGATGAGTTCTTAGTGACCTTAATTTGTTTTGTTTGAGCCAAACTCAATAATTTCCCTACAGATTCATCCTCCTGTTGTTTCAGTGCAAAGATAATTGGAGAAATGTTTTGAGCATTTCTCAGTGGCGTCACCTCCACTACAGATGGAGATGCATCGGTCACATTGCTCGATTCATGCTGAGCTCTGGTAGTGACCGCATTCGACACCAATGGGTGCTTGCTGACCCACTCTGCAATTTCCTCAGGTGAACAGTCTTTCACACCTGGAATGTTACCAATGATCACGTCACTTATAGGGTTCTTTAAGCCACATACGAGTACAGTCCCTAAATAAAAAGGTGTGTTGATCTTCGCCTTTGCCATGGGAAACCATTCAATGTTACCACCAAATGTCACACATTTAAGTGACTTTCCTGTAAAAGATGATTTATCTAATAGCGATTTCTATATCCCGAGAATCGTACAACCCGTGTCCCGAAGAATAGTGGCTGGTTTGTCACCTATAAACCCTTTGTGTAATGTAAGGCGACCAATAAAGTCACAGGCTGACATCGCCGGTAAAGTATGGCCACACAGAAGTCTAGTTTGAGCGCCTGGCTCATAGAGTGTGTTACACTCAGCGCAATTTTTATCTTTGCTTGAGCGTACAATGCATGCATTAGCCTGTTCAACATGGCTATCGTGACCACAAAGTGGGGTACAGACGTTAGCATGGTCTGATTTCCCTTTTGCCTGTTTACAATCATTTTTGTGATCAGCTTTGTGATTGCATTGTTTGCCGTGCTTATTGTTTACTTCACCAAAATGACACCTACCATTACCATTGGAGCGTTCACCTGAAGTTCTTCTATAATCTCTGTGATGTATATTATCACTGCTATTACCGTAGTGTTGTCCACGACCTCGGTTAGAGTAATTGGAATATCTATATTCACCGAAGTGAGATGGTGACTGACGACGAGGAAAATTGTACCGTCCTCGATAGGAAGATCTATAATCACTCCTATATCTGCCCTCCGAACTCCTTGGGCGAGAACGGTGGTCACCTACTCTTCCGTCGTGGTACGAAACACATACAGGTAATGCATCATCAAAGGCAACCTTACGAATTTCCTTGTTTGGATGTGCAGACATATAATTTCTCCCCAATTCTTGGCACTCATTGATAGATTTAGGCTTTCTCTCCTGCAAACAACTTACAAAATCTGCGCCACAGGTAGATAAAACTTTATCCCTGAGCATTAGGTCAAATAATTCATCAAATGTTTTATTGATCCCCGATAAATCTATCCAACGACCCAAGTACAATTTAATAGAAGAGATAAACTCTCCGAAATCAGCATTCTTGGACGGAACCACAGAATGAAATCTGGATCGAAAACCCTCCTCAGTGAGCTGAAATTTTGCCATCAAAGTATTGGCAACAATATCAAAATCAGATCTACTTGTTTCATCAATTGACATGAAACAACGCATTGCTTCCCGTGTGAGGTAGTCTGAAAAAAAACGATAGGCCATCTATCTTTTGGGATCTTCAAATCCATAGCCCTCATTTTAAACCTCATAATAAACGAGTCCATACAATCCCGTTTATCATCAAAATTAGGTAATTTAATTTTTGGGTAATTAAAGTTATTGCTATGAGAACCTTGTGGATTAGCACCAGTATGTTGGGCATTAATCTTTGCAATCTCAATCTCTTTTTCTTTATCGGCCTGTAATTTCAATGACTGAAGTTCTATAGCGTTTCTGTGTGCTTGATCCACCTGAAGAAGTTCCATCTTACGTAGTTCCATTTTTTCCCGTTCTAACTCTCTAGCTGCTTCTAGTTGAACTAATTTCTTCTCTTCAAGTTCCATTTCCTGTTTCTTAGCCGTTTCTAGTTGAACTAATTTCTTCTCTTCAAGTTCCGTTAATTCTCTCGCTTGATCAAGTTCCTGCTTCTTTAACTCTCTTTGTTCCTTCCGTTCCATACGTTCCACATAGCCATGATAGCTTTTCCTCAGCATAAGCCTCTAGCTCAACTCCAGATTTGCCTAAACGCAAACCTATGTCAATAAATTCTGGTAATGAAGACATCTTGTGTTCTAATTCGAATCAACAAGTGTCAAATCTCCCCTTAATATCAATTAATTAAGTACAATAAATTATGGTATTGACTGAATATATATCTTATGAAGGAACATACCAAGAATGAGAGACGAGCATAGTGAAAAAGAATGGCACAAGTCAATGAAGATGATAATGAATTGACATGTCAAATTACAGCACATTACAAGACAAATATAAGGGAAATAAAAGAAACAAAGACATGTTGACAAGGAACAACGACTTGGAATAATTACTTGTAAAATAATCAAGACAGAAAAGAACGCACGAAAACAGCAAATCGTCAAATTTTACAATGAGACAAGAGTGATAGAAAAAACAGCTGTACAGACAAGTGACCCACTTACGTAAATTAGTGAATGAAAATGTATGACGTAGACTTGACGAAACAATCTATACAAATACCGATGTTTGCTATGCAGTCAAAGACTAAAATTTCACTGCTATTTTCTTTGACTGGACAACCAACAATAAACTAACAGAACATCGTCATTTGTAATATTTCCGAAGAAAAATTACAAATAGCGAGCGCCACCACCTCCCTTTTTTAATTTATACAAATAAATATGTAGGCCTAAGCGAAGAAAACATGGAAGAATGGATGTTGACTGGTAAAGACGCTGAAATGATCAAATAATGTCACGCATCAGATAAATCAAAACACTACTTATCTTTCTTGTTGAACTCAGAACCTCTGCAGATAACGAATTAGTGTGTTTGTGCTTCAATTCGACCTCAGGAAGACATAAATGGACGAAAACATCGCCTGACTTCCAAGTTGAACATAAGATCGTTTGAACGTTTGCCGGTTTTGATGACGTCACTGAGTAAAAAATGCCAAATTGTCCATAAACGTTCCACATCCAAATGCGTGATTTGCCAGTATTGAAATATTGAATGTATAGAAGCACAATCAGAACTGAATCAATTTGAAGTTGAAGTGTTGAATCTTGACAGTCCTCAAGGTCAGGTCAACGATCTTTGATGCCTCTACAAGGAACAGCCGTTACATGTCATCTTCCATCGTGAAATTATAATGAATGTACAGTCTTTTTTGACGAATTATGATCGTACAGTTCTTAAAATGTCCAAATTCCTGCGTACAAGTTCATGGCAGTAGTCCAGCCTCAGTTGAATTCAGATTCGCAGGAAGAAAAATTCGTTTCTTGATATCCCAAGATGTGTTTGAAGGTGGAGTCCACGTAGACAAGCTTGCCAGTTACAGGACGGGTTCCCAGTTATTTCTCCTCTGTTAAGGGATGGAGAAATTGCCCGAATTCTTTTTTTGTCTAGGGTCTATTTGTGTTATTAAAGATGTTGTAGTGAAATCTGTGAAAACAACCGCTAAATTCAGTAAGATTTTACTCCTATGATAATAAATAAACCCGCCCTCGGTTGTTTGCCTATCTGCTTCCTCAACGCCAGTAGAACGCTGTATTTTATATCGTAGTAACGCGTAGAAAATGACCCTGCAGTTAAATATTACACGCTTTTCTAGTTTCGTCCTTGGGACTAACGATTAACGATCTGCCAGAACTGTGACACCGCCGTCTGAATTAACGTAATATTTTAACTTTAACGCTCCTAATTGTAGCAATCCGGACAATTTCCAGATCTGCGGCACGAAATTGCGGCAAGTTTTAACGCAAAGGTTAACAACGCCCTGCAAAACCCCTCTTCGCTCAACACACGGGCCTCGTACGATATCCACACTGTTGGACACGCCATAATATATATACACACACACAGTGTATTTCAGGCTAAAAAAATTAACTAATGTAACGTAAAGAAAACGCGTGGTCAAAATTTTGTGACGTACTACAAAGGCGCTGCTACGTTCTGAATGAGAACGGCAGTTAAGAAAAAAAAATTACGATGTAACGTGGAAATTAAAAAAAAATGTATAGTAAGAGAGAGGGGGTGGTCGTGTCACTAGTTCGTTGTTTACAGAAATTTGAATTTGAACCAAAAGCAAAGCATAGAAGGTTAGATAGTAGGAAAACGATAATATTAAATATAATGAATAAACGTATAAAAATGTAACCACTGTGTGACAGACAGCAAACAGGATCACAAATTACCTGTCAGAATTATAAACTAGTAGTAAATAAAGGAGATATTGACAAAAGACAGATGGACGAACAGACTACTTCTTTCTCAGCTTGACAGATAGTGGGGGAAGGGTAAGGTAGTCCAAGATTTGAAAATTTGAGTTCAGTTTGAAAATAAGACGCTAGAATGCCAAACAGGTCCTGATTGGCTGGAGTCAAATATACTATGAGGGTGATAAAAATCATTTGGGAAAGGCGTTCGTTGCCACTTTTAGAAAATTGTTTCTACAATAAAGTTGTGTTAAAAGCAAGATCATAGTACGGTCTTGGCTTTGCTGATCTGCACCAGCAAGCGATCTGGATTTGACTATATATATCGCAATTAACCTTATTAGTAGGAAATTTTCATTTGATGCGGTAAGAAATAAAACCTTTGTATCATTATTGTGATTATTAATATGTATGTATTATTGAATATGTATGAAAATTATGTGGGAAAAAGATTATCTAGAGTGAAGCCAACATCAAACTTTGTGTTGTTTCACAGAGTTGTTAAGAAATATAGTAACAGGTTGTAGAAAAGCCCAACAGGTTTTCTGACACTTTGGGAGAAAATAAAATTAAATAGTAATGGGGAAATTGTGGAATAGTATTGTGACATAAGACCAGGAAAACCACTGGCCGTCTTCTTCAGCAAGTCACCGTCTTTGTACATGACTTGATATTATTAACTTAAATGATTCCTTTGTCAAGGAAAGTGTCAAACTGTAGTTTGAAGTTTATTTGACCATGAATGGGGTAACAAACCAATTAAGAACGTTAACTAATTGTGTAGTTACCATGCTGAATCTGAATGAATTGAAAATGTTTAGTTAGGGAAAGAGAGAGTATATCAGAGGGTGATGTAGGCCGCATTTATATTGTTCCAGGGTTTCATCAAGGACTCGAAGTGAGCCCAGGTCAACTGAGATCTGTATATTTCTGCAACTAAAGAAGTGAGGCAGTATCAACTGTGTGCCTCCTTGTTATTTCACGATCAGAAGCCTGACTTGTTATTGGAAGCTGGTGGTGTGACTATACTTCATCCTGCACATCAGAAGCCATAAAGTTAAGCTAGTGTCTGCTGGCATTTGATAGATCAAACCAAAAATTACTCTCATTTCCCAAGTGTTTAATAAATTATTCAGATTGTGATGAACTCATACGTTCTTCCTAACCGTACCCATTCATAGGATCAAGAGTAATTGACAATGTTCCCGATTGACACAGTTACTTAAATTTGTGAATATTTAGATACTTAGTTCGAAATTGATTCAAATTTTATGTAAATACATTGCATTATCATTTGAGTTTCAATATTCCAGTATACACAAAATTGTGATACTGGAACAATAAATTGTACAAAAAATTTCTCAATTTAAACTTAACTCTGGGTGTTGTTAAATACTTTTCATAGAGTTCTTAGTTGTATTTGTTGTCATATTATTACAACACACCTTACATTACCCTAGACATTAGACGTAGCTATCAGACATACTAGTCAAGAATAAGTCTGAATGAGATCATAAGGTGGTAGCAGAAAGGCACCCTGAAACTCACCCTAATAATTGTAATACTCAGGGGCCTTCACAGCTGACCTCATTCAGTACAATATAAATATATAACAACAACAAGTCATAACATCTAAATCCACCACATATATTGGGGTCTCCTGTTCCGGGATTTAAACTTATCACCTATATTGGGTAGCGCTCCCGGGATTTTAAACTTCTCCTAATAATTATATTGGGTTGTTTTGTCCAGTAATTTTAAAATATAAAATTTAAAATAAATTGAGAGTGGTTTGAGATATCAGTGCCTAGTGTTTTGTGTTTAGGTTGGTTAACTAGTTAAGTTAGTTTAATAACATTTAACATTATTAACATAGAAAATGGCAAATTTGACCAAATTCAGAACTGCTGCAGTGCAGACTGCTAATGACATGGGGATGGACGGTCAAGGTCTGATAGCTTATGTAACAGCTGAAGTGGATAAATTTATTGAAAGAGAGAGAGAAGATGCTAGGGAAGCTAAGAAACTAGAGGCTGATAGATTAGCTGAGGAGAAGAGAATTTTGTTAGAAGATGCTAGGGAGACTAAGAAATTAGAGGCTGAGAAGGAGGCTGAGATAAAGAGGCTGCAGTTGGAGGAAAAGAAACTTGAGGCTGAAAAGGAATAGAAAAGATTACAGATGCAGGCTGAAAGGGAGAAAGAAGAAAGGGGACTTGAGGCTGAAAGGGAAGACAAGAGATTGGCTGCAGAACGGGAGGCTGAAGATAAAAGACTCCAAAGGGAACATGAACTACGACTAAGGGAGTTAGAATTACAAGGCCATGCTCCTGAAAATGGAACTAGCCCATCCACCTCCGACTCTGCTGCAAGCCAGGTTGCCTCCAACTCAGTCATGGGGTTTCATCTTGACCCATTTGTGGAAAAAGATGATGATATTGAATCATTCTTATCTAGATTTGAAAGACTAGCTACCATGTATGGGCTAGAGAAAGAAAGATGGAGTATGAAGGTATCACAGGGGCTTAGAGGAACCTCTTATGAGGTATTTGCCAAGCTGAGCAAAGACGACCAAGACGATTATGACATTCTTAAGCAAGCTCTTCTAGTTAGGTATGAGAAGAACAGTGAATTTTATAGGAAAAAGTTTCGAAATGCCAAACTGCTGACTGGGGAGACTTATCACCAGTTCTCTGCACGCCTGGGGACATACCTGGAGAAATGGACTGCTCTGGGGAAAACCCAAGATTTAAGGGAAATGATTATGACTGAGCAGTTAAGAGAGTCCATGGCTCCAGACCTGAGAAAATTTCTCACGGAACAGAGTGCTGAGAGACTGGGGGAGATCTTAAATGTGGCTGAAAGATATCAGGCAGCCCAGTCTGAGATAGCAGGAATGAAGAAGAAGCCTATGGACCATCCTAAAGTTCCCCAAAACCAAAACCAACCAAAATTTGAACATATGGATAAATTTAATAAAGGTAAAGCTTATTATGACAAGCCCAGTTTTGACCAACGTGATAGAAACCCGCAATTCAGTGAAAGAAAAACTTTTCCTCAGGGAAATAAATGGTGTAAATGGTACAAGAGGAACACTCATGACACCAAAGTGTGTACTAAGAAACCTTCTTCCTTCGCTGCAATAAAAACGGGGGACAAGGGATTAAAGGTGAAACCTACTGGACAGCAGAAACATTATCACCCCCCAGTTTGTGAGGATGTTGAATGTAATGGGGTCACCATTAGGTGTCTCTATGATACAGGTTTAGATTATGACTCAGTCGTGAGCTCTCATCTGGTGCGAGCCGATCAATACACCACAGAAACAGTGGAGATCCAAGCCGCAACCAAGGACGTAGCAACCATGACACTTCCCATTGCAAGGATAACTGTGAAAACTCGCTATGTGGAAGGAGTGATTAGAGCAGCAGTGATAAATGAACCAATCTACCCTCTAATATTGGGGTGTAGATATGTCTTCTTGGGGAATCCCAAGAAACCTGTGATCATGGCAACAGTGCAGACCAGGTCACAGTCAAGGAAGGAGGAGGATGAACCTATAAATACTCATCCAGAGGAGATGAGGAAGGCACAGGCGGAGGATAGGTCACTCAAGCCGTGCTTTAAAAAATTGTCTAAATGCCATACACCTCCAAATAAAGGAGAATTTTATATAAAGAATAAATTGTTATATAGGAAGGCCGGAACTGGTTCAAATGGTCACGGACAACTGGTACTTCCCAAGGCATATAGGGCAGATGTAATAAGGAGTTTACATGTTGGAAAAGATGGGGACCACGAGAAAGTAGGTACCATCTGCCAAAAGGTTTCACAAAAATATTATTGGCCAGATGTAAAGATAGTTATTGAGAATTTTGTAGAAGCCTGCGGCATATTTCATGAGGGAACACCCACAAGTGGGGAACATAATAATCAGGACCTAGAAACGCCACGGGGCAAACTTAGGCCTGAAAATAAAAATAAATATAATAAAGTAGACACAGTGGAATGGGAACCCCCTTTTCACACACAGTCTTCAATTGAATGTGCCACTATGCGGCGAGTACAAAGAATTGTTTTACCCCAGAATACGCCGACAATCCCTCGGTCGGAATTATGTGAACTGGGTGAAAATAAAAGAGAGCGAAGTTCCCTCACTTTGAATTTGAACCTGAGGGGAGACAACCCCAGGAAAAGAATTGGTAGTGGTAGATTCTTATGTGATGATACTAGGAAAAAACGTCCTCATTATAAGGCTTCCAATGTAAGGGACACTACAGGTGCCATGCAAAATAAATCAACAAAATTAAAAGTCCTTTTGTAACCTTATTAAGGACGTGGACAGATGAGAAGGCAGAAGAGACTGTTACCTCATCTTATCAGTATGTGAACGAGCTGACCACTCGTCTCAAAACTGGCTGGAAACTTGCTAATGATAATCTCAGACAAGCCAGGAAAAAACATGCTGCATATTTTAACAAGAAAACGAAGGATAGAGAATTAGCTGTGGGAGAGAAGGTGTTCCTTCTACTACCCGGCAACCATAACAAGTTGCGAATTGGATGGCAAGGTCCATATACGGTTCTAGAGAAGGTGTCTAGAACTAATTATAAAATAGACAAAACGGGGAAAGAGAAAATTTATCATGTGAACCTCTTAAAGAAGTACCTGGACAGAGAAATCCAGTATGGAACACATCTACTGACCTTGTCGATAGCAACGGGTGTGAAAAATGAACCACTCAACTCTCACGAGTACCCATTAAAACCATGTGAAACGTTTGAACAGGTGAAAATCAGTAAGCATCTGACTAAAGCTCAGAGAGAGCAGGTTCAAAAGGTTTTGATTGAACATACAGACGTCTTAACGGATAAGCCGGGGCACACAAACCTGTTAGAATATGATATGAAGTTGATAGACCCAACACCCATCTGTATGAGAGCCATACGACTCCGTTCGCTAAGGAGAAAGCATTGAAAGAGGAGATCGATTATTTGTTGAAGGAAGGAATTATTTCTCACAGTGAATCTCCTTACAGCTTTAGCGTGGTTTTGCTGAGAAAACCCTCTGGGGAACATCGTCTGTGTATAGATTACAGGAAACTGAATGCTGTCACAGAAAGTCAGGTGGATCCATTACCTGATACAAATCAGCTGTTTGCCAGGCTGAACAAGGCAAAATATTTTTCTAAGGTTGATCTTAGCAAAGGCTATTACCAAATTCCAGTAAAGCCTGAGGTTCGACCTTATTTAGCCTTTAGCACCTCGGAAGGCCATTATGAGTTCAACATGTTGCCGTTTGGGTTGAAAAACGCCCCGAGTGTGTTTTCCAGAATGATGCGGAAATTGTTGGAGCCACTGAATAATCCATGTATAACGAATTTCATTGATGACATTCTTATTGCCACTGAAACATTCGAAGAACACATTAACTCCCTGAATATGCTATTCGATAGGCTCAGAGAAGCAAATTTGACGGCTAGACCAACCAAATATTGTGTGGGTTGTAAAGAGTTGGAATTCTTGGGACACACAGTATATCAGGGAAACATGACCCCTGACCCCAAGAACTTGGAGAAACTGCAGAGAGCACTGAGGCCCCAAACAAAAAAAGATGTGAGATCTTTTGTCTCATTGTGTGGGTTTTATCAGAAATATATCAAGAACTTTAACTCTATATGTGCGCCTCTGACAGATTTAACTCGTAAGGGACAACCTGATAAGATTATTTGGTCAGCACAGTGAGAATGAGCCTACCAAGAGTTAAAAGAAAAACTCACCAGCAAGCCGATATTGAAATTGCATGATTTAAGTCAAGAATTTGTGGTGAGAACGGATGCAAGCAACATCGGATTAGGGGCTACATTGTTGCAAAGGTCCACTTCACTTGATGGGGAATTAAACCCAGTTGCTTACGCTAGCCACAAGTTGAATAAGGCGGAGCAAAATTATTCATCAAGTGAAAAAGAATGTTTAGCACTAATCTGGGCTATAAAAAAGTTCCAGATCTATCTCTATGGTAGGATATTTGTGGTACTGTTGGGTCGTTCATACTCATAGTCAAGAGGTAGTTGTAAGCTAGTGTATGGTGTCACTGGTCTATGCTGGCTTAAAATACGCGAATGGTTTTCTCAATGAAAATATCTGAGAAGTGTTCTTAAGTTGAACCCCAACAAGCAATAGTCAATTCTCCAATTCAGGACTGCACGCAAGTCGTTGGTGAAAGTACATGTTATTTATTGACACGATACAGACGGAGTGAAACAAGACGTTCATAGTTACAGGTGCAAAAAAGGTCATACGTCAAAATGTTGATAATTACTTTTCAAGTTCATGAAGATTCTCTAACAATAAAGTCCTCTTATTCAAGTGACTAAGGATCACTTCCTCTACCACATCAAATGTATTGCAGTCAAGTCCGTTGACCTTCTTTCAAGGACGTATATCATGGCCCAACGGATTCATTCTCAAGGAGCAATACTTCTTATCATACTTGTAACAATTCCAGACTTTCCATACGATACTTAGGTAGCATATATATATTAAATCCAAACAAAGTCATCCACTACAATACGACCAGGTTAGAGTTCTGTGTTGACTAACCTCTCTATATCCAAACCACGACTTTGGCATTGACAAAATACGGCTTATAAAACATGTGAAGCATACAAAATCAATTACTTCAGTTACTCGTAGGTATCCTCCCTCTACGGTAATTCAAAAAGGCTAACGACTCCGTCTGTCCATTCTAGGAAGGACATACTGCGATGACTTCCCGCTAGACCAAGATTAGGAGCGGCCTGATACTTTAATTCAATTCAATAAACATTCGATATAACGTAGGGCGACACTTACTTGATACTTCCACTACTGGCTTCACCATGAATCCCAGTAGATATAATTACAATATAATGGCTTCTTCAAACTTGCCAGATAAATCCAAGAAATATATATCTCGGACATAAACATTGTCCGTACTGCCCCGTTCAAAACATGACGTCACAATCCCTAAACTAGGTTACCCGTGCGTCCCAAGCAACTCACACTGCATTGTGGACGTCAGTGCGTGAATCAATCGAACGCACAAATAATATAACTATATTAAAACTGGTGCGTACATTTGGCAGGACCGAAGACTACCCCCTTAGGTAATAAATGTACGTAACAGGTACAAACAGATCACCAGCCCCTCGTATTCTTATCACAGGCCAAGCATGAAAATGCACGTCTGTTAAGGTGGTCATTACTCATCCAACCTTATTCGTTTACGATCGAATATATACCGGGGTCGCAGAATGTATGAGCGGATTTCTTGAGTAGGCATCCTTATGAGGAAAATCAGAAAACGCTTAGGACATAGGATGTAATTTGCGCTAGTTGTCTCATAGACTATAACCTGCAATGTATGCATGTTTTAGGAAGGGAGGTGTGTAGTGAAATCTGTGAAAACAACCGCTAAATTCAGTAAGATTTTACTCCTATGATAATAAATAAACCCGCCCTCGGTTGTTTGCCTATCTGCTTCCTCAACGCCAGTAGAGCACTGTATTTTATATCGTTGTACGCGTAGAAAATGAACCTGCAGTTAAATATTACACGTTTTTCTAGTTTCGTCCTTGAGACTAACGATTAACGATCTGCGAGAACTGTGACACCGCCGTCTGAATTAACGTAATATTTTAACTTTAACGCTCCTAATTGTAGCAATTCGGACAATTTCCCGATCTGCGGCACGAAATTGCGGAAAGTTTTAACGCAAAGGTTAACACCGCCCTGCAAAACCCCTCTTCGCTCAACACACGGGCCTCGTACGATATCCACACTGTTGGACACGCCATAATATATATATACACACACACAGTGTATTTCAGGCTAAACAAATTAACTAAGGTAACGTAAAGAAAACGCGTTGTCGAAATTTTGTGACGTACTACAAAGGCGCTGCTACGTTCTGAATGAGAACGGCAGTTAAGAAAAAGAAAAAAATTACGATGTAACGTGGAATTAAAAAAATATATATATATATAGTAAGAGAGAGGGGGTCATTGGTGGTCGTGTCACTAGTTCCTTGTTTACAGAAATTTGAATTTGAACCAAAAGCAAAGCATATAAAGTTAGATAGTAGGAAAACGATAATAGTAAATATAATGAATAAAAATGTAACCACTGTGTGACAGACAGCAAACAGGATCACAAATTACTTGTCAGAATTATAAACTAGTAGTAAATAAAGGAGATATTGACAAAAGACAGATGGACGAACAGACTACTTCTTTCTCAGCTTGGCAGATAGTGGGGGAAGGGTAAGGTAGTCCAAGATTTGAAAATTTGAGTTCAGTTTGAAAATAAGACGCTAGAATGCCAAACAGGTCATGATTGGCTGGAGTCAAATATACTATGAGGGTGATAAAAATCATTTGGGAAAGTCGTTCGTTGCCACTTTTAGAAAATTGTTTCTACAATAAAGTTGTGTTAAAAGCAAGATCATAGTACGGTCTTGGCTTTGCTGATCTGCACCAGCAAGCGATCTGGATTTGACTATATATATCGCAATTAATCTTATTAGTAGGAAATTTTCATTTGATGCGGTAAGAAATAAAACCTTTGTATCATTATTGTGATTATTAATATGTATGTATTATTGAATATGTAAAATAATTATGTGGGAAAAAGATTATCTAGAGTGAAGCCAACATCAAACTTTGTGTTGTTTCACAGAGTTGTTAAGAAATATAGTAACAGGTTGTAGAAAAGCCCGACAGGTTTTCTGACACTTTGGGAGACAATAAAATTAAATAGTAATGGGGAAATTGTGGAACAGTATTGTGACATAAGACCAGGAAAACCACTGGCCGCCTTCTTCAGCAAGTTACCGTCTTTGTACATGACTTGATATTATTAACTTAAATGTTTCCTTTGTCAAGGAAAGTGTCAAACTGTAGTTTTAAGTTTATTTGAACATGAATGGGGTAACAAACCAATTAAGAACGTTAACTAATTGTGTAGTTACCATGCTGAATCTGAATGAATTGAAAATGTTTAGTTAGGGAAAGAGAGAGTATATCAGAGGGTGATGTAGGCCGCATTTATATTGTTCCAGGGTTTCATCAAGGACTCGATGTGAGCCCAGGTCAACTGAGATCTGTATATTTCTGCAACTAAAGAAGTGAGGCAGTATCAACTGTGTGCCTCCTTGTTATTTCAAGATCAGAAGCCTGACTTGTTATTGGAAGCTGGTGGTACAACTATACTTCATCCTGCACATCAGAAGCCATAAAGTTAAGCCAGTGTCTGCAGGCATTTGATAGATCAAACCAAAAATTACTCTCATTTCCCAAGTGTTTAATAAATTATTCAGATTGTGATGAACTCATACGTTCTTCCTAACCGTACCCATTCATAGGATCAAGAGTAATTCACAATGTTCCCGATTGACACAGTTACTTAAATTTGTGAATATTAAGATACTCAGTTGAAATTGAATCAAATTTTATGTAAATACATTGCATTATCATTTGAGTTTCAATATTCCAGTATACACAAAATTGTGATACTGGAACAATAAATTGTACAAACAAATTTCTCAATTTAAACTTGACTCTGGGTGTTGTTAAATACTTTTCATAGAGTTCTTAGTTGTATTTGTTGTCATATTATTACAACACACCTTACATTACCCTAGACATTAGACGTAGCTATCAGACATACTAGTCAAGAATAAGTCTGAATGAGATCAAAAGGTGGTAGCAGAAAGGCACCCTGAAACTCACAGTAATAATTGTAATACTCAGGGGCCTTCACAGCTGACCTCATTCAGTACAATATAAATATATAACAACAACAAGTCATAACATCTAAATCCACCACAGATGTGAAAATTCATTCATTTTAAATTGGTTTATATTGTTGACTGTTCTGGCAGCCACCCTTCTCGTATACACCTTTCCATGTCAAAATCTCAAGTACGGCATAAAGTTAATAACTGTGTAAACGAATTTTGATTGATTGAAGAAACTTCTGGGATGGACGATTTGATAACAGTTTAATACTAGTAAGTACGCACTAACAAGGTCACAATTACGAACATGGCATGTATGCTACCTCTCTGTGATACAGTCTTGCTTTAACCTGATTCGACTTTCTAACAGTGTCATTTGAATTTTCTATTGTCTATATCTTTATAATATCATTTATTATTTACAATTTCCATCGGGGTATTTAGCGTCCCGGCATAACAAAGTTCATTATATTTTTCCTCCAACATCGGGAGATATGAGCGTCCCAGTATCTCAAATATTCACAAATCAAATCCACATCAATCCATAAACTTCGGGGTATGTCGCTTCCCGGTATAACAATTATTCATTAATTTTATTCCTTTTTCTTCGGGGGAAATGGCGTCCCGGTATAATCAATATTCATTTCGAATAATCCTTTTTGACCTCGGGGAATGAGACCTCCCGCTATCAACTGTTCAATTATATTACTTCATGTAATTTGAACATAACATATTTCAAGTCTTGGGAATTGTCGTCCCGTATTTATAATCCTGGCATTATCTTATGCCTATCATGTCAAGCATATAGCTTACCATTATCTCCTGAATATATGGTGAATACACAATCCAATACACGGGCTGATACACAAGCCATTTTAGGCACACATCTTGACGCTATGACGTCACATCCAATTCTGCCCTCTTACGTCACACCTAGATACTCATCTCACAGAGACCGCTTTCATGTATCTCTTGCATTCAGTTGAGGTACGACATGGTGTGTCAAAAATCCGGTACTAATATAAGTTGCCGCGATAAAAATCACATCATGAAGTGGCCTCAACAATGCTGAAATGCTCAATTTCGTTTAATAACTCTTTCAACTCAGCGCATTACGTAGATATATGTGACTTATTGACAGTGATCATATTCCGTTTACAGACTAACGAACACACATTATTTGGGATGATGAAAATACGGTGACTTGAGGATATTTCGTGTATACGTTTGTTTTCATTTTAATATGGATATCGGCATCTACAAATGAAGGGACGTAACTCTAGAATGACACGCATGATCAAGGGAAATTATAAAGAAATTTGCTATCTGACATTTTTCGGTTTCCATCTCTTTCGACTTGAACATTTTTAATTAAGATAAACATACTATTGTATGGAGGTGATTCAAGAACATTGAAAATGAGTTATTTGGACATATTTTCACTGGACTTTGGTTGATATTTCATTAATGGGTAGAATAGGTCACCAAGAGCTGACGTTCAGTGACAGTGGATCAAAGAAGAAGAAGAAGAAGAATGGGTAGAATACAATTACACTACGCATTTATGTGTTGTGCTTAAATTGAGTGTTAATTAATTTTAATTCGCCAGATATGGTTTGGTCTTTGAAACAAATCTTTTTCACACTCACACTAGATTTTGAATCAATAAATTTTGCTGATAGTACATACTATTATCTATTTGGACAACACATCAGCATATTCGTATTTAATTGCTCACGCAATAGTGTTAGATGCAAGATCACTTTTTAATGACACCACATTACACAGGTGCTGACTAGTACTTAAGAGGTACGCTTAACCTTAATTTTTATTGGGGTATAATGTTGCATTCATTCACATCTTAGTATGATTGTCTGCCTCATTTCATCCATTGATGCTATTACAGATTTATATCATCTTTAATGCTTTGCATTATTGCTATTGATTAATAAGAAATTAACTGACTACTGATACTGGACCCGACAGATAGGTGCTATTGGACGTTGTGAGGTATGTGAGTGCAATTATCGCTATTATCACTTTTTTAACATGTTGAGTACTTTTAGTGATGGCCACCTCACATTGCTGTTAAAACGATTTGTGTCCTTGGTAGTCTTTGGCTTTGGTTTTCTTTACCACTGTCCACACATTGAATGTTTAATTGCCTACTCTTTGACAGAAACCTGGGTGCTATGCTATTTCGTACCGACAGTGAAGTGTGATGACACCAAATTTCACTCTGGTGATGTTACACTCACACCACGGAAATAATGAAAACTTTGTTTCCATTATTTTGCGGGGGGAGGGGGAGTAATGTTATGAGTTAAATTCATAACATGTGTGTCGATTCATTAGATAGTTCGACAAGGCTTCTTGTTTGTTTATTATATGTAGTCTTTGGTAACACAGGAAGTGACGTCATTGCCTTGGGGTGTAGATTGGCAGACGTCAAAGTTGCCATTGGCAGACGTGAGAGATCAGCTGCTAAGGACTTCGATGTGTGTAGTTATGGCATGTGGACGCATGTCTCTGAGCTCCTAATATATATTAATATTTTGTCAAAATACCTAAGATGTTCCAGCACTAGATCATCAATATGCTTCTGTGAGATGTATCTAGTTATATTTTACAAGGGAGAAAGGAATTCTGTTGAAAAAGTGAGTCTGAATTAAATAAACTTTGCAGTCGATCATACAACAGTGTTTCGAGCTACGACAGTACAGAGACCCCTTTATGACTGCATATGTAATGCCATAAGATATTGGCTTGATTATAAACATGAATATGGAGCAGCGTCTCAAGTTATATTAAACCTATTGTTTCGTGCCATTTCGCCGTAATGACTTTGCTACAACCTTTTATGTGGGTTGTATACGGTGGTCTTTATGTAAAACCCTAGCAGTTTTCCTTGGCCAAAGTAACCAGTGTATTACTACATATAACATTCAATATAAATTAATAAAAGACCATTCAACGTACGCAACACGCTCATAGATCACTTTTAAAAAGATTGTGGATCCGGATCACCCGTGGTAACTGAAGAGCATATACAGAATATGAAATACACAATACATACAATACAAGTATACGTAGATTGACTTAACAGTACTAAGCAACCGGATATAAAGCAGAAATAGTTAACTGAAGTACTATTCAAAAAAAAAAAAAGTTTAATGTCGAAAAGGAAGTTACATTAACAACAGAAACGTTCAGAACGACCCAACTAACAAACGATAATCATAACATATACAAGCTAAAGAAAATCGGCTTAAATCTTTATAAAATACTGCCATGAATACGAAGCGAATGAATATCACACGAGCTAGTTAATCGCCAAAACGTGACAGGGAATAATTATATTGTGTTTCTTTCTGTTGCATATCGTGATGACGGCATTATTTCTTCTGTGTTCATTTTTTTCTTTTCATTCCATTTCAGCTTCGTAGGGTCTTTGTAGTCAAACGTTATCATAACTTATGGCTAACTGCCAGGAGCAGCACTGGTGTAATGGTTACCACGTTGTGCTGGCGATAATGTGTTCTAGGATCAATCCCGGGCGTGTCATTTGAAGCAGTGTCAGACCGGGATTTTGACTGAATAATCTGAACGGCTCCTGAGATAAACCCTCTGTGGTTGAGAAGGAGCGAAGCTCCTGACCGGGTTGGAAGGAAAGTCCACAAGCTCCCCAGCCTCGCAATGACATGTCATTGGGCCGAAGGGCTGAAAGCTCAAATACCGCTGGTTAAGAAAGAAAAAAAAAGGCCAACTGCCAATACACGGTGAACAACAAAAACAATTTAAAAGCCTGCCCATTCGTTTACCGAGTGTTCAATATATCTTTCAAGCTGCAATGCTATTGCAGTGGTTGTTTCGGTAACGGTTAACGATGTGTTTCAAAAAAAGTGATGAGTTCCCAATCTCAAAAATACAGGGGTCATATACGACACGCTTGTTGCCAGGCGCATCAGTCGTCACTTACGAAAGCATGTTCAGCAATGGCAGTAATGAATATTGAGATGGATTCAGTTGTGAGGTAGTGGTTTATGCCCGTTAAGGAGAGTATTGGTTGTACATATTGTTTAATTCTATTTGATACATATTTTATTATTATTTAATTATGGTTATATGTAGAAATGCATGAGTGTGTGTGGATAGCTGAGTGTGTGCTCTTGCAGTAGTGGTTTCGGTAGCAATCTATGTGTATACACGGTGAGATAGCCAGCTTCATTCACAACACCATACTAGTCTCGCTAGACACATGCATGTGTGTGTACATGATAGTTGAATATTCAGTTTCACACAGTGTGGAAGGACAGTTTGACAGGTGAGAGCATAGTGTTTCTGATTATTGAACCATGATTTTAACTAGTCGTTGCTTGTTTTGCTTCTTCAGATTAGCAATCGAGCACTGGCTGGGTGTTTGGTGTTTGGTTTGTTGGTTTATTTGTTTAATGTTTACTTCAGTGTGCTCTTAATGTCGATGATAGGGGTTGTAGAAATAAATACAGCCCCTGCCTTAAGAATCAGAGTTTTATTGTTGAATCGGGTCGGTTGCGAGTGTGCAAGAGAGTGATCAAATATCACAACATCATCATCATCATCTCGCCCACCCTTTCACAGTAATAATCAAAGTACCTGGTTTATGGAAAGCTCACCTTCAAAGTCTTCTCTATGTTAACATGGAAAATCGGAAACTGCTTGCGCTGCCATCTTATAATAATATTCCTCTTGGTTGAAAAAAAAAACAAATATGGAAACAAACGAGCTGTTTGCTGAAAAGCTACACCACAGCACACACACAAACCTCAAGAGAGTATTTTTTTTTAAAACCTTTATTAGGTCATAATTTGTACAACATCGATAGTATTTACAATGATTAAACATTTAAAACCATTATGAAGGATAAAATTTAAAAATAGTAAAACAAATACACATCAAACATTGGCATTACAACAAATCAAAGCATTTAAAGAAAAGTTACTTAATAGGGCCGACCTAAATAATACAAACCTAAGAAGAAACGAGATGCAATTTGATACATGAAAATTTCCTTATTACAAAATCAAAAAATATTTACCAAGATTATATTATAAAATTAATTAAAAAACCAAGGACAAAATACTTATTTAACAATAAAGACACAGATGATAACAAGTGTTTTAAGGAGGGCATGAGGTTACTAGATGATTAGTGGTACATCGACTGACTACAAATGAATAATGACACTTTAACATGAGATGGTTGATGAAGATAGTTATAATATATATATATATCTATATATATATATATATATATATATATATATATATATATATATATATATATATATATATATATATATATATATATATATAATATATATAATATATATATATATTTTAATAACAGCAGAAAAACAAATAGGACTAAGTTTTTAAACTTGTCCTGCTACATCTTGTGTTGTGTGTTCGTACATGTGTGAAAATATTCTATTGTTATATTGTCTACCGTCATGTATTGCTGTTGCGTAGCAAAATGTGTGTTGCGTATAAATGTTCCGTGGATGATGTCACATTTGCCACACAATGTTGAGGGTGCTATATTTCATCTGCTTTCCAAAGGTATGATAATACTGGCACTTGCAGAGTAGTGTATCACCCTCAGACACCAGGGATGATGAGGCAGAGTAACATGGTGTCTTTAGTCTGGTTTAAGTGTGTGACGTAAGGATAGAGTCAGATAGCTACAGTATCATACATGGACGTCACATCAGACCATACAACGTAGAAAGTCAATAAAGCTTTTAACAGCAGTGATGTTTTTTTGGCAATATATATTGTGTACGCCACAATGACAAGATGCATGGACATCGTTATGCAGAAACATCACAGGTATAGTACAACAGTCATTGTATCATCGACGTAGTCAATTCAACAGGAACAGCATACAGCATCAAATAATGTAAATCATATGCCTTTTAGGATATCGTAATCAGCTGTACATGTAGTCAGGTAGTAAACTTCCCCTTTCCATAAGAGCTAGTAGATATCAACTAGGAGATTAAATCTAGTCTCCTATATTCGACCTCAACAAGACAGGCATGTCTTTTGAGCGTCACACATTATCGTCCTCTATGTTCCTTAAACAGCAAAGGTATCAAACCTAGATCCATCAATAGAGTTCAGGAAGCAAATGGTCCTTAGGACAGGCATCAATCGATGCGTGACAATATAAGTGGATCGTGAGCTGAGCAAACTCGTCATATCATAGACTCTATAATGAGGCAGGCTAGGCAACAGTCAACATCACGAGATGGCGATAAAGTTACTCAGCAAAAAAGGATTCAGTTACCTGTTCATCAGGAATTAAATCACATAAATCACATAGATCACATATGCCTCCAGGCACTTGGAATAACGTAGAGATATATCATCTCAAAAAAAAGAAGGAACAACAATGATGAGGACTCCTTCCTGAATAATCTAAGCGAAGACGTTAGCACACCGCTACGTCTCGCCTTACCAGCATTTTCGCTCAGACTCCCCTGGGCGGAAATCATACAAAAACTGCCACAAACAAAGACATGCGCAGAAACCACGCGAATCGAATACAAACTCAGCTAATTTACGAAACAAAGAATGTTCTACGATGTTCGACTAAAGATTCGAACCTTAAAAGGAAATGAATCTTGAAACATTGCGATTGCCAACTGTTTTTTCTAAGAACTGGCGAGCTGAGCGCTCCGTATATGGACATGACTCAAAATCGTTCATACAAGCTATCGGCAACTATACTATCAGACTATCGTCACACGATTAGACAACTAGTAGAAATAAGAAGTGACTACAATTCCATGAGTTACTTCCCATGCATTAAAAAATTCAATATACTCAGAATGCATGGTCAGAATATATAGTCAGAATAAGTTGCGAAAAGTTTAGCGCAACAATTGCCCTATTCGTACAAGTCCAAACTAGGTGTCTGAATTCTGCTAATAGGGTTAGCAGTTTGAGTTCCGTCTGTCGCGGTATCGTAGGTAATGTGTTAAGCATGACAGCCTGGTACATGTTGAATTTTTGCTGAGTCTTGGAGGCTATTAATCTTCTTAGTTTATTTAAAGTAGGGACCACTTACATGTGTAAAACAGGTGGTCTTCTGTTCCCATCATGTTGTCGCTGCATAATTTACATTTTGGTGGTGTTTTGCCTACTTTTATTGATAATTTGTCTTTAAAAGGTGTTAAGTTGTACAATATTCTGAATGTAACTTCTTTTGCTTGTGGCCCATCGTTCGTTGCGTGGATGTTTGTGAAGCTCTGTATGTAGTCTGTTATGTAGAGGTTGTACCCTCGTTTTATCCGTGTACCTAAATAAGGTTCCTGTGCCGCTATTAGAAGTTTGTATATGGGTTTGGTGTCTTGTTTTATTAAATGTTCATTCCCTTTCAAATTGTGTATACATATTCTGTAAAAAGGTGGTGGGGTACCAAAGAAGTGAGGTTTATTGTTTTCGAGTTTACGTAAACTAGTTAATCTAATCCCCATATAGTAATGCGCTATTGGGTAAAGTTCTGGGTATTTAATAATTTCCCCTATGTATTTAATTCTTAAAGCTTTAATTTTTTAATTAATATCCTGTAAGGCTATTCCCTCCCCCCCCCTGTTTTTTGGTTGCATTAGTGTTTGGTGTTTAATACTAGTTATAGTGTTCCTAAAAATGAAGGCTCTAATTAGCTTATTCATTTCAGATACAATCTTTCTGGGTACAATCTGTATATTTGCTATATATATTATCTTCAGCATGATAAAACAATTTACTATAACACTTCTTCAGAAAATGGTGGCCGTTTTATATTTGTAATTTTCTAACATACTTTGAATTTTTCCTAACAATTTTGCCCATGTTTCTTTATTAGGGTCTTGTGGGTTAAAGGAAACATTTATTCCGTAAATTTTAATTCTGTTTACTTGTGTGAGCTGAAAAGGAAAATCTGATTTATTTGCCCATCTGCCAATTCCCATTATACTAGATTTTTGAATATTTAGTTTGGATTCGCTAGCGTATCCAAACTCTGTAAAAACCTCTAATATGTTTTTATAGAATCCGTTGTTGTTGGAAAGAATATTGTATCATCAGCATAAGCTAACAACTTCCTCTCGCCTTTGCCGGGAACGAAAGTTCCCGTGATGCTTGTGTCTTGTCTTATTCTTTCCAAAACTGGTTCTAGTTTTATTACATATAACAGGGGTGATAATGGACATCCCTGTCTGACAGATCTCGATAATTTGAAGGATTCGGTTAACTGTAGTTAACCAATTTTTTACTTTCGGGTCTTTTATATAGGATTTTAACCCATGTTCTAAAGTACTTTCCTATATTGTTTGCTTTGAGACTTTTATGTAAAAAGGAATGTAATACTCTATCAAATGCCTTTTCCTGGTCTAAAGATAATATGGCGCTCTAGCACTGCCTATCATGCGTGTATGTAATCAAATCTCTTATAAAGTGTGTGTGTCTACAAATGTTCCTGCCGTGTGTGCTACATTGTTGATCCTCGTGTATCATGGTGTGCATATGTAATTTAAGCTTGAGAGTGAGAGCTTTGGCTAGAATTTTGTAGTCGGTACTTAAAAGGGAGATGGGCCTATAACTCTTAATTGACTTCTATCAGTACTGTCCTTGGGTATTAAAGTAATATAAGATTGATTTAAACTATTTGGGAGTTCTCCTTTCTGGAATGCTTCTTCGAACTTTTTGATTAGAATGGGCCCTAAAAAGGGGAAGAAAGCCCTATAAAATTCTACAGAGAGCCCATTTGGTCCGGGTGCTTTATCTTTTTGAAAGGTACTAAGGGCTTCTTGTAAATTGTCAAAAGTTAAAGGTTGATCTAGCTTCTCACTTTCCTCATCGCTTAAACCTTTTTCGTATTGTAGAAATTTATCTTGTATGTTCGTGTTAGTTTCTTCTTTAGTGTATAGCTGTTTGTAGTATTTGAAGAAAGCATGACTAATACTAGTGTTGTCTGTTTGTTGCTGTCCGTTCATGTCTATAATTTCGTGTATCTGTCTACTGCGCTGCACGTTCTGCACTATTGCTAAATATTGCCTACTGGGTATTTCTTGTGTTATAGAGTTTAATTTTGTCCTAAGTAATGCTCCCTTGTAAGTATACTGCTTATATTGATCTAACTGTTCTTCTAAAGTATGAATATGAGGGTTTGAGTTATCTAAACGTTTGGTTAAACTAATTGCTTCTTCTAAATTACCCTTTTCCTTTTCAAACTTCCTATGTATAAGTGTAGCCAAAATCTGTGTCCTATCTCTTATTGTATTTTTAAGCATGTCCCAATATTCCGCGATGTTGTTAGTGGGAATATCTTGCATGTACCCCTGTATTAGTTGTGATATTTGTTTTGTGTAGAAAGTGTTTTTAAGTAGATTATTATTAAATTTCCAATGCGGGGATCTCTTTACTTGTGTGTGTGTGTGTCCCGTGCTTAAAGATGTGTAAACTGCTTGGTGGTCTGTAAATTTGAAGGTACTTTTTATATGGTATGCTTTGTGTATATTATAACTGCTTGATGCGTAGATTCTGTCCAGTCTAGAAGCTCGTCTAAAATATGGGTTTGTCTTGTTCTGATATGTAAAGGCTTGTTTATGAGGTTCTATTTTTCTGTAGACGTCCAAGAGGTCGTGTTCGTCTAACATTGTTTGTATCTGTGAAGACTTTTCTTTGGTCCAACCCCGTGCTTCCAAAGAGCTTTTAGAAAGATCTAAATTGGATCAGACACAATTAAAGTCTCCACCTAATACTATTTTAGTTCCCTTATAATGTCTCTTTAGAATGTCATATAAACTGTCATAAAAACTAGGTCGGTCAGTTTTTTGCGCTGGTGCGTATATGTTGACTAGTGTGTGTGCGTCTTGTCTATTGTGTTTGTTCTGTATTTGTATTATGACAGTTCTGCCACAACTGTCTGTTCTATTGTGTACTGTTTCCCAATCTTCACTAATCTGCAGAATAGCTACACCCCCATGGCTGGTGCCTAGACCAAACCAGCCATGTTTAAGTCCTAATTTAGTTACCAACTGATTAGCATGAAAATCAGAGGTAATACCGGTCTGTTGTAAAAATAAGAAATCCGGTTTATCTTTTTTTATCAGTTTGATAACGTGCTCTAGTTTATTCCTCAAACCATTGATGTTGAGAGATATTAAAACTAGGCTGCTTGATGAAGTGGTAGCTAGGGGATGGCCACTCGATACAAACTGTCTACCTGGCAAAGTGGCAGGGTGGTCACTTGCCGCATCTAAACTACTCGACAAAGTGGTGACTGGGGGCTGGCCGCTTGTCATAAATGAACTACTCAACAAAGTGATAGCTGGAGATCGGTCACTTGTTACAATTGATGTACCTGGCAAAGTGGTAGGTTGGTCACTTGTTGCAAATAGTCTATTCGACAGAGCGGTGACTGAGAGCTGACCGCCTGTCATGACTAAACTACTTGACAAAGTTGTGTCTAAACTGCATGACAAAAGAGTGCCTGCGGGCTGGCCGTTTGTCTTAACTATACTGCTCGACAAAATGGTGACTGAGGGCTGACCATCTGTCGTTCTGCACTGACGATTGTGACCAAGCACAGGCGAAGCCACGCTGCCGGGTACTCCCACCCTAGCGGGGGGGGGGTGGAGTTGGCTGCTTAGTTGATTTTGTGTACATTAAAGGTGTGATAGTGTATGCAGTGAGTGCGTTTAAATTAACCTAAAACAACTTATTTACATTTTTTTTAAACTCTTAAAATATAAGCAACACTTCCTAAACTATTGTTGTTTAAATTATTTACTAACAAAATTACATCACTGTTAGCGAATCTGTTCCCTTGGGCCAACTGGAGGCTGTTCATCTTTCCATACAATGGCAGCTCTCTGTTCGTCTTCTTGGGGAGACTTCTCATCCCATAAGTGAAGTATAAACGGGGCTGTCTGCACTGGGCCTCAGTGCATGGAAAAAGAACTTGAAAGGAGTTCATTCGTTAACAGAGTCAAATTCTTGATCATCAATGAATACACTTGCTTGAGTCATCGTCGCATCCAGGGCATCTTCTTCAACCATGGTTGCCCAACTGGGGTACAGCTTAACCTGCACCGGCGTTGACTCTTCTGGGGACTGGCTTGATCCATCATGTTGGAACACGGTCAGCTCCGGCTCGTCAACAACAAGTGTTGATACCCACCTAAAAGAGGGCTTTGTATTGGACGCCTTTGGCGACAATGGCAGATCTTGCGGCTTTCTCGGCGAGCGCTTGGTTGGTGACGTGCTCTCGCTGCGCAGTATCTCTTTTGATTTCACAGGCCCCATTGCCTGGAGAACGAGATGTTTCCTCTTTGGTGTGCGTTAACCATGATGCACCATTGTAAAATCGGCCTCAGCTGGACTGGCCCGGGGGCTCTCCGGGGCAGGGAGCTCGCTCGGCTCGCTTGACTGGCTCTGTTCTGCTGGAGTGGTATTAGTGACCGCCTCCTCTACCCTCGTTTGCTTGACTTGGGAGCCGCTCGTTTCCTCGGATACTGGCTTATCCAGTGTGTGTCAAGCCTACAAATAGCACACTGTATCCTCCGGCTTGGCAGGGAAACCCATACACGCTTGATCTTGACCTCTTGCCCCGCTATCTTCAGATGTATAAAGTGGGGGACCTGGCATGTTGACGGTCTGTACAGAAAATTCCATTTATCAAATGCCGTTTTCATTCTTGTTACCTCTGCATCTTTGTCCCCAGAGATCGCAGCCGCCACACGCTGCACCGCCTCTGTTTTCATGGTGGACGGTATCTAATGGAGAATCCCTTTTGACTTCTCCTTGTCTTAGTGTTCAATGTACACCGACATTTGTGGATTTGTCCACTCTAACCTCTTCCCATGAAGGCCCTGATAATGCTTAAACTGGGCTGCTGCCGTCAAAGAGGCGTACCACTTGAATGGCCCTTCAAATCGGTACAGAGTGGCAATCCCACTCGTGCCCACACCTGCAGGCCCTGCGAGAATGCTCGTTATCAGAGAATATGAAGCCCTATTTGCCTGTGGGCCGGTAACAGTAATAATCAAAGTACCTGGTTTATGGAAAGCTCCACCTTCAAGCCTTCAAAGTCTTCCTCCATGTTAAAATAGAAAATCAGAACTGCTGGCGCTGCCATCTTATAATAATATTCCTCTTGGTTGAAAAAAACAAAATATGGAAACAAACGAAGCTGTTTGCTGAAAAGCTACTCCACAGCACACACAAACCTCAAGAGAGTAACGCCTTCGGTTTGACTCTAGCTCTGAGATAACTGTCTCAAGCTCTGACTGGTTACATGGATGCATCAGTCTTTATACTAGTCCGGTACTATGGCTTGCCGGATGAAATATTTCTCATTGGAGTTAAGACCGGAAACCTTCTTATGATTGGTTTTGGGGCCTAGCTGACTGTTGAAATAATCTTTAACCTAACTAACTACGAAACCTCTAGTCTCAAATTATTGTTTCTATGTGATGATGACCAACCGTTGTTCAAGGTTCTCTCTAATCTAAATGTTTTCCTTGGAGACCACACAAGGTTTGATGACATCAAGGGTTCATGTATGTCATGACTGATGATGTCATTGATTCTTGACTAGTGGTTTATTTATTTCTAACTACTCATTCATAAGTACTTTACTATAAGGCTAACAGTTGTAGCGACGTATAATAGTAGTCTACACTGTTACAATGAGACGTGGAGCAATAATGTCAGCGATGAACATGAATCCTAATAAAAGACAGGGGACAATTCTGTCACAGTAAGCAGTTTTAAAATAATGTGACGGTATTGCCTCCCCTGCTTTGCAGTAGAGGTCCAACAGTGGCCAGAACTCAAGAGTGTGAAATATGGGCTTCAAAGATGTTGTCTCTTCCCAGCACTGGTGTCACAGAACGTCTGAATGTGCTCTTTTTTGTGATCTCTCACACATTCAGCACTACGTTAGTATCATTTCTTTTTTCGTTTTCTTTCTCTTCGCTTTTTTATTTGGCATAAATCATGCCTTTTCATTCTTTTCACTCTCTATGCTGGATCTAGTATAGTGAAGTCTCTAACACTCCACTCGCCTACGGAAGTATCTGCTATTGGAATATTTTTATCTCTTACAATTTTGCTTTACCACTCCTCAGACTTATTTACGTTCCACAAGGTGAACTGGGGTATTATCGTAACAATACTCAGTCATTATCACCGGTCAGCGGGAATACGTTTATCGCTTTGAGTCGCCTGCCACCTTTGATAGGAGACGATCCTCGTTAGACACAATATGGTCTCGTACGAGGATGAATAGGAAGCCAATATTGTTTGTCTGAGCCGCCGGCGACCCTTTTGTTTGACTGTCTTGATAAGGCACGAAAACACGGGCGATAATGAGATAATCGTTTCATGGGGGCCATCCCGGTGTAAGATTATTACCGATAACCTGTCTGGGGAAGACAATATTTGAAGGTAACATCTGGCCATCAAAAGAGTTCATATATTTGTTTTTGACATTGCACAAGATGTCACCAGAAATATTACGTCTTATTATTGTGATGGTATTGCCTCCCATGCTTTGCAGTAGTGGTCCAACAGTGGCAAAACTCAAGAGTTCCTAATATGGGCTTCAAAGGTGTCTACTTTCGCACAAGATTACTCTTGGTAGATATGTAGATAGAAAGGTTATGACGCTTCTACCACAAAGTACTATTCACAATGTATTCAGATAAGTTAAAAACAATGCTGCTTTGGCTGAGCACGTTAATTCTAGAATCTGCCAAGAACTGTTGTGAAGGATTAAGCAATGGTTTATGTTAGCTCGTTTAAGCCTCCACCTCTGATTAACTCAGGGGAATTCTTATTATTCTAGTATAGTTCAGTTTAGAGTGTGTGCAGTAAATTGACTGAGACAAACATGCAGTACATTTAAAAGGATTGAATCGAAGTTAAATTTATAAAATTACAAATAACAAAATGTAATACTCACTTAAGTTTTAACAGTTTGACAATAGTTTGAATAGTTATGGATCAAGAAAAGTTATCATCACGGTCGTGATAGGAGGTAAATTGTTTTTTACAAGAAGTTCAAGTGGCAATTAGCGGTCAATGACGGCTCTGCTCCTTCTGATGGGTCGGTTATTGGTACACTGCTCACACTCGTCGCTGGTCAAGATTATCGGGTGTAGCTCGTTTCCCAGAAATATCAGGGAAAGTCTACAAAGTTGGTCCTTCGTCTTAAAGCTCAGGTCACTGTTCCCTTCTTGTTCCAGTCATAGTACTTTCTACTGGTGCCACCAATAACGTTGATAAAGAATAGAAACGAAACGCTCTTCTGAGTATTTCGTTTCCCGGCACATATTAATGTATCCCCTTTCTTGTATTCTACGTACCATCCCATTTATCTCAGAATTTACCCTCAATGAGAATTAAATTTAATCCCTCGGGATAAAACTTTCTTTACATTTAAATTGAATAACTTTAGCTTTACATTACATTTAAATGTAAAGGTTAATAATACAGATAGAGTTTGTTTACATTTACATTTCCACTGATTTGAAAAGTGTTCATAATATAAATTGACAACACATAAGGAAATTGAATATGTTTTCATTTATGTTTACACTGATTTGAAAAGTTTGAAACTTTCATTCATTTTAAAATGAATATTTTCACATAGACATTTACACTGGTTTAGAACTGTAAGTATTATACTTAGAATGTACATAATTTCGTTCATCTTTTCCTTTCTGCTCCATATGGAACTTGGAACTACTTTATGCTTTTAGTTCTCTTTACGAAACTAGCAATCTTTAATGTTCCCTCTCTGACTTTGTGTGTTTCCTTCAGTTTCCTCAGACAGCGCCTTTCTTTGACTATAACAGCGCACGTATATAGCCACGATGTTCTTCTGACACATTGTTTTGACACGGACGGATACATACTGATATTATTTGGAATTCAAGTTTTACGCTGAATTGTACATGAAACCTTTTGTGAATGTCGATTATCGTTTTGTATGAATCTTAATACATGTGGACTCTAAGCAGAAGGCTTGATCCTTTATTTACGTTTCGGGTTCGGTTCTACAACTGTTGGTGTTTACCTTTGTCAGCACGATAACTCTCCCACAAGGGAAATCAAATACTATAGACTATGCAAATCAGAACGTCGAAGGGATGTTCTGATGCCCAGAGCTAACCAGTCTAACCAACATTGCTATGTCTACAGAGTGACTTTATTATTCAATAATAATACCATAACGAAGGAAAACGCAACACCAACCACACCACCACCACCGACCCGTCACAACTGGTGGCCATTAGTGGTTTTGGAATTTTTTTCAGAAGAACGAACCACAAAAAAATGAGACATTTGTCCTTTCGAGCCGAAACGAACATTATTTGCATAAACACCGGTGACGTCATGCCCTTGACGACAGATGAACGGTTGGAAAAGCCAGCAGCTGACAATGTCCGTCAAACAAACTTATTTGCAGCTTTCAAACATGAAATGAAACCTATTGCTGACTTTCTCAATGATACAAACAAGCTCTAGAGTCCGTCGGCGAAGCATATAATGTACGATGTTACCGCCAAAACAAGATAAGTCACTGATTTTAAAGGTTAAAATATTTCGTCCTGTTTGTCCAAATAATGCCATGTTCTTTTTTCTATGTATCCATGTTAAATATTGTTTCTGTCCGTTTTTCATGTAGCGGGTATGGTTGGGCGGCGGTTCATAATGAATAAAATGGCTCTCAGGATGCCGATATTCATTCTGAATGTTCCTAAGGCTGTGAATTAATAGCACCTCGCGAAGAAAGCGTCGAATTATCGTTATCGGTGATCGGTTCGTTCGGACTTGCATTAATTCACTTTGCATGTTAGGTGTATAGTCATGTTATAACTGTTGTTTTCTGATGTATTTGGTTCTTATTTTTATTCATTTACAGTCCTATGTTCGTAATCTATCTTGTTATTCTGATCTAGCTATCTTTAATTTTAATTAAATGTATTGTATTAACGTCAAATGAGTCCTGTGACGTCATCATTCATAGTACCAAATATGTTCGTTTCCTCAGTTAACCTTCACCCTTCTACATTTCCGGGTAGTACACTTGGGTTTATAATATCATTTATTTTTGTGAAAATGTCACTTTTGTATTGTGCTACTGTTCTGTAATCCTTGGTTAACCCATTGTATTGTTTGTCTTCATTTCATCCTTCTATAATTTAATATTAATGCTGTAATTTCTTCATTAATAATAGTGTAGATGAATATGATTAAATTTTTATCAGCTTTAATGAGGAATTAGGGACTTTGCACATATTTGCAGTGGTGGTCCTAGAAATGGGCAATGCACTTTATGCCTCATGATTAAGGCATAATATCTAATGATTAATTATTAAAACTTTATAACATATTAATACATATTTAATATAAATTAGTACACTTTCTCAGTACTATATTGTGAACTTATTGACAATTAAGACTAATTATTTGGGGATAATACATATAATTATTAAATATTAATATTAAGCGCTTGATATAATTTCAGCAGCTTATATAACTAACTATCATAACTATTTATGATAGATATCAGTGAGTATATATATAATATTTTTACAAAATATTATAGATTGTGAAACTAATACATAACAATACAGGAATATTACAATTTCTTGTATTAATTATTCATTCGTTGAGTAATTATAATTATCTACATACATTCTATTGTTGATTACAATACATAAGTAATTAAATACTTAAATAATTAAACTCCAAGAATGCTTACCTTGGATCATTTCATTAAAATTGGAAAAGATTGTAATAAAAAGGGAGAGGCACTCCTTGAATTTGCTGAACAACAACTGGCAAGATATAAGGCAGAGATGGAAGAACTTGACAGAAAAGAGGCTGAAAAGAAAACCATTGCTAATGCAGAAGAGGCTGAAAGGAAAGCTATTGCTAAAGCAGAGATGGAAGAACTTGAAAGAAAACAGGCGGAAAAGAAAGCAGAATTAAGACAAGAAGAAGAAAGAAAGGTGGCAAGAGATGAAATATTACGGATTGAAGAAGAGAATACATTGAAACGACAAGAAATCATACTACAGCAAGAAATGGAATTGCAACGGCTTAAATTGGAAACAGCAAAACTTAATTCACAGAGTGCTGCAGCAAGCCAAAATGATAATGCTCAATCTGGATCTTCATCCACCCGACTTAAGGGCAATTATTACTTTAAATTACCACCATTCAAATTACACGTGGACGACCTTTCATCGTGGCTGGCGCGCTTTGAGGATATATGTAAGGTCAATAACCTTGACAAAACTGCATGGGCACTTAAACTTAAGGAATTTCTGGATGGCGAACCTGCAAGTGCAGCACAAAACATTGATCCTACATTAGCCACAGACTATGAGGCCATTAAGACGTTGTTATTACGTCGTGTCCACTTGAACGAAGAGGCATGTAGATTACGTTTCAAAAGTTTGTTGCCAGATAACAATAAAGATTTCACAGGTTTTATTGCTAACATACGCAATACTTTTAACAGATGGGTTGAACTGGCAGGTGTCAACAAATCTTACGACAAATTAGTTGATTTATTATTAAGGGATAAAGTATTATCTTCTGTCAGCCCACCATTCTTTGCTTATCTACAAGAAAGAAAACCAGAATCTATTGATGAGTTAGAAAAAATTTCTTTAAATTACTGCACAGCTCATCCGAATGCTAATATTTCTGGCTCGTTGATAAGAGAACCACTTCCTGTAGCCTCCAATATGGCATATCATAATCATAACAAACCTAGAACACACAGTGTGGACAGAGGTAGGTTCAAAGGAAACTATGACATTAATTTTCATAAGGGACAGAATAACTTTAACAATAACTTTAATAGAGGAAGACAACAAACCAGAAATTATTCACCTCAGTCAAGATACAACAGTAATCCACGTAACTCAAGTTATAATCGGTCATATCAATATAATAATGGTAAACAATTGGAAGAATAGCGATAATTATAACTCGAGACATCGAGATAACAATTATAATAGACGTCAACGAGATAATTCAAATAATTATTCTCGTAATCGTTCTCATTCTCGTGGATCTTCACATTATAACCATAATACCGGGGCAGCAGTTACAAATGATATCACCCCTAAGGTTCAGGTTCCACCTAACGATAATACAATGAATTCTTCTGCTGCATGCTTTGCTATAAATTATAACGTGGCAAATAGTTGCCCACAATGCAATCTTATTTTTCAGAAGGCAAAGGAGACAGTGCTAAACTTCGGACACATTACACCAGAAGTAGGTCTTGCAGCCAATGATGGAACAGGCTCTCAGATTTTTAACAGAGGGATAGTAAATGGTTCTGTAGTTTCTGTATTGAGAGACTCGGGGTCCACAACCATTGGAGTGCGACAGTCGCTAGTACATCCTAGCTGTGCAACGGGGGAATATATCCGTTGCATGACTTTTGGGGGAACTATTGAGTTTTACCCCACAGCTATTATCCATGTTAACACACCTTTTTTCACAGGTAACGTGAAGGTATGCATGCTGAAAAAGCCAATAGCAGACCTTATGGTGGGTCGCATACACGGCAGCAAGGATTGTTCACCAGAAGATATTATTGAATGGGAGAGACACAATCTATGCACTGGAAACGCCGTGACAACTAGAGCTCATACTATGCTCATAGAAAGTGTCAATGATAATAAGATGGATGCAGAAAAACAGGAGGATATTGAGGTCAATTCACCTATTGACAGGGAATCATTTGCTAACAAACAAAAAAATGACAAATCTCTAAATAAATTTTTTAACCTAGTTAATAAGGTTGATAATTTACCTTCAGGTAATAAGAACAAACATTGGTTTATTATGAAAAATGATATACTAATTAGATGTTTTAGTGATAAATCACTGGTAAAACAACCAGTGATGGTACCGGCTGCTTTTAGACGGTACATTCTTCAAAACGCGCATGACTCGCAGTGTGCAGGACATATGGGATATACTCGAACACGATCTCGAGTATTATCTTCATTCTTTTGGCCAGGAGTGTCACGCGATATTTCGCAGTATGTACGTTCTTGTACTACGTGCCAGGAAGTGAAAGCACGTGGAGCTTTTCACACGGCGCCTATTCAGGCTTGCGATATCTCAGTACGACCTTTTGACAAGATGGCCATAGATATAATTGGTCCACTTCTACCATCTGCGAGAGGACATAGATTTGTTCTCACGTGCATTGATTTATGCACACGATGGCCAGAAGCCATTCCATTGAAGACAACCACTACCACAGATGTAGCTGATGCATTACATCTAATTTTCTCTAGAATAGGGTTTCCTAGAAAATTATTATCTGATCATGGGTCGCAGTTTATATCCGATACCATGAAGGAGGTAATGAAAACCTGGAACATTGATAGGAATTTGAGTAGTATTTATCATCCCATGAGTAACGGTGCAGTTGAAAGACTTAACCGTACGCTTAAGCAACTTTTACATAAGGTTACTGTTAAACACCCTCAGGACTGGGACAGAGCACTCCCAGCTGTCCTATTTGCTTACCGAGAGGTGCCACATGAACAAACTGGCTTCTCTCCCTTTGAGTTAGTTTTTGGTGCCCCTCCGAGAGGTCCTATGGGACTGATAAAAGATTTATTAATTGATGCAGAGATGACTCAGGACACTCAGTCATCTTATGAGTATGTGATTAATCTTCGAAATAATATTATTGAGTCTTGCCAATTGGCAACATCTTCTTCTGAGGCTGCAAAAGCTAAGGCTCGATCTATACAAAATCGATCGAGACGATTACGTCAATTATTCCCAGGCGATGAGGCTTATGTATTACTCCCTCACAATAACAATAAGTTATTGATCTCATGGACTGGTCCTTATAAGGTTACTGATAAAATTTCAGACGTTGATTACGTCTTAGATATCAAGGGACACAGAAAGATATTCCATATTAATATGCTCAAGCAATTTCATACACGTCCTATACACTTACAGTCAATTTTTCATGAATTAGATGACAATACTGTATCTACTTGTCATTATTCTAATCTATCTGTTATACAGGAGGAAGAATCTTCTTTTCCTGAAGTGCAGATGCCTTTACCTGTACTTACTGTCCAATCTACTGAATCTTGGCGTGATGTGACCATTTCTTCTACGGTTACACCGCAACAGCATCAACGCGTTGCTGATCTTCTACAATCTTTCCCAGATGTGTTAACTGATGTACCGGGTTGCACATCTGTAATTAGTCACGATATTATTCTGAACGATGATACACCAATTCGTGTTCATCCTTATTCTGTACCACTACATTTTCTGAGTAAGACATCTCAGGAACTCGAACAGATGATATCATTAGGTATTATTGAGACTAGTACATCTCCATTTTCTTCTCCTTTAGTCATTGTCCGGAAAAAGGACAACAACATACGTTTATGTGTTGACTATAGGAAACTTAATGCGCAGACAGTACCGGATAGCGAACCACATCCTATCCTTGACGATTTACTTCCTCGTCTATCCAATGCTACACTTTTCACTAAAATTGACTTAACAAAAGGTTATTGGCAGATTCCACTAACCGAAAGAGCCAAATACTACACAGCATTCTCAACTCCACGAGGTCTTTACCAGTGGAACGTGATGCCCTTTGGGCTAATGAATGCTCCAGCTACCTTTATTCGCATGATGCGAAAAATTTTAGCAGGTAGATCAGATATAATTACCTACATTGACGACATATGTTTGTTTAGTTCATCATTTGAGGAACATTTTTTGGGTCTTAAATCAGTTTTGGAAATATTGCGGGATAACCATTTAACCGCTAAACCAACTAAAATTCAAATAGCGTGTAATGAGATAACATTCCTGGGGCACATTATTGGATCGGGACGTATCCAAACAATTCCCAGTACGGTTTCTAAAATATTAAATTTATCTGTTCCTCAAACGAAGAAACAGGTTAGGAGTCTGTTAGGTTTAATCCAATACTATAGCAGATTTGTACCTCACCTATCATCCATCACGGCTGTCCTGTCTTCGTTACTAAAGAAGAACATGCCTTTAAGGATAAATTGGACCGACGAATGTGACAAAACTTTTCGCGCTATCTTAAAAATATTTTCATGCCCACCCGTTTTAAGATTACCAGATGCTTCTAAAAAGTTTGTTCTACGTACAGATGCGAGTAATTACGGACTCGGGGCATGTCTACTGCAATATCATGATGATGTCCTTCACCCGGTAATGTATATCTCACGCAAACTGAAACCTCCGGAGATGAAATATTCCACTGTGGATCGAGAATTGCTCTCCGTAATCTGGGCAATTACCAAGTTGGAAAAGTTTTTATTGGGATCTCCATTTCTGATCCAGACTGATCAGAAATCAGTGGCAGCATTACGTCGCTCAAACCATAAAAGTGCTAAACTTGCACGATTTGCTATTACGTTGCAACCCTACGAATTCGAGATACAGTCGATACCTGGAACTGAAAACGTCATAGCCGACACGTTGTCCAGACATCCTACGGATTCTGAATGAATACCACAATTTCGAGAAAATTTTCTGACTAGTCAAGCATTACATTTGCAATGAACGGTATTGATATCAAGTCAGAATATACAACAATTCAGTTGGACTTCCTACCTAAATAAGGACATTTCGAAATAAACTATTATGATCAAAATATCAAGTTTTACGGATCGTTTGAAAATTTGAACTTCAATTCCACTTTGAGTATCACTCATTTCGATTGAAAACTGTTAAAAAGGAACTATCTCTGATGAAGAAGGGACAGATACGCTTATGACTTAGTCAATTAACTTTCAAAGTTTATTAAAGGAACTAACAATGAATGGATAATCAAATCATAATTTGATAATATGAACCTTGTGTCTTAATGAACTTTCATACAATTCAACAGGAGGTAACTACGATTGGATCTTCATGTCCAATATTATTAAATTTTCTAGTTATTAAATTAGTATATAATATATAATAAAGTCAAAGTGTGATGAAAAAATATATATATATATACTAAGAAAAGATGAAACAAAAGAATATCACACCAATTAAATCTTTTAATTAGTGTAATTATTAAGGTAATAGATATTACATTATGACATTTCATATATATAGTTAAAATGTATGAATTTTTTCTGTTCTTTTCTTCTGATTGCGTTAATTTAATTAGTTATCTATCCTTACACTTTATTTTCACACGCATGCTAATTTAATGTATACTTTAATATTTGGTTTCAATTGTCCGTACTTCTCAATTTTTATTTCTTTTACTCTCTTATTCTATTTCTCATTTTCTTCAATTAGATATTAATTAGTTAGTACCATACTTACATACTATAATTAATTATTTTAATTTTAGTTAGTTAGAATAATTTAATAACACCTCACATTATTAGTTAGTCTATACATACAACAAATTAATTAGTTAATTAGTTAGTGACAGTGACATTTCCTTGTTTAATATAAGGTATATGTATAATATGACGTTGATTTTATTATAATATATTACTGACATGACTGCGACACTGTTCTAGATAGAACATCGTAGGTCATACGTCGGGTTTTGTTAAATTTTTGATAATTTGATTAATATTGTTCAAAAAAATCTATTTAATAGATTTTTTTTGCCCCCGTCTGACAGGAAATCTGTTACGGTGTTATTTTAAATGACAGCGTCTGCTGGGGTTTACCCATGCGCAACGTTTAGGGGTCATTAATATTTATAGAATATGTCGATATTTTACGGTATAGTGAACGCGAAATATATGCGGAGATTATGACGCATTCGCGTTGGGAAGGTCACGCCGGGTGACTTGGTTACAGGGCCTTTGTTACGCTATCCGTCAAGCAAGAAGGTCGTGTCTTGTATTTCTTCCAAGGAAATAAGGCTGAGTATATAGCCTATATTAAATAGATGAATCGATGTAGACTTCAGGGTCAGTTCGGAAATTAATCTAAGCATGAGATTAATTAAATTAAACTAATAATGGAAGAAGAATCGTATTATGATTCAATTCGTAGATGTCAAGAACTCATGTGCTCATTTCTGGCTGTTGACTATAACAGCGCACGTATATAGCCACGATGTTCTTCTGACACATTGTTTTGACACGGACGGATACATACTGATATTATTTGGAATTCAAGTGTTACGCTGAATTGTACATGAAACCTTTTGTGAATGTCGATTATCGTTTTGTATGAATCTTAATACGTGTGGACTCTAAGCAGAAGGCTTGATCCTTTATTTACGTTTCGGGTTCGGTTCTACAACTGTTGGTGTTTACCTTTGTCAGCACGATAACTCTCCCACAAGGGAAATCAAATACTATAGACTATGCAAATCAGAACGGATGTCTGAGTACAATCTTGATTTCTACCTATATATTCTTCCAGCAGCAAATCAAGTTAATATGGATACTTTGATCGAGATGCAGTCGTCATGACTGTCTACTTACGCCTTATGAATCTAATAGATTCTCCAGGAAACAATATTCTTGTAATGGGGCAAAACGCGCTCTCATCGATATGCTGTGTAAAAAAACTGGTCTTGAATATCTCTAAGATCAGCAGCATTAGCCAATAGACTTTTGTGACAGTCTGGGAGAATAGTCTGGTTGCTACATAACTAGATAAAATCACGTCTTTGCAGTTTGGCTCCTCTATATCAACTGACTAAGAAAATATATTCTTTTACTAAACCCATAAGTGGCGCGGTGCCAGTTGCTAGGCGATTCCCGCCAAGAATGGCATCGATTAACTAGTGACGTTAATCGTTGCTACGCAACTCACGCCAAAATCTATAGTAAAGGTAACACAGCAAAACAGTGTTTTCTGCTTTAATTTCTTTGATGTATATAGTAATTTATTATGTCTTTATTTATTACGTTAACGTGGGTTATCAGCATTAGCGTAGGCCATCCGGTCACAGGGTGACAATAATGTTTCATGGCCTTCATGTCTGGGCAGGTTTGGTATTGGCAAGATGAATGAAAATGTACAACGGCTCTTGGAGTTGTGTGTAAATCATGAGCTCTGCGTGATCAACACCTACTTTCAGACAAAACCCCGGCATAAGGTGTCATGTAGACACCCACGATCCAAGCACTGACACCAACAGGATCTGATTCTCGTCAGAATGCTACATCTCAGGTGTGTGCTCTCCACGAGCTCGTACTATAGTGCAGACTGTGATACAGATCACTCCTTGGTTTGCTGCAAAATCAGAGCACAACCAAGAAACCTCCTTCGCGTTACACATGAAGAAAACCCCGCATCAATACCAGCAAGATATCAGACTCTGTCATGATCGCTCAATTTACTACTACCTTCAAGAAAGTGCTCAGTAACCCACATCATGGTGACACCGTTACAGAGAACTGAGAGCACCTGCGGAACACTAATTCAAAGTTCTGCATTTACCTCCTTTGGTAAGAAAACATCAAAGTCAAAAGACTGATTTGATGCTTCATCAGATGTGATGACACCTGTCATTGAATCTAAGCGCAGTGTTGCGATTGAGTACAAACGTTCACCTAGTGCTTGAACCTTACAGATCACGAAGGTTACGAGAAGCAACGTTCAACAAACTGCTCGACGTTGTGCAAATGACTACTGGCTCGAGCTCAGTGAGAGCATTCAGACCGCAGCGCAAACAGGCAACACTAGACAAATGTATGACGGTATAAAGAAAGCCCTTGTCCCATAAAAAGCAAGACGGCACCGCTTAAAACCTTCAGCGGAGAGACGCTAACCGATAAGGGTAAGCAGATGGAGAGGTGGGTCGAGCACTACTCTGAGCTTTACACTAGAGAAAATACCGTCACGCCTGCAGCCCTTGATGCTGTTAAATGTCTGCTAACTATGGAGGAGCTGGATGCTGAACCAACACTGGAAGAACTCAGCAATGGCCATTGATAGCTTGCCCTCTGGCACAGCACCAGGCAATGATCGGATTCCTCCTGATTTAATGCTGTAAGAGCACGCTATTACATCCCCTGCAAAGGGTGCTGTGCCATTGTCACGGATTGCCTCCCCTGCTTTGCAGTAGTGGTTCAACAGGGGCGAAAACTCAAAAATCAGTATATAAATGGGTCGTCAAAAGTGTCTGCCTTCGCATACGATTACTCTCAGACATGTAGATAGAAGATTAATGACGCTTCTATACTTACGGGAGCCTTCACATGATAATTCAAAAGTCAAGAACAATGCTGCTTATGACGGTTGATCCAATTCCTAGGTTTCCAGTCTTCGTATTTTAAGTCCTGGTCCCTTACGTTTTTCAGTCTCTGTATTTATAAAGGCAGGCTTACTTTTTAAGGTCCCAAACACTTCGATCTGTCACTTATAATATATGAATTCCAAGTCCGATGTCTCACTGGCTTCTGGGAGTCGCTCATATGACGTGCGCTGCAGTCTCTCTGAGTTCTGTGTCTCTGATTTCAATAAATTATATGTACAGTTCTCTGTTCACATCACAGATGGTTCTTTTTCGGATGTTCCAATAGGATCCATAGTTTATTCCAGCTTCTTACTCCAATCCAATCGTAAGCTCTTTTGCACTATGTGGGTTGTGGTGTTTAAATTCATAATCTCCCCCCGCGTGTTTAAAAAAGATTACATTTTAATATTCCGACGCGTGACCTTTTTATAAATTGTCACAGAATGGTTTTGGGGCGACCCCTTCTTCTTCCTAATCTCTGCTTCACTACGGCAGTAATCGGCAAACATATTGTAATTGATTTTATTGCGATTTTCCCCACTTTGTATATTGTGTCTTTGTGACGGGTCGGTGGTGGTGGTGTGGTTGGTGTTGCGTGTGCTTCGTTATGGTATTATTATTGAATAATAAAGTCACTCTGTAGACATAGCAATGTTGGTTAGACTGGTTAGCTCTGGGCATCAGAACATCCCTTCGACGTTCTGATTTGCATAGTCTATAGTATTTGATTTCCCTTGTGGGAGAGTTATCGTGCTGACAAAGGTAAACACCAACAGTTGTAGAACCGAACCCGAAACGTAAATAAAGGATCAAGCCTTCTGCTTAGAGTCCACACGTATTAAGATTCATACAAAACGATAATCGACATTCACAAAAGGTTTCATGTACAATTCAGCGTAACACTTGAATTCCAAATAATATCAGTATGTATCCGTCCGTGTCAAAACAATGTGTCAGAAGAACATCGTGGCTATATACGTGCGCTGTTATAGTCAACAGCCAGAAATGAGCACATGAGTTCTTGACATCTACGAATTGAATCATAATACGATTCTTCTTCCATTATTAGTTTAATTTAATTAATCTCATGCTTAGATTAATTTCCGAACTGACCCTGAAGTCTACATCGATTCATCTATTTAATATAGGCTATATACTCAGCCTTATTTCCTTGGAAGAAATACAAGACACGACCTTCTTGCTTGACGGATAGCGTAACAAAGGCCCTGTAACCAAGTCACCCGGCGTGACCTTCCCAACGCGAATGCGTCATAATCTCCGCATATATTTCGCGTTCACTATACCGTAAAATATCGACATATTCTATAAATATTAATGACCCCTAAACGTTGCGCATGGGTAAACCCCAGCAGACGCTGTCATTTAAAATAACACCGTAACAGATTTCCTGTCAGACGGGGGCAAAAAAAAAATCTATTAAATAGATTTTTTTTGGAACAATATTAATCAAATTATCAAAAATTTAACAAAACCCGACGTATGACCTACGATGTTCTATCTAGAACAGTGTCGCAGTCATGTCAGTAATATATTATAATAAAATCAACGTCATATTATACATATACCTTATATTAAACAAGGAAATGTCACTGTCACTAACTAATTAACTAATTAATTTGTTGTATGTATAGACTAACTAATAATGTGAGGTGTTATTAAAATTATTCTAACTAACTAAAATTAAAATAATTAATTATAGTATGTAAGTATGGTACTAACTAATTAATATCTAATTGAAGAAAATGAGAAATAGAATAAGAGAGTAAAAGAAATAAAAATTGAGAAGTACGGACAATTGAAACCAAATATTAAAGTATACATTAAATTAGCATGCGTGTGAAAATGAAGTGTAAGGATAGATACCTAATTAAATTAACGCAATCAGAAGAAAAGAACAGAAAAAAATTCATACATTTTAACTATATATATGAAATGTCATAATGTAATATCTATTACCTTAATAATTACACTAATTAAAAGATTTAATTGGTGTGATATTATTTTGTTTCATCTTTTCTTAGTATATATTATATATTTTTTTTCATCACACTTTGACTTTATTATATATTATATACTAATTTAATAACTAGAAAATTTAATAATATTGGACATGAAGATCCAATCGTAGTTACCTCCTGTTGAATTGTATGAAAGTTCATTAAGACACAAGGTTCATATTATCAAATTATGATTTGATTATCCATTCATTGTTAGTTCCTTTAATAAACTTTGAAAGTTAATTGACTAAGTCATCAAGCGTATCTGTCCCTTCTTCATCAGAGATAGTTCCTTTTTAACAGTTTTCAATCGAAATGAGTGATACTCAAAGTGGAATTGAAGTTCAAATTTTCAAACGATCCGTAAAACTTGATATTTTGATCATAATAGTTTATTTCGAAATGTCCTTATTTAGGTAGGAAGTCCAACTGAATTGTTGTATATTCTGACTTGATATCAATACCGTTCATTGCAAATGTAATGCTTGACTAGTCAGAAAATTTTCTCGAAATTGTGGTATTCATTCAGAATCCGTAGGATGTCTGGACAACGTGTCGGCTATGACGTTTTCAGTTCCAGGTATCGACTGTATCTCGAATTCGTAGGGTTGCAACGTAATAGCAAATCGTGCAAGTTTAGCACTTTTATGGTTTGAGCGACGTAATGCTGCCACTGATTTCTGATCAGTCTGGATCAGAAATGGAGATCCCAATAAAAACTTTTCCAACTTGGTAATTGCCCAGATTACGGAGAGCAATTCTCGATCCACAGTGGAATATTTCATCTCCGGAGGTTTCAGTTTGCGTGAGATATACATTACCGGGTGAAGGACATCATCATGATATTGCAGTAGACATGCCCCGAGTCCGTAATTACTCGCATCTGTACGTAGAACAAACTTTTTAGAAGCATCTGGTAATCTTAAAACGGGTGGGCATGAAAATATTTTTAAGATAGCGCGAAAAGTTTTGTCACATTCGTCGGTCCAATTTATCCTTAAAGGCATGTTCTTCTTTAGTAACGAAGACAGGACAGCCGTGATGGATGATAGGTGAGGTACAAATCTGCTATAGTATTGGATTAAACCTAACAGACTCCTAACCTGTTTCTTCGTTTGAGGAACAGATAAATTTAATATTTTAGAAACCGTACTGGGAATTGTTTGGATACGTCCCGATCCAATAATGTGCCCCAGGAATGTTATCTCATTACACGCTATTTGAATTTTAGTTGGTTTAGCGGTTAAATGGTTATCCCGCAATATTTCCAAAACTGATTTAAGACCCAAAAAATGTTCCTCAAATGATGAACTAAACAAACATATGTCGTCAATGTAGGTAATTATATCTGATCTACCTGCTAAAATTTTTCGCATCATGCGAATAAAGGTAGCTGGAGCATTCATTAGCCCAAAAGGCATCACGTTCCACTGGTAAAGACCTCGTGGAGTTGAGAATGCTGTGTAGTATTTGGCTCTTTCGGTTAGTGGAATCTGCCAATAACCTTTTGTTAAGTCAATTTTAGTGAAAAGTGTAGCATTGGATAGACGAGGAAGTAAATCGTCAAGGATAGGATGTGGTTCGCTATCCGGTACTGTCTGCGCATTAAGTTTCCTATAGTCAACACATAAACGTATGTTGTTGTCCTTTTTCCGGACAATGACTAAAGGAGAAGAAAATGGAGATGTACTAGTCTCAATAATACCTAATGATATCATCTGTTCGAGTTCCTGAGATGTCTTACTCAGAAAATGTAGAGGTACAGAATAAGGATGAACACGAATTGGTGTATCATCGTTCAGAATAATATCGTGACTAATTACAGATGTGCAACCCGGTACATCAGTTAACACATCTGGGAAAGATTGTAGAAGATCAGCAACGCGTTGATGCTGTTGCGGTGTAACCGTAGAAGAAATGGTCACATCACGCCAAGATTCAGTAGATTGGACAGTAAGTACAGGTAAAGGCATCTGCACTTCAGGAAAAGAAGATTCTTCCTCCTGTATAACAGATAGATTAGAATAATGACAAGTAGATACAGTATTGTCATCTAATTCATGAAAAAATTGACTGTAAGTGTATAGGACGTGTATGAAATTGCTTGAGCATATTAATATGGAATATCTTTCTGTGTCCCTTGATATCTAAGACGTAATCAACGTCTGAAATTTTATCAGTAACCTTATAAGGACCAGTCCATGAGATCAATAACTTATTGTTATTGTGAGGGAGTAATACATAAGCCTCATCGCCTGGGAATAATTGACGTCATCGTCTAGATCGATTTTGTATAGATCGAGCCTTAGCTTTTGCAGCCTCAGAAGAAGCTGTTGCCAATTGGCAAGACTCAATAATATTATTTCGAAGATTAATCACATACTCATAAGATGACTGAGTGTCCTGAGTCATCTCTGCATCAATTAATAAATCTTTTATCAGTCCCATAGGACCTCTCGGAGGGGCACCAAAAACTAACTCAAAGGGAGAGAAGCCAGTTTGTTCATGTGGCACCTCTCGGTAAGCAAATAGGACAGCTGGGAGTGCTCTGTCCCAGTCCTGAGGGTGTTTAACAGTAACCTTATGTAAAAAGTTGCTTAAGCGTACGGTTAAGTCTTTCAACTGCACCGTTACTCATGGGATGATAAATACTACTCAAATTCCTATCAATGTTCCAGGTTTTCATTACCTCCTTCATGGTATCGGATATAAACTGCGACCCATGGTCAGATAATAATTTTCTAGGAAACCCTATTCTAGAGAAAATTAGATGTAATGCATCAGCTACATCTGTGGTAGTGGTTGTCTTCAATGGAATGGCTTCTGGCCATCGTGTGCATAAATCAATGCACGTGAGAACAAATCTATGTCCTCTCGCAGATGGTAGAAGTGGACCAATTATATCTATGGCCATCTTGTCAAAAGGTCGTACTGAGATATCGCAAGCCTGAATAGGCGCCGTGTGAAAAGCTCCACGTGCTTTCACTTCCTGGCACGTAGTACAAGAACGTACATACTGCGAAATATCACGTGACACTCCTGGCCAAAAGAATGAAGATAATACTCGAGATCGTGTTCGAGTATATCCCATATGTCCTGCACACTGCGAGTCATGCGCGTGTTGAAGAATGTACCGTCTAAAAGCAGCCGGTACCATCACTTGTTGTTTTACCAGTGATTTATTGTATTTTTACACTAAAATTTTGTTTTCTTGATTACATTTTATCTAATAAATAGTAATAAATCACTGGTAAAAAAAAACAAGTGATGGTTTAGTGATAAAAATCACTGGTACCAGCTGCTTTTTTTAGACGGTACATTCTTCAACACGCGCATGACTCGCAGTGTGCAGGACATATGGGATATACTCGAACACGATCTCGAGTATTATCTTCATTCTTTTGGCCAGGAGTGTCACGTGATATTTCGCAGTATGTACGTTCTTGTACTACGTGCCAGGAAGTGAAAGCACGTGGAGCTTTTCACACGGCGCCTATTCAGGCTTGCGATATCTCAGTACGACCTTTTGACAAGATGGCCATAGACATAATTGGTCCACTTCTACCATCTGCGAGAGGACATAGATTTGTTCTCACGTGCATTGATTTATGCACACGATGGCCAGAAGCCATTCCATTGAAGACCACCACTACCACAGATGTAGCTGATGCATTACATCTAATTTTTTCTCTTAGAATAGGGTTTTCCTAGAAAAATTATTATCTGACCATGGGTCGCAGTTTTTTATATCCGATACCATGAATGAGGTAATGAAAACCTGGGAACATTGATAGGAATTTGAGTAGTATTTATTATCATCCCATGAGTAACGGTGCAGTTGAAAAGACTTAACCGTTACGCTTAAGCAAACTTTTACCTCATAAGGTTACTGTTAAACACACCTCAGGACTGGGACAGAGCACTCCCAGCTGTCCTATTTGCTTACCGAGAGGTGCCAACATGAACAAACTGGCTTCTCTTCCTTTGAGTTAGTTTTTGGTGCCCCTCCGAGAGGTCCTATGGGACTGATTAAAAGATTTTTTTATTAATTTGATGCAGAGATGACTCAGGACACTCAGTCATCTTATGAGTATGTGATTAATCTTCGAAATAATAGTATTGAGTCTTTGCCAATTGGCAAACAGCTTCTTCTGAGGCTGCAAAAGCTAAGGCTCGATCTATACAAAATCGATCTAGACGATTACGTCAATTTTTCCCGGGCGATGAGGCTTATGTATTACTCCCTCACAATAACAATAAGTTATTGATCTCATGGGACTGGTCCTTATAAGGTTACTGATAAAATTTCAGGACGTTGATTTACGTCTTAGATATCAAGGGACACAGAAAAAATATTCCATATTAATATGCTCAAGCAATTTCATACACGTCCTATACACTTACAGTCAATTTTTCATGAATTCGATGACAATACTGTATTTATTTGTTATTTTTCTAATCTATCTGTTATACAGGAGGAAGAATCTTCTTTTCCTGAAGTGCAGCTGCCTTTACCTGTTCAATCTACTGAATCTTGGCGTGATGTGACCATTTCTTCTACGGTTACACCGCAACAGCTTCAACGCGTTGCTGATCTTCTACAATCTTTTCCAGATGTGTTAACTGATGTACCGGGTTGCACATCTGTAATTAGTCACGATATTATTCTGAACGATGATACACCAATTCGTGTTCATCCTTATTCTGTACCTCTACATTTCTGAGTAAGACATCTCAGGAACTCGAACAGATGATATCATTAGGTATTATTGAGACTAGTACATCTCCATTTTCTTCTCCTTTAGTCATTGTCCGGAAAAAGGACAACAACATACGTTTATGTGTTGACTATAGGAAACTTAATGCGCAGACAGTACCGGATAGCGAACCACATCCTATCCTTGACGATTTACTTCCTCGTCTATTCAATGCTACACTTTTCACAAAAATTGACTTAACTAAAGGTTATTGGCAGATTCCACTAACCGAAAGAGCCAAATACTACACAGCATTCTCAACTCCACAAGGTCTTTACCAGTGGAACGTGATGCCTTTTGGGCTAATGAATGCTCCAGCTACCTTTATTCGCATGATGCGAAAAATTTTAGCAGGTAGATCAGATATAATTACCTACATTGACGACATATGTTTGTTTAGTTCATCATTTGAGGAACATTTTTTTGGGTCTTAAATCAGTTTTGGAAATATTGCGGGATAACCATTTAACCGCTAAACCAACTAAAATTCAAATAGCGTGTAATGAGATAACATTCCTGGGGCACATTATTGGATCGGGGACGTATCCAAACAATTCCCAGTACGGTTTCTAAAATATTAAATTTATCTGTTCCTCAAACGAAGAAACAGGTTAGGAGTCTGTTAGGTTTAAATCCAATACTATAGCAGATTTGTACCTCACCTATCATCCATCACGGCTGTCCCTGTCCATCGTTACTAAAGAAGAAACATGCCTTTACCCCCCCCCCCCCCCCCCCCCCCATATAAATTGGACAGACGAATGTGACAAAAAACTTTTCGCACTATCTTAAAAATATTTTCATGCCACCTGTTTTAAGATTACCAGATGCTTCTAAAAAGTTTGTTTCTACGTACAGATGCGAGTAAATTACGGACTCGGGGCATGTCTACTGCAATATCATGATGATGTCCTTCACCCGTAATGTATATCTCACGCAAACTGAAACCTCCGGAGATGAAATATTCCACTGTGGATCGAGAATTGCTCTCCGTAAAATCTGGGCAATTACCAAGTTGGAAAAGTTTTTATTGGGATCTCCATTTCCTGATCCAGCCTGATCAGAAATCAGTGGCAGCATTACGTCGCTCAAACCATAAAAGTGCTAAACTTGCACGATTTGCTATTACGTTGCAACCCTACGAATTCGAGATACAGTCGATATCTGGACCTGAAAACGTCATAGCCGACACGTTGTCCAGACATCCTACGGATTCTGAATGAATACTACAATTTCAAAAAAATTTTCTGACTAGTCAAGCATTACATTTGCAATGAACGGTATTGATATCAAGTCAGAATATACAACAATTCAGTTGGACTTCCTACCCTAAAATAAGGACATTTCGAAATAAACTATTGGTGATCAAAATATCAAGTTTTTTTTTTTTTACGGATCGTTTGAAAATTTGAACTTCAATTCCACTTTGAGTATCACTCATTTCGATTGAAAACTGTTTAAAAAGGAACAATCTCTGATGTAGAAGGACAGATAACGTTGATGACTTAGTCAATTTACTTTCAAAGTTTTAATAAAGGAACTAACGATTAATGGATAATCAAATCATAATTTGGATAATATGAACCTTGTGTCTTAATGAACTTTCATACAATTCAACAGGAGGGTAACAAACGATTGGATCTTCATGTCCAATATTGGATTTTAAATTTTCTAGTTATTAAATTAGTATATAATATTATATAAAGTCAAAGTGTGATGAAATAAAAAAATAAAAATATACTAAGAAAAAGATGAAACAAAAGAATATCACACCAATTAAACCTTTTAATTAGTGTAATTATTAAGGTAATAGATATTACATTATGACATTTCATATATATAGTTAAAATGTATGAATTTTTTTTTTAAAAAAGATGTTCTTTTCTTCTGATTGCGTTAATTTTAATTAGGTATCTATCCTTACACTTCATTTTCACACGCATTCTAATTTAATGTATACTTTAATATTTGGTTTTAATTGTCCGTACTTCTCAATTTTTATTTCTTTTAATCTCTTATACTATTTCTCATTTTCTTCAATTAGATATTAATTAGTTAGTACCATACGTTACATACTATAATTAATTATTTTAATTTTTTAGTTAGTTAGAATTAATTTTTAATAACACCTCACATTATTAGTTAGTCTATACATACAACAAATTAATTAGTTAATTAGTTAGTGACAGTGACATTTCCTTGTTTAATATAAGGTATATGTATAATATGACGTTGATTTTATTATAATATATTACTGACATGACTGCGACACTGTTCTAGATAGAACATCGTAGGTCATACGTCGGGTTTTGTTAAATTTTTGATAATTTGATTAATATTTTTCAAAAAAAAAAATCTATTAAATAGATTTTTTTTGCCCCCGTCTGACAGGAAATCTGTTACGGTGTTATTTTAAATGACAGCGTCTGCTGGGGTTTACCCATGCGCAACGTTTAGGGGTCATTAATATTTATAGAATATGTCGATATTTTACGGTATAGTGAACGCGAAATATATGCGGAGATTATGACGCATTCGCGTTGGGAAGGTCACGCCGGGTGACTTGGTTACAGGGCCTTTGTTACGCTATCCGTCAAGCAAGAAGGTCGTGTCTTGTATTTCTTCCAAGGAAATAAGGCTGAGTATATAGCCTATATTAAATAGATGAATCGATGTAGACTTCAGGGTCAGTTCGGAAATTAATCTAAGCATGAGATTAATTAAATTAAACTAATAATGGAAGAAGAATCGTATTATGATTCAATTCGTAGATGTCAAGAACTCATGTGCTCATTTCTGGCTGTTGACTATAAACAGCGCACGTATATAGCCACGATGTTCATCGGACACATTGTATTGACACAGACAGATACATACAGATATAATTAGGAATTCAAGTGTTACGCTGAATTGTAAAGGAAACCTTTTGTGAATGTCGATTATCGTTTTGTATGAATCTTAATACATGTGGACTCTAAGCAGAAGGCTTGATCCTTTATTTACGTTTCGGGTTCGGTTCTACAACTGTTGGTGTTTACCTTTGTCAGCACGATAACTCTCCCACAAGGGAAATCAAATACTATAGACTATGCAAATCAGAACGTCGAAGGGATGTTCTGATGCCCAGAGCTAACCAGTCTAACCAACATTGCTATGTCTACAGAGTGACTTTATTATTCAATAATAATACCATAACGAAGGAAAACGCAACACCAACCACACCACCACCACCGACCCGTCACAAAGACACAATATACAAAGTGGGGAAAATCGCAATAAAATCAATACAAAATGTGCCGATTACTGCCGTAGTGAAGCAGAGATTAGGAAGAAGAAGGGGTCGCCCCAAACCATTCTGTGACAATTATAAAAAGGTCACGCGTCGGAATATTAAATGTAATATTTTAAACACGCGGGGGAGATTATGAATTTAAACACCACAACCCACATAGTGCAAAAGAGCTTACGATTGGATTGGAGTAAGAAGCTGGAATAAACTATGGATCCTATTGGAACATCCGACGAAAGAACCATCTGTGATGTGAACAGAGAACTGTACATATAATTTATTGAAATCAGAGACACAGAACCTCAGAGAGACTGCAGCGCACGTCTATATGAGCGACTCCCAGAAGCCAGTGAGACATCGGACTTGGAATTCATATATTATAAGTACAAGATCGAAGTGTTTGGGACCTTAAAAGTAAGCCTGCCTTTATAAATACAGAGACTGAAAAAACGTAAGGGACCAGGGACTTTAAAATACGAAGACTGGAAACCTAGGAATTGGATCAACCGTCATAAGCAGCATTGTTCTTGACTTTTGAATTATATCATGTGAAGGCTCCCGTAAGTATAGAAGCGTCATTAATCTTCTTAATCTACATGTCTGAGAGTAATCGTATGCGAAGGCAGGGACACTTTTGACGACCCATTTATATACTGTTGAGTTTTCGCCCCTGTTGAACCACTACTGCAAAGCAGGGAGGCAATCCGTGACAAATGGCACAGCATCCTATGCAGGGGATGTAATAGCGTGCTCTTACAGCATTAAATCAGGAGGAATCCGATCATTGCCTGGTGCTTTACCAGAGGCCAAGCTATGAATGGCCTTTATGAGTTCTTCCAATGTTGGTTCAGCATCCAGCTCCTCCAAGTTGGCAGACATTTAACAGCATCAATGGCTGCAGGCGTGACGGTATTTTCTCTAGTGTAAAACTCAGAGTATTGCTCGACCCACCTCTCCATCTGTTTACCTTTATCGCCGCTGATGGCTTTTAGCGGTGCCGTCTTACTTTTTTGTGTGTGGACCAAGGGCTTTCTTTATACCGTCATACACTTGTCTAGTGTTGCCTGTTGCGCTTGCGGTCTGAATTGCTCTCACTGAGTCGAGCCAGTAGTCATTTGCACAACGTCGAGCAGTTTGTTGAACGTTGCTTCTCGTAACCTTCGTGATCAGTAAGGTTCAAGCACTAGGTCGCAACGTTTCGTACTCAATCGCAACACTGCGCTTAGATTTCAATTACAGGTGTCATCAATTGATGAAGCATCAAATCAGTCTTTTGACTTTGATGTTTTCTTACCAAAGGAGGTAAATGCAGAACTTGAATTAGTGTTCGCAGGTGCTCTCAGTTCTCTGTAACGGTGTCACCATGATGTGGGTTACTGAGCACTTTCTTGAAGTTAGTAGTATATCGAGCGATCATGCCAGAGTCTGAAATCTTGCTGGTAATGATGGGGGGATTTTTCTTCATTTGTAAACGCGAAGGAGGTTTCTTGGTTGTGCCTCTGATTTTGCAGCAAACCAAGGACTGTGATCTGAATCACAGTCTGCACTATAGTACGAGCTCGTGGATGGAGCCACACACCTGAGATGTAGCATTTGACGAGAAATCAGATCTGTTGGGTGCAGTGCTTGGATCGTGGGTGTCTACAAGACACCTTATGCCTGGGGTTTTGTCTGAAAGTAGGTGTTGATCACGCAGAGCTCATGATTTTTACACACAACTCCAAGGAGCCGTTTTACATTTCATTCATCTTGCCATACCAAACCTGCCCGACAAGGACAGCCATGAATCATTATTGTCACCCTGTGACCGTATGGCTACGCTAATGCTGATAACCCACGTTAACGTAATAAATAAAGACATAATAAATTACTATATACCATCAAAGAAATTAAAGCAGAAAACACTGTTTTGCTGTGTTCCCTTTATTTTTTATAGATATAAATAGTTTGGCGTAGAGT